>JAGFNQ010001230.1:0-57428 GCA_024364735.1 Boesenbergia rotunda
TTCCCCAAAGTTAAATCACAATCATACCCTTCAGAATTAAGTGTAGCTTGAGAAAATAATTGTTCTAATCTTTGGGCATTTATCTGATTCAATTGATCTTGCAATTTTCCAAGGCGTCCCCCGATGTCGTAAAGTTTTTGTTGTTCTTGAAAACTTTGCTGTTGTTGTAGGACTTGTTGAAACATCTCCTCCAGCCTTTGTTGTTGAGCCTCACTCTCATTAGGATTCTCAAAGCCTCCTTGATTGGTGTGGAATTCCTGTTGGTCTTGAAATGTAACATAAGGCTGCTAAAGACTGTAAGTAGGCTGTGAAGTCTGAAATTGAGACTATGGGGGTTGATAAAATGGTTGAATAGGCTGATTAAATTGCTGAAAACTTGGTTCACAACTTGGTGGAGATGGCTGAAAATTATGATTCTGGAAACTCTGATCATAGGGCAGAAATTATGGTGGTGAAAACTAAAATTGAGTGGGCTGGAAATTCTGATCTTGTCGCTGGAAATTCTGGTTGCAAGGGTGAAATTGCTGTGGAAATTGACATGGTTGTTGGAAATTCGAATTAACTTGGTACCCTTGCTGAATTCCTTGAAAAGGTAATTGATTTTGTTGATAAGGTTGCTGAAATTGGGGCTGGAATTACTGAATTGGTTGCTCAAAATTCTGGAATTGTGGCTGCCCAATCTGAGTTTGCTGGAAATTTGGTAGACTTGACTGAAGATCTTGCTGAAATTGTTGGAATTGCGGTTGAAATTATTGTGGTGGCTGCTGGAATTGTTGTGATTGCTGGAATTGTTGTAATGGTAGCTGAAAAAACTGATTTGTTTGCTGAAAATTCGAATAGGGCTGCCCTTGCTGAAACTGAAAGTTTGGTTGCTGAAAAGTAGATGAGTGCCTGTTGGATATTTGTTGATTCACATTATTCACCCAAAACTTTAACTCTGACAGTGCACTTGTGATCTCTTTACAGTCCTCTGGTGAAATAATTTTGATCTTGTAGCCCTGTCATAAAACAAACAAGAAAAATGGCAGCAACCGTATTCAAAAGATAAAGCACAAGAAAATAGAATCAAATGATATGCCCATAAGCACACAAACAAAAATCAAACAAATCAACTAGTTGCGTCCCCGGCAACGGCGCCAAAAATCTTGATGGACCCGGATTTGGTGTCACGAAAGTGTGGGTCTCAAAATTTAGATGTGTGAAAGCTGAAAACCCTTTTTGCAATCAAAGAACAAAAGCGTAGTAAAGGGGCCACAGGTCGTATTTTTCCTAAGGCTAGTTGAGGTTGTTTGATTCATGCTTGAGTTTATGTGTCGTGATTGTTTTTGGGTTTCAAATAAAAACTTGGATCTGGTTTCAAGTTGGAAATGGAAAAGCAAAGGGAAGAAAAGAAAAGTTGTGTTCAACTTCGGAATTTTCCATTCAAAAACATTCTCATGTTAAATAAGCAGTACCCATTCAATGCAAAGTTTCAATTGCTACCAACTGCAGAAGCTGTGAACTGGCATGCAGAAACTGACGATTGAAAGTCGAATCGAGCAGAATGCTAAACAAGCTAAAATCAACTGCTATAGTTCACTAACAATTGTGTTGAACTTTGTACTAATCAGTGCTAAAGTGTACTTGATACAAGAGCAGCATCTATAACCAAAATGCAGAAATGATATCTGAAAATCCAATAAAAAAACTGATACGCAATTCACTTTGATAAGCTGATAGGCAAGAGGAAGCAAAGACAAGGTTCAAAGATGACAAGCTGCAGTCTTGAAGTGTTACTTGATATAATAACAGAACTCCCACTGATGTGAAGCAATTAAGTGTGAAGCAAACAAACTGAATGTAAATTTCAGAACCAAATGAATTCAGAAACAAAAGTTCAGAGTTCAGCTGATATGCAGAAATTCTTGAATGTAGAAATGAAATCTGGAAACTTCATAAGCATGACAGCAGAGATGCAGTAACAAATTAGATGAAGAATCGAGCACATCAACTGAGGTAAAATACACAAATCTAATGTTCAGGTAAGATTTAGAGACTGATACTTACTTGGCACAAACTTCACATGTGCTAAACGAGGTGTTGCAGAAACCAATTGAAACTAAACTATCCGAATTGCAGAAACTAAACTGCTAACTTGCAAAAATGGTAAATTGGTACGCAAGAAAAACTGATACACAGATTGAAACCAACTTCAGAATTGAATCCACGTGCATTGTAAAGGGGACGAGCTACAAAGTAAATTGAGAGTGTAAAACTTAAACTAACTTGATACAAACATAAGCAACTAAAGACAAGAATTAAATTGTAGGAACAGGACTGATACGCAATGGGAAAAGCTGAACAAATCTGCAGTAATTAAACTAATGCAAAGCAAGCTAAACTAATTGCAATTACTCACTACACAAACAGCCTAACTAATCACTTGCATAATTGAAACACTACTTAGGGAAGAAATGATTCAGAAAACGTAAATTACAGCAACTAATACAGAAATTCAGAAATGAGATGCAGAAATCAAAATTACAGCATAAGAACTGATACTAGCTAAAGACGCTAATCCTCAACCCTTCGCGAGCTTAAGTACTCCTTGTTCGTCACGCAAGGGCTGGCCTCGAACCCCTAAGCTCAGCAAATCAATGGAAGATAGCCTCTGCGATTCAAATCCAGCTCACACTCTGAGCCAAGCTGAATTCCCAATCGATTTCCTCAATCTCGCCTTGTCCAAGCGTGCGGAAGGTGTGGGGATGAACCAAGCACTCCAGGGAACCCCTCCAGATAGCTCGGATGGATGACGGATTGAACAAAATCAAAATTAAAGCAATTGATGGCAGAACCGAGCAAACCCTCACTCGGCTCTGTTTTGGCCAATTCGAAGCTGGAATCTTCACGGCAGCAGCTTCCCAAGGATCTAGCACTCGATATAGTGAAAGAATTGAGGGGTTGCACCCTCAGATTGAAGAAAAAGCTTGAAAAAAATGAAGAACTACTGAAGAACGAAGAACTCTGCGGCGGAGACGCGACGAGGAAGAAACTGAGGGAATTTTTGATTAAATACTTAACAATGGACAACCCAGATTGATTTCGATGAATCCGACGGCTGATCTTCATCTGATCTGACCCAAACCTTCATGATGTTGATCAAGGGTCAGGATCTACCTCGTGGTAGCTCGGATCCTCCAGATTTGCAACGGATGGCTCAGATCAACCTAATCTTTGAATGGACAGTCTAGAACCCTCCGAGCTTGATCCAACGGTTGAACGATCTCTGATTGGGATGAAACCTTCAGATCTTGATCAGACTGCTTGATTAACCCTAACCCTAGCTCGGATTGCCTTAGATGGTCCCAGATGGCTCAGATCTAGCCGCTTTTGAATCGGATGGCCCAGATTAATCTGAAGCTTGATAACTCGATCCGGGTCCACTTCCGACTCAAGTTTGACCCAGTATGCCCTAGGTCCATGATCCTTTCATGCATGCAAAAAATAGATCAAAAATTTAGTGGCAAAATAATTCAAATATATACAGATTTGCAATTAAGTCCAAAATAAAAACAAGTCCTAGAACCTAGGGTAATTTCACAATTAAGCAAGAAAAACATGGGTCAAACATGGATTTTAGCAACTATAATAATCAATAAAATGGTACTTATCAAGGAGCCCTAGAGCCAATTATGTGATGATTGACTAGAGGCATTTTGTATCATATTCTATTATTAATAAAGACATGTTTGGTTATTATACTTACTTTGTATTCTGTGCCGAATGACTAAGTATAATAATGTCCTTGGGTAGCAGGTTCTTATCTACAATATATCGATTGGTTGAATCGATAGTGAGATAATGTAGAGAACACTACACTAAATTATTCCTAGTCGAGCATTAATATTCAGGGACATTATTAATGCATGGAGACTAGCATGTAGGTCAACTGATGACTTGAGCTCACATGTCATGGATATGTGATAACAAGTTGACACATGAGTATACATTGGAGAATGTGTACTGAATGACCCGCCAT
Organism: Boesenbergia rotunda; assembly: GCA_024364735.1. NCBI lineage: Eukaryota > Viridiplantae > Streptophyta > Magnoliopsida > Zingiberales > Zingiberaceae > Boesenbergia > Boesenbergia rotunda. The sequence goes on from JAGFNQ010001230.1 coordinate 4,019, forward strand.
GAGAAAGTTTCATAGATTGTCATATGAGTGTCATAGACTTTCTCATGTGACTATTAGTATGAATAGTCCTTAAACCTGAAGTCACCATAGTTCCCTACATAAGGAGTTATGTACTTTGGTATCGTCAAACGTCACCCGTAACAGGGTGGACTATAAAGGTGATCACTGGGTATGTAATGAATTATGCGGAGGGATGTGAGTGATGTAGATGGGATCTATCCCTCCCATACGACGGGAGTGATATCTGTGGGCGCCTTGATCGAGTAGGACTATTGAAACGCATGGTCATTCTCAAATGAGTCAATATAAGATATTAAGCTCATTTGTTTGAGTGAGTCTACTCGGGGATCAAGAAACACAAGATTGATTGAGGATGACACGGTCTATGCCTCATTGGTCAATCTAGATATCAAGGATAGAAGGACAAGGTCATACACTATCATAGTCACGGAGGTTTAGTCGGATCTTGACTTTTCTTGTTACTTGGGTAGCAATGATGCATTGCTAGATGCCGCTCATTGCTTATGTGTCTAAGGTGTTAGGCGCATTGCCAACGTCACAAGAACCTATTGGGTCACACACTAAGGACGCAATGCTTCGGGAATTCTGTTCGGCTGATAGGAGCCCGAGTTGGGGAACTCGGGAGTCTGATCCCGAGTTGGGAACTTGGGAGTCCGAGCCCGAGTTGGGAACTCGGGAGTCCGAGCCTGAGTTGGGAACTCGGTAGTCCGAGCTCGAGTTGGAGAACTCGAAAGTCCGAGCCTGAGTTGGGAACTCGGGAGATCTGAGCATGAGTTGAGAACTCGAGGGCGCAGGTCGGGAACTCGGCGCTCGGCAGACTGAGTCGGAGCTTGGCAAACTGAGTCAGAGCTCGGGAGACTAGATCGGCACTCGGCAGGCTGGGTCGGCACTCGGCAGTCGGGGCTCGGTACTCGGCAGTCGGAGCTCACCACTCGGGAGACTTGATCGGGAGACCGAGTCGGAAGCCCGAGTGGCCCAGTCGGATTTGCATGCAGGAAAGAGAAAAGTCTCTCTTCATTGGATAAAGAGAAGATGAAAAGTCACATGGAAGGATGTGCTCTTTATTGGCTTTAATGAAGGGAAGGCAAAGAGACAAATGACTCTTGGTATTCATGGGATAAATATAAAAGGGGTCCAGTCATTTTCGGAAAAAAACTAAGTGTGCTTTCTTCTTCCCTTCCTCTCTTCTTCCTCTCTTCCACTCTTGGCCGAAACTCTACTGTAGAGTTCATGGTGTTTTCGAGCTACCTCAAGTTGCTAGCACAACTAAGGTAGTTCTCCCGATGTTGAGAGATTGTGTCCGTGTGGATACGAATAGAGGCACGGACGTTTGAACGTGCAAGAGATCCGGCGCATCTTGGACGAGCGGGATATTCGAAGGCCACGCTTCAAAGGTATAAACAGTAGATAAATCTATTAGATAGATAGCTTTGTACGAGTTTTCTTTCGCATGGATCGGTCGTGGGTTCTTGTTTCCACTGCGTTCTTATTGTTTTGTGCCGGGAGAACCCAACACAAATTCATAAATCCGAAATCTATAACAAGGTAATCAAAATGTTAATCAATTTAATACCTAATGACATTTTGGATAGGATTGATGAGTATAGGGATGCTAAGGAATTGTGGAGCAAGTTAGTAGTGCTCCATGAAAACCCTAAACGAGCAGAAGAAGTGTAACACCCCAAATTTGTCAATGTAAAATCATGACAATGTATGAAAATGGTTATAATGAAATGATATAAAATTCATGCAATCACATGCTATAAAATATTATGAATGCATGAAATATTATATGCATGAAATATTATATTCATGAAATATTATTATCATGAAATATTAGCATGAAATATTATATTCATGAAAATGGAATATTAAAAATATTATGAAATAATATTTTTGGAATATTATGAAATATTCTGAATTCATAAAATATTATTCATATTATGAAATTTCATGATGGGCTTGGTTTATTGGGCTTGGAAATGAATGGTGCTAAAAAGAAAGTGCAAAGTGGAGGAACCAAGGATTGAACCTTGGACCTCCTAGTTGCACTCACCATGTCATAACCAATGAACCAAGCAATAATCTTGTAGAAGGAGAAAGGAACATGCTTGTTAAGTGGGTAAGAGTGAAGAGACATGTCTTTTCATGAGAAAGGTATAAATATGGGAAGTTGGAATAACTTCCATTTCTTTTCTTCTTCCTCTTCACTTCTCCCAACCGAAACCTCCATCTTCTTCTTCCTTCTTTCCATTTTCGAAAACCCTAGGCAAGGGTTCTAACCCTAGAGCAATTTCAAGGGGGAAATCCAAGTGATCTTGTCATCTACCAAGACCAAGGAATCTTAGAGAGAAGATTTGGAAGAAAAGATCTTTGCATACCCTCCAAGTGTAGGGTACCCTACAATTTAAAGAAATTTCCAGCGCTAGGATGTAAGTATCCTCTCGCCTGCAGTGTAATCGTTATTGTGTGATTGCCATGCTTTGATTGATTTTGAATTTGGTGTTTTCCTTCTTGTAAACTTTCGGCCAACTCTTGTAAGGGGTCCAAGAGAAGGTTTTTGATCCAACTTGATGCATAGGAAGACCTAGAGACTTAGGGTATACATGTAGGTGGATTTTTCTTCATGGTGTTAAGGATAAAATCTAGGGTTTTTCCTTATGAGACTTTCGGCCACCCATGGTTGGAGGTCCAAGAGAAGTTGTTTTGATTAAATCTTGATACATGTAGTGCCCTAGGGATTCTATACACCTATGTGTTGTTCCTAAATTTTTGGGAGAACAAAACACTAGGGTTTCCCCTTGGGAGACTTTCGGCCACCCCCTTAGAGGGAGGCCTTGGTCCCTTTAGTTTTAAGAATACATTCCTTAAAACTTAAGGTAAATGTGTATGGGTTTTCTTAATGGTGCTATGTACAAAATTCTAGGGTTACCCCTTGTGTAGGTTTCGGCCAAGAAAAGAAAGGCTAGAGTTTTTGTGTTGCTTGATATCCTAATATGTTCCCATGATTAGTGGTGTAGATAACATGTTTGTGTGAATGTTTGTGTGAAGGTTGGATGTCAAAAACCTAGCCTAGCCATGATTACACCATTCGGCCACCCTTGTAAGTTAGGGTTAGTGGAATCTAACCTCACTTTGAAGTATAAACCATGGTCAATTGTTAACATGAAGCATGCTACTACATACATGATGTGTTGAATGATTAAATGAGATGTTTGTATGAAATATGATGAATATATGAACATGTATGAAAACATGATGCATGTATGCATGAAATGTGATGTATGAACATGGATGACATGTGATGTATGAACATGGATGACATATGATGATAAGAACATGATGTGTTTGGTAATATGCTTAAAAAGGGTTACTCCATTGAAATTGGGATCAAGAGCACCCGAATGCGTGGTGTGTCCCTAGGGGATCAAGAGCACCCGAATGCGTGGTGTGTCCCTTTGAGAAGTGATTAAAGAGTACCTTTAGGCATATACTTATATGAGTAATTGCATGATAAATTACTTTACTTTGGAAAGTTGTCTACCCGACTCGGAAGGGGGTCGTTAAACAAATCCAATGAGCATGTACGGAAGGGTCATGGCATTGGTAGGACGGAAGGGTCCTGCTCTAATTAGATTGGTGGCTCGCTACCCCAATTTATTAGGGAACGCGCATGATGATGTGGTACGACAACTGGGCCCTGAATGATGATATGTTATTTTGAAGTACTTACCATTATGGAACTTTTTGAAAAACATATTGTTTTCTCATTATGTGATGATCTTGTTCTGTAAAGTACTTAGAGATATTTGATGAGATGCTTATGATGCATGATGCTTGATGAGATGCTTATGATGCATGATGCTTGATGAGATGCTTATGATGCATGATGCTCTGATGAGATGCTTATGAGGCTTATAATCTTGTTCTATCTTGATTACTGTGTACATGATATGATGTATCGATATGGTTTTGCGAGTAGGCCCGGATTCTTACTAAGCATGTTTTGCTTATTAGTTTATGTATTGTCTTATGCTGCAGATAGCGGTAAGAAATACTCGAACTAAAGGAAGAGGCAGATGGAAGGTTGGAGGAGGTGTGTGGTGATGGCTCGGGAAAGAATAAAAGATTCTATCTACCTTGTTTTATCTAGAATCTAAACTGCTTCCCTATGAAATTGTATTGTTATACTCTGAACATGTGATGACTAAGTTAGTGACATGAAACCTATGTCATGCTAGATAAGTAATATTTAATTTTATCGTATGCATATTAGGTGAAATGCTATAGATTTCCTATGTCTGTTTCTTTGAATGTTTCTTTGACATGTATCTAAGACTAGACGACTCATGCTATATTCTTACTTAGGATTCCATGCTATAGTGTGTTAAATGATTTTCCGATTAGGTTGTAAATGCATGTAGATATAAAAGAAATGAAAAAAAAATCTTGCTTGGTAAATTAGTCTTTAATAAGCATGCTTATTACGAGTTCATGTATTGTAACTGTTTACTTTGGAATATACATGCTTTATTTGATGAACGATATGAATGTATGGACCGTAACCCCGCCTTTAGGGTAGATATAAGGTAGGGCGTTACAAGAAGAGCCCAAGTAAATGGATTCAGTGGACCAAGAAAAAGAAAAAGAAATAGAAGCGTCCACATCCTCAAGTAAAGGAGAAGAAGAGAGTGAGAGAGCATCCACTTCAAGAGAAGAAGAGGAAGCATCAACTTCAAGGATTGAGGGGGAGAAGAGACCCTCATCCATACAAGAGCAAGATGAAACCTCAACCTCCACCAAAGCCAAGGGAAAGGAACACATCACATGCTTTAGTTGCAACGAAAAGGGGCACTATAAGGACAAGTGCCCGAAAGGTAAAAAGGAGGTAAAATTTAAACCAATCTCAATTCAATTAAATTCTAACATGAAGTGTAGGATTGGAGAAGCCCAAGAAAAGAAGAAGAGAATTCGATGCTTCACATGTGGAGAACTTGGGCACTACCACACCAAGTGTCCAAGGAAGAAAGAGCTCAAGAAAATGAGACACTTGAGGAGATGGGAGAAAGAAGAAAGAAGGAAGCAAAAATCTCATCAAGGAGGAACTCCAAAGGTAAGGAAGGTAACTCCTAACCTTAAGCCAAAATGTAATGCAAATTCAAGTTCCTCTATGCATGATAAAAGTAGAGTTAATTATTCATCCATGCATGCTAGAATTAGGGAGAATTACTTAATGGTGCATAATTTTGGTTTTAAATATAATGATAGGACTAGGGATAACAAGGTAGATCATAACCCTAGGAAAATCATGCATCATGATAGACCTTAGATTTTTATAGCTAAGGATCAAGACATTAATCCCAAGAAGGGAAGGAATAAGCCTAGAAAATTAGATAGGTCTAGGAATGCCCAAAGTGGACATATGGACTACAAAATTAAAGGTCTAGAGAGGAAAAATCAAGCCTTGAGGGCAAGACTTGATACATTAGAAAAGGCCTTAGAAAGATTCACGGTTGGATCTAAGGGCTTAGATATGGTGTTGGGTAGTTTAAAACCCAACTACGATAGATCGGATTTAGGATACCGGTCTAAGACCTCCATGGCCAACAAAAAGAAGTATGCTGGGGAAGCATATAATCTTGGCAAGAAGGAGAAGACCAAAAATTACAAGGGGATGCCATTTGAGGATAGAAAGAATGACTTAACCAAGGACAAGGTGTCCAAGGTTAAGAAGGTTCATTTTGTAGGCCAAGAGTCACCGGGGGCACACCGGTGTGGTCTAGTATGGATCGAGTCACCTAGGGAGGTGGCTAGGACTCAAAGCTCAAGGGGGAGCTCTAGGAGTCTTTGGGGTCCATGATAAATGGATCTCAAAAGTTTCTCTCCTAGGAAATTAGGTGAATTGTGCCGAAAATGGTTGGAAGACTTGGGTAAGTCTTAATCTTAGGTTTTGGCTCATTAAAAGGGAATTTAGGGAGAAAAGGATGAAAATACAATTATATTGGGTAAAATTGGTTTTTAATGTGTGAATACCATGTAATTCAATGATAGAAATAAACTATAATCAAGGATAAAAATAAACAATGAGGATAACCTACAATTGGGACTTTTGAGATGAGTTTCAATGATACACTTTAGGAGATGTTGAATTTCGTGCCAATCTTTGGTTCTTGAGTACATTTGTTAGGAAACATATTTTTTCCAAGTAGACATTGACCCCACAAATCTCCCTACGAAATTTCATAATTTTTTGGAGATTTGTGAAATTAACTAGGCATTACTGAAATTGGGATGAAAACCTGAAATTCAGGTATCAGTCGACTGCCATGGGGGCAGTCGACTGATCCGAAGTGAATTCAGCCCCGAGACCATTCTGTAAGGTTTGCCAGTCGACTGCCCCAGGGGCAGTCGACTGGTAAGTAGGTTTAAGGATAAAAGTCATTTTGGATGTTGAAAATTCAAATGTGGATTAGAGGATATGGCTTTGGGTTAAAAGTCTTGATTATAATTTCATATTCCTTAACTAGAGTGTTACCCATGATTTAATAAGGTTTTATTGATATTTTGAAAAACAAAGAAGTTTGATAAGTGATGTTATAAGAGAAAAGAAGGAAAATTTCATCATATTATGGACACATATTAAAAAAAAAAATAATTGAGGAATCATGAATTGAGATCAAAATTGATACAAAGTGTCCATCCATTAAGGAAATTAGAGAATTGTACCAAAGTCAAGCACATTTATGGTTTTCATGGAATAATATTTTTCTAGGGTAGGGTATATCCTAGCAAGTGTGCTTGCAAACCTTTTAGACTTCTTAAGTGTTGATGAGTTCTTTTGGCACTAGGGGTAAGGTTGCTTGGGAGCAAGCCTTTAATGTTGTCCAAGGGGGAAGAACTCGGGTGTTTGGTTGGGTATAACTCAACATGGTGTTATGGTGTTAAGTTGGGTAGAAACTTAACCTGGAAAAAATGAAAATTGGGAGAAGGCATAGGTTAAGGGGAGGCTGCCTCCTTGTTTGCCTTAATTTTTTTAGGAAACGTTTAGGTTCTGTGTCAAACTTGGGAACCGTGGTAGATACATGGTGAAATGTATTTTTTCCAAGTAGGTATGGGTACCACAAAGTTCTTCACGAAATTTGAGAATTTCTGGAGATTTGTGGAATTTTTGGCGCAATTCTGAAATTAGCCAGAAAATTGATATTCAGAGTATAAGTCTACTGTCATTTGGGCTAGTCGACTGCCCTGGGCTAATGTGTGTATCAACAGCTGGTTTGGTGTCAAAATAATAAGAAATAAGTGCATGGGGTCTAGTACACTGTGTTTAGAATCATTGGGGATTGAAAGAATCAATAATTGAGATATTATTGGGGTCTTTTTGATGTATGGCAAAGGGGGAGAAGTATTGAGTTTAAGTGGGAAACCAAACACGCCTTTGCGGGAAACCCTAGGCTTAGGGGGAGCTAAGATTAAGTGGGAGCATGATTGCTCCATTCTTGGCGTAAAGGGAACCTTGGAGAGGTTCTTAATAAGCCTTCGTAAGTCCAATGTAGGGGGAGCTTTTGAAAAGCTTTAAAAAGCCCGTGTTGAAAAAGTTCTAGATTGGAGGGCTAGGTGTCTATAAATTCCTAACTTGGAAAGTTAGGTGTAGGATGCCTTGGGATAGGATCCATGTATGCATTGCATATGCATTTATTTAGCATGGTTTTTGCTATTGACTACTATTTTGCTTTCTCTAACTTAAACGTATTGCCAAACATAAAAAGGGGGAGATTGTTGAGGCAATCTGTGGTCCGGAGTGATCAAGTGTTTTGATGTTTGGGCATAGAGTTTATGTTAGGTTTACCCTTGTGTTCTTATATGTGTATGTTGAGTGTGCAGATTATACATGTTACACATATAAACTTGGCTGGACGGCCTCAGTATGGTGAAGGGTGGCATGGAGACAAGCTGGAGGCTTGTGTGCACCCGAGGGACCTTGGAGAGCAGGGACGATGAGCTGATGGACGTGGACTTCGAGGCATACGTGAAGGATGGCATGGAGGCAAGCTGGAGGCTTGCGTGCATCTGAGGGACGGGAGCCGAAGATGAAGAGGGCGCGAAGGCAATAGTCAAGGCTGCGGATGAGGAGTCAGTCGAGTCGTGAGGGTACGACTGTTGTGTGATTGTACTCAGGGAATCCTAGAGGTCGAGTGCTGAGAGAAGTGTACTCGGGAAGGAAAACCCTAGGTGTGTGAGTGGGGCAGTCGACTGCCTGGGAGGCAGTCGACTGATAAAACTCAAAGAATGATTTCGGGGTTGGACCAATCGACTGGTAAAATGGCAGTCGACTGGTAACCCCGAAAAATATCCGTTGGGCTAGCCGTTGACTAGCAATTAAAGCTAGACCAGTCGACTGGTAAATTGGCAGTCGACTGGTGGAGAGGGTTTCAGCCCGAGTTCTATTTAAAGAGAACTTCGTGGTGGCTGAGACTCTTGACGAATCTTGTCTTGGTTAAAGGCAAGATAGTAGTCTTTGTGCTAAGAGGTTTGCTTGGTGTTGTGGCTAGGTTTCTCCACCTACAAGGAGCGACAGAGCTAGCCGAAGGTTATCCGGGGAGTGATCCACCGATGGATTCTTGGATTAGTCACCCGTCCGGGATGGATACCAAGTAAATTGGTTTGTTAGCATTGTCTACTATTGTTAGTTTATTTTTATTTGTATTTCCGCTGCGCTAACAATCTTGTAGAGAACAAAGTATTCGAAAATCGCTATTCACCCCCTTCTAGCGAGCGTCGTCGATCTATCATCGAATTCACCTGGATCAGTCGACTGGTTCTTTACCAGTCGACTGATACCTGAATTTCAGGTTTTCAGCCTAATTTCAGAAATACCTAATTAATTTCATAAATCTCCAAAAAATCTAAAATTTCGTGGAGAGATTTGTGGATCCTAAGTTTACTTGGGAAAAATATGTTTCCAAACAAATATACTCCAAATCCCTAGATTGGCAAGAAACTCAACCTTTCCTAAATTGTATTGTTTAAACTCATCCAAAAGTCCTAATTTTGTCCTCTCCTTGATGTATCTTCTCATCTCTGACCATAATGCCTTTCTATCACTGAGTTATATGGCATTACCACATTAAAACCCATTTTTTATCAAATATAATCTCATTTTTATCTTTCTTTCCATAAATCACTTTTTAATGTGCCAATTCTCTAGGATTAAGACTTACCCTAGTCTTCCAACCCCTTTGGCACATTTCATCTAATCTCCTAGGAGAAAACCTCCTAAGATCCATTTACCATGGATCCCAAAGACTCCTAAAGCTCCTCCTTGAGCTCTTAGCCCTAGCCACCTCCCTAGGTGACTCAATCCACACTAGACCACACCGGTGTGCCCCTTGTGATTCTTGGCCTACAAAATTAACCTTCTTAACCTTATACACCTTGTCCTTGGTTAAGCCATTCTTTTTACCTTCAAATGACAGCCCCTTGCCATTTTTGGACATCTCCTTCTTGCCATAGTTATATGCTACCCTAGCATATTTCTCCCCATTGACATTGGAGACCTTAGATCGGTATCCCAACCTCAATCTATCATGGTTGGGTTTTAAACTACCCAACACCATATCTAAACCCTTAGATCCAACCGTGAATCTTTATAGGGTCTTTTCCAATTTATCAAGTCTTGCCCTCAAGGCTTGATATTCCCTTCCAGGACTTTTAACCCTAGAATCCACATGTCCACCTTGGACATTCCTAGACCTACCCATCTTCCTAGGCATATGCCTCCCTTTCTTGGGATTTACGCCTTGATCCTTAGGTCTAGAGGTCTTGGATTTATCATGATGCATGACCTTTCTAGGGTTTTGATCTACCTTGTTAACCCTACTCCTATCATGATATTTAAATCCAAAATTATGCACAAGCAAGCATTTTTCATTTATTCTAGCATGCATGGAGGAATTTAAATTTGAATTGCATTTCAATTTAAAGTTAGAGATTACCTCTCTTACCCTTGTAACTCCCCCTTGATGAGAGCTTCTTTTTTTTCTTTCCTCCGTCTCCCATCTTCTCAATTGCTCCATTTTCTTTAGCTCTCATTTTCTTGGACATTTTGTGTGATAATGCCCTAGGTCTCCACATGTGAAGCACCTAATTTTCTTTTTCTTCTCTTGGGTTTTTCCATTCCTACAACCCATGTTAGATTTAAAAAGAATTGAAATGGGTTTAGAATTTACCTCATTTTTCTTACCATTTGGACACTTATCCTTGTAGTGTCCCTTTTCAATGCATCCAAAGCATATGATGTGCTCATTTGATTTGGCTTTGGTGGAGGTTGGAGCTTCTTCTTGCTCTGGTATGGAAGTGGGTCTCTCCACCCCCTCAATCCTTGAGGTGGTGACTGTTGGGGCAATCGACCCTACGATGATCTGGAGGTTCATGGGGTTTTGATGTGTGTGGTCAATATGGTTAAGTTAGGGTTTTTGTGGACTAATATGTATACATGAGTGTGTAGGTGTACAGGTACACATGGACATGGTTGACGACTTCAGGTGAAGGTTGGCATGAAGGCAAGCTGGAGGCTTGCGAGTGCATCCGTGGGACCGTTGGATAGCAGGGACGATGAGACGAGGGACGCGGACTTCGAAGCATACATGAAGGTGGCATGGAGGCAAACTGGAGGTTTGCGTGCGCATCCGAGGGACGAGGGCCGAAGATGAAGAGGGCGTAAAGGCAACAGTCGAGGCTGCTGGTAAAGAGTCAACCGGGTTGTGAGGGTCTGAGTATGAGTGATTGTAATTAGGGGTTATGTCGGGAGGGTTTGAGTGCGGAAGGACATGTACTCAGGAGTGAAACCCTAGGCTTAGGTTTGGACCAGTCGACTGGCCTAGGGGCAGTCGACTGGTGTCAGCTGGAGCAGCTGGCCAGGATTCGAACGTTGTATTGTAACTGTCGAATCTGAGTGGGACCAGGGGCAATCGACTGGTAGCGGCTGGTTCAGATTCGAGCCCTATTTAAAGGGGCTCATTTTCTACTATCTTGTTTGGCAAAACTCGCTTGGGTAAAGTGAGTTAGTAGTCTTTTGTGCCCAGATATTGTCAAAGAGATTGTGGCGAGGTTTCTCCACCCATAAGGAGCGACGAGGGCTAGCATGAGATTATCCGAGGAGTGATCCACCGATGGATTCTTAGATTAGTCACCCGTCCGGGGTGGATACCAAGTAAATCTAGTTTGTTAGCATTGTTCTCTATTGTTAGTTTATTTCTGTGTATTTCCGCTGCGCTAACAATTTTGTAGAGAAAATAACGAAAAATTGCTATTCACCCCCCCTCTAGCAACGCAAGCGATCTATCAATTGGTATCAGAGCGAAGGACCGCTCTCGATCGCACTAACCGCCGAGGGAGCACACGCTAGAGAAGAAAATGGAAGACAAACTCGGGGATGACATCAACTCACCACCACCATACGAGCACGATGATTTTGATTATTGGAAAGCTAGAATGAAGATGTGGCTCAGCATGGATTGGGAGTGGGTAATGGTGCTAGAGGAACCATTTGAGACCCCTAAGGACAAGCATGGAAAGAAGCTCCGACCTAGGCATTGGACCAAGGAGCAACAAGAACAAGTAAGGGCCAATGAAAAGGTAATAAATATCTTTGTTAATATTTTACCTACTAACATTTTGAATGATGTAGGGAATTACAAAAATGCCTATGAGTCATAGAGTAAATTGGAAGAAATCCATAAAAATCCTACACGAGGTCAATTAGTTGAAAACCCCGAGGAAGTGTCAATTTTATCAAGTGAATGAGGAAAAGTGAGTGATGAATCTTCCACCTCATCAAAAGAAGAAGAAGTGTCAACATCAAGGGTTGAGGGGGAGGAGAGACTCTCACCCTCACAAGAGCAAGAAAAGACTTCCACCTCCACCAAAGCCAAATCAAAAGAACACGTTCTATGCTTTGGATACAACAAAAGGGGACATTACAAGGACAAGTGTCTACTAGGTAAGAAGAAGGTAATCCCTAAACCCGGGTCCATTCAATTTAAATCTAATGTGGGTTGTAGGGAAAGACAATAAAAGAAAATTCGATGCTTTACATGCAGGGAGCTAGAACATTATCATACAAAATGCCCAAGGATAGGAGAGTTGAAAATGATGGAGCATCTTAAAAGATGGGAGAAAGAAGAAAGGAAAAGGAGCACGCATCAAGGGGGAGCTACAAAGGTAAGGGAGGTAATCCCTAACTCTATTTATGCTCAAAATGCTTGTATGAATGCTAGGAATGTAAATGATTGTTTGCCTAGATGTAATTTTGGTTTTAAATATCATGATAGGAATAGAAACATTTTTGCATGCCAAAACATCAAAATTTCTATGTTTCATGATATATCGAGAAATTCTAGGACTAAGGACCAAGAGATAAATCCTGAGAAAATAGATATTTGCCTAGAAAAATGGATAGACCTAGAAATGATCAAATTAGGTCTAGTGATCCTAAGGTTAGGAAGTTAGAAAAGGAAAATCAAGTTTTAAGAGCAAAACTTGATAAGTTAGAAAGAAACCTAGGTAGAGTCATTCAAGGGTGCAAGGGATTGAACGTGATACCAAAGGACCAAAATCTTAGGAACAATAGGCCGAGTCTAGAATACCATCCTAGGAAGGTTAATATTGATAAAATGTCATATTCAATGATGCCCTATAACTATGATAAAGAAAAGGTCAAAAATGGAAAAGAAAAGCCATTTAAAGGAAAAAAAAAGGAATTGACCAAGAAAAAGGTCTATAGGATTAAAAGAGTAGTAATGAAATACCAAGAAACACAAGAGAAGCACCGGTGTGGTCTTGCAATTATAGAAAAGTTACCTAGAGAGGTAACTAGGGCTAGGAGCTCAAGGGAGAGCTCTAGAAGCTAAAATGGGATCCATGGTCAATGGATCTCAGGTGGTTTTCTTCTAGGAAACTAGATGGGCTATAGTGTGTGCCAAAAGATTAAACAGGCTAAGGTTAGCCTTAATCATAGAGAATTGGCACACTAAAGAGAGAAATTGGGTTTAATGTGAAAATAATGTATAACTTGATGCTATTAATGTATTGTGAACAAGTATGGGAAGAAGCATCAAGTGGAGGTGCAAATAAAAAACTTTAAGTTGAGGTTAAATGACAAAATTTGAACAAGTTTGAGTTTTGTATCAATCATGAGATTCGGGGTAATTTTGATTGAGATTATATTTTTCCCAAGTAGACTTAAGATCCACAAATCTCTCCACGAAATTTTAGATTTTTTGGAGATATGTGGAATTAGTTATGCTTTTCTGAAAATTGCCTGGAAAAACTAGAATTTCAGGTATCAGTCGACTAGCTCAGAGCCAGTCGACTGGTTCACAACACAGAACCTTCTGTGAGTTTTACCAGTTGACTGCCCTAGGGGCAGTCGACTAGTTTCAACGGTAAAAACATTCTGTGAGTACTCGCAGTCGACTGCCCTGGGGGCAGTCGACTGGGACGCGGGTTCTATAAAAGAAAAAGGGAGCAGGGGGTAGCCAAAACCTAGGGTTTTGGCGTGCCACCCTGACGACTCCTTCCTCTCCCAAGCTCTCCTTGCCTCTGCAGCCTCTCCCGAGCCCTAGAAACCCTTCCTAAGTCCTCCTCTAACCTCGATCCACTCCTAGGGTTGGTTAAAACTCCTCTCTTCAAGTCAATCCTTTAAAATCAAGATCATGAAGAGATTAGCGAAAAGGTATCATGATTTAAGGTTTAGTTCTTCATTTAAACTTTGTTTTGGAACTAATGTGATATTTTGTGTATGTTTTCTTTGGTATTTTCTCTTTTAGGGGGGGAGGTGTCTTGGTATGCATGCATGTATTTTGTATTTTAGGGTTGTTTCCAAAAGGCCAAGGGGTGAGGGTTCATCCCGTCAAGGCCAGCAAGCCTCAGGAGAGGCTAGATTTAGGTCTTTAGAATGCAAAAAGAGGTTTGAGGAAAATGAGTTCGTCCAAATACATTGTAGGTATTTAAATAAAGCCTACTTTATTTAAATCATTGAAATGGTCACTCATTTTGGCATAGAACAGTTAGTATACTATAAACATGATATCAATGTTGACTTATGCAAGGAATTCTACGCCAACATGACTTGTATTGATTCGAAGAATAAACTTTATGAGTCTAGAGTGGTCAGTGTCACCATCCCCTTCTCAGCCATGATTTTGGCTAGGTTTTTAGAGTGTCGGGCATCAAATAATGTAAATACCTATTTTCCCAATGTTGTTGAACCGCTTGAGTTTCCAGATGTGACCATCGATCAGATTCATTTACATTGCTTTAGAAGGCATAGGCATGAGTCTGAGCGCACCTTTGGTGCAAAACCCATGAGTCCATTCAGTCATGCTCTATACAATATTGTTGTAGAGTGTCTCCTATCCATCGTAACTAAGGGAAGGGCAAGGATCTGATTGCCTCACCTAGTAATGGTGTATGTCCTTGAGCGGAGGTTGGACATAGATGTCTCTCTTCACGTATTTGCCTCGATTTATCATTTTTCCCAAAGTGTGAATGGGAAAATATACATGCCATTTTGTCATGTTCTGACCGAGTTTTTCCAGTTACGGTTTGGTATCCGCATCACTAGTGGTAAGGTCAGGCACCTTTCCAAGGATTATGACCAGATAGGTACTCGTCAGTTATCCTTGGCAGGCATTGAGAGTCGCCAGGGGCATTTGTCTGGAGGGAGCGCCCAGAGTCGTCTAGCTCAGATGAGGAGCCTGCATAGATGGTTACACGTGCTGAGTTTACTCAGCTCCGATCAGATGTTCACAGGCTTCAGGAGGACGTTCATGGGATCCGTGAGGAGATCCACGGAGTCCAGCAGATGGAGTACAGGATTGAGGCGGCAGTTAATGGGTTTACCAGCCGTCAGGATGAGATATACGAGATGTTGCTGAAGTTGCATCTCTCATATCAGGCCCCACCTCCTCCTCCTCCTCCAGGTGATGATGACATGATCTGATGGCATGCGCAGCTTTTCGAGCAGTTCAGTGTTGAGAGTGATTATATTTGTTGTATTCTTATACCTCTCAAACACTCATGATTCTGGCGATGTATTATTTGGATGACTTCAAGGCATTAGGCCTTGCTACTTTTTCATGTCTTTATTTCATGACAGTCTTTATGTTTTATGTATGATACTCTTATGTTTTTCTTATCTTGATGTATGATACATTTCGCTTTATAATATATTATGTGTCATGATTTGCTTTTGCTCTTTATTGATTGCTATTAAATGAAGAATATGCTATGGTTTTAAGTTATGATCTTTATATATGTCTTCATAATGTGGTTTGAAATTCTATATTGTTTATATTCCTTAATATATATTAATTAAATGATGGGATTTCTATAGTTAAGGGCATGGGATTTCTATATATTGCTTAACATATATTGGTTGGTCATTTAGCTTTAAGAGATAAAGAGGGGGAGTTGTGTCAAAATAAAAATATCTATATGAAAAGGAGAGGTTAGAGAATCATTTTGTATGAAAAACTAAGGTGAATGTCATTAGCAAATATAGAGAATAATGATTGAGATTGAATATTGATACAAAAATGACAAGTTTAAAGGATTTCTGGGTTTGTACCAAAAGTCAAGCATAGTTGACGTTTTTCATGAAAATATATTTTCCTAGGGTAGAGAATACTCTAACAAACGTGCTTGCAAAGTTTCATATTTTTTCTGAATTTTCTGGAATTTAATACGCGTTTCTAAATTTCGGCTAGAAATTCTGAAACTTGCGTATCAGTCGACTGGCAGGATCGCAGTCGACTGGTAGTGTGGGCAGAATGCTAATTTGAGATTTCTGAAGGGTTTTTCAGAAATCTGATTAAGTTCTATTTGGCACCAGGGGTAGGGTTGCTTGGGACAATCTTTTTGATGGTGTCAAAGGGAGAGAATTTGGGTGGTAAGTAAGGTTTGGTTGAAACATAATGTTGGAGAACTTGGGTGTTAAGTTGGGTTTACTTAACCGGTTGTTGTCAGTAGAGTTAAGTTGGGAGAACTTAACTTGGGATTAGCATGAGAATTGAAAATTGGGAGAAAGCATAGGTTAAGGGGGAGGTAGCCTCTTGTTTGTTATGCTTTAATTTTTCAATTGTTATTGCTATTGTTTATTACTATTGTGTTTACCTAACATAGCATATTGCCACACATCAAAAAGGGTGAGATTGTTGGATAGGAGGGACGATGAGTCGAGGGGCACGGACTTCGAGGCATACATGAAGGGTGGCATGGAGGCAAACTGGAGGTTTGCGTGTGCATCTGAGGGACGAGGGCCGAAGATGAAGAGGGCGTAAAGGCAACAGTCGAGGCTGCTGGTAAAGAGTCAACTGAGTTGTGAGGGTCTGAGTATGAGTGATTGTACTCAGGGGCTAAGCCGGAAGGGTTTGAGTGCGGAAGGGCATGTACTTAGGAGTGAAACCCTAGGCTTAGGTTCAGACCAGTCGATTGGTGACAACTAGAACAGCTGGCCAGGATTCGAACGTTGTACTGTAACGGTCGAATCTGAGTGTGACCAATCGATTGCCCCAGGGGTAGATGACTGGTAGCGGCTGGTTCAGATTTGAGCCGTATTTAAAGGGGCTCGTTTTCTACTATCTTGTTTGACGAAACTCGCTTGGGTAAAGTGAGTTAATAGTCTTTTGTGCCCAGATATTGTCAAAGAGAATGTGGCGAGGTTTCTCCACCCACAAGGAGCGACGAGGGCTACCGGAGGTTATCCGGGGAGTGATCCACCAACGGATTCTTGGATTAGTCACCCGTCCGGGGTGGATACCAAGTAGATCTGGTTTGTTAGCATTCCTCTCTATTGTTAGTTTATTACTATGTGTATTTTCGCTGCGCTAATAATTTTGTAGAGAAAATAACGAAAAATTGCTATTCACCCCCCCTCTAGCAACGCAAGCGATGTATCAATGACATCTTCCTCTTCCCTTGATAAAGTGGACAACCTCTCACTTTCTTCTTCCACTTCATTTGATGAGGTTGACACCTCTTTTTCTTCTTGGCCTTCTTGGACCATTGAGCTTACTTCCTTGGGTTCTTCTACTATTTGAGCTCGTGTAGGGCTATCATGAAATTCTTCTAGCTTGTTCTACAACTCATAGGCATTTTTATATTCCCCTACACTACTCAAAACATTGTTAGGCAAAATATTTGTTAATATACCAATTACCTTCTCATTTGCCCTAGCTTGTTCTTGTTGCTCCTTTGTCCAATATCTAGGTCTACGTCTTTTCCCATGCTTGTCTTTTGGGATTTCAAATGGCTCTTCTATGATCATCCTACATTCCCAATCCATTCCAAGCCATGTTTTCATTCGCATCCTTCGATATTCGGAATCTTCATGATCGTAGGGAGGTGGAGAGTAGATGTCATCCCCCAACTTGTCTTTCATCATTTTTCTCCTATAATTTTCTTGCTCCCTCGATGGTTAGTCCGTAGTTGAGTTTACCAAGTTCTGATACCACTTGTTAGATTGATACGCATTGCTAGAGGGGGGGGTGAATAGCAATTTCTAGTTTCGTTCTTCCTACAAGGTTAGTTGCGCAAGCGGAATATACTAAAATAAAACTAAACAATGCTAACAAACTTATTTACGTGGCTCTGAGATGAAGACTCCTACTCCACGACAGTCCGTGAGGTGGACGATCCCTCGATCCTTCGGCAGATCACTCCCCAGATGCCCTCCGGCTAGCTCGCATAGCTCCTTGTGGGTGGAGAAACCTTGCCACAACCTTGAGTACACCTCTGAGCACCTAAGACTACTAATAAGCCTTAACCAAATTTGTTTCGTCAGGGATTTCCAGCCAAACCCGAGCCTCTTTTAATAAAGCTAAAAGCTAGAAAGTACCCTACTAGTCGACTGCTCCCAGGGCAGTCGACTGCCCCTACTCAGATTCGATCATTGCAGCTCAACGTTCGAATTCTGACTACTTAGCAGTCGACTGCTCCTGGGGCAGTCGACTGGTCCAAGGTCAAAAACCTTTTGTGAGTTTCTGTTTGTGCTGGCAGTCGACTGTTATATCACCAGTCGACTGCCTAGCCTATACAAACACACCTCCTCACTTTAACGACCCTCCTCCACGTTTTCCTTGAAGTCCACACCTTTGGCTTACTCCTTGAAGTCCTCTTCCACTGGCTATCGTCCCACGGATGTGCACGCAAGTCCTCGACTAGCCTCCGTGCCACCCTTCACGTGTGTCCTTTGAAGTCCACTTCCCGGCTTGCCCTTGGAGTCCTCTTCCCTCGGTTCTCTCCCTTCATGACTCAGCTGACTCTTCACCAGCAGCCTTGACTATTGCCTTCGCGCCCTCTTCGTCTTCGGCTCTCGTCCCTCGGATGCACACAAGCCTCCAGCTTGTCTCCATGTCATCCTTCACTCATGCCTCGAAGTCCGTGCCCCTCGGCTCATCATCCCTGCTATACCAAGGTCCCTCGGGTGCATACAAGCCTCCAGCTTGTCTCCATGCCACCCTTCACCGTACCGAAGCCGTCCAGCCAAGTTAATATGTGTAAACCTTCAATTCTGCACACTCAAATACATATATTAAATCACAAGGGTAAATCTAACTTAAATCCTTTGCCGAAACATCAAAACACATGGTCACTCCGGACCATAGATTGCCTGAACAATGCCCTGGACTGGGGCTTATCAGCTGCTATGAGTTTGACGCGAAGATAAGGTTTGACCAAGGCTTGTGAGGCACCCTATATAAACTCAGGAGCCCTAGACAAGGCTATATAAAGGGGTTCGACCCCTCAACTCAGAACAACAATCACAACGACATTCTAAGCGTTTTGTACGAAGTAAATGTGCTAGAAGCGAAGCTCTGCGACCAAGGGGGCTCCAGGAGGAAGTGCACGGCACTTCGGAGTTCCAAATCAGCTGGGCGTTCGACTTTTCTATTTTGGTTTGCTTTTACTTTTATGCAATTAATTTCCTTATCTTTTGATTGTAAAATGTGTGGGGACCGGTGTCATCGATAGAGGGGGGTGATTATCGATCATAAAAACTTTCAGAAACTTTCGAATATTCGTTCTGGTCACAGTGATAGTAGCAGCAGAAAATAGAAAGAACGAACAAAAATAGTTTGCACATGGGATTTTTTACTTTGTTCCCAACCCCCTAGGGTTAGAATGTCTCAGGCCTAAGCACAGGAAACGCCCGCCCACTAATGGTCTCCTTTCCAAACTTTTCGGAGGCGGAGAAACCCGTCTTACAGTGCACGATTTACAATAAAAAAGTATTACTAAAATGAAATGTGGAAAGTAAATTGAACCAAACAAAAGAGTCGAAGACTCGACCGATCTGGAACTCCGAAGTTCCATGCACTTCCTCCCGAAGCTTCCTTGGTCGCAGAGCTTGGTCATTATCACTTTTCTTCCATTCAGAATGCTCAAAAATGATCTTGGAATGTTGTTCTGAGTTGAGGGGTCGAAGCCCCTTTTATAGGCTTTTTACTGGGTGCCTGTGTTGAAGGAGGCGCCTCAGTTGCCTTGGTCAAACTCCATCCTCGCGCCTAACTCGCAGCAGCGGATAAGGCTTTCATCCAGGGCGCCCTAGACCTCCAGGGCGCCTAAATGACTCAGGCGCCTGGTTCATTGAGGCGCCTAGTTCACTGGGGTGCCCTGGTTGATGGGGGTGCCTAGTAGCATGCTTTCCAACCCAGTTGTGTGTTTGTTTGTCTGCTTTGTCTTCAATTTTACGTACCTGCAAGATACAAATATACAAGGCAATCACATATACAATCTTAACCTTAAGGACTTGGTTCTGACATTGAATTTCCGTGAATCTCTAGGTCGAACCTACGCCTATGTTCCCATCCCCGGGAACGCGCCTTTCACCTACTCCTCTCAGGAGACGGTTGTCATCCAACCCATCCGGTTGGGCTTTTGCCCAACATTACTCACCAGG
Source organism: Boesenbergia rotunda (assembly GCA_024364735.1). NCBI lineage: Eukaryota > Viridiplantae > Streptophyta > Magnoliopsida > Zingiberales > Zingiberaceae > Boesenbergia > Boesenbergia rotunda. The sequence continues at coordinate 24,000 of JAGFNQ010001230.1, forward strand.
ACTTTTGCCCAATCTCACAACCCACGACCAGGACTTATTGCCCAATTCCATGAACCAGGACTTTGTGCCCAATCCATGATCAGGACTTAGTGCCCAACCCTCGGTCAAGTCTTAGGTGCCCAGCCCTCGGCCAGGACTTAGTGTCCAATCCATGATCAGGACTTAGTGCCCAATTCTTCGAACTAGGACTTCGTGCCTAGGTTAACTAGGACTTTTCTTCGCTTTGTTACTCCTTTCTTGACTAACCCTTCCCTGTTCAATGTATCACTAACTTAAGCATATTGTTAAACATTGAAACACTCAGAGGAGGACATCACTGATGCAACTTGCACCAATAATCTCTCCCTTTTTGATATTTGACAATATCCTAAGTTAGATTGGATTAAAGGGCTAAGTTATAAACCTTGGGATCAAATGAAAAATGATCTAAGTTTTGAAAATAAATTTTGATCCTTTGGGGGAAAAATTCTAACTTTAGCTCACTCTCCCCTTTTTTGAAAAAAAAACATTTTGATCCTTTGGGAAGAAAAAAATTTAAAATTTTTAACTTAAGCGCACTCTCCCCCTTTGACATACATAAAAAAATGACAAAATAAATTTGCACCAACAATGATAATTAGAAAAAAATTTCTCTGTGAAAGTACTTAGTATAATTTTTGAAAGCATATCTTTACTTAGAAAGAATTATGTACATACTTAAAAAGACTTTATGCTTAGAAAAATAATGCTTAGAAAAATTTGTGCATTTTGAAAAACATTTTACATACAATGATTTTGTGCACTTGAAAAAAAATTTAAACTTAGAAAATTTTCAACTTAGAAAAAATACACTTATAAAAGATTATGCACTTAAAACAAATTATGTACTTTGGATTTTTTGCACAAAAAATTTATACTTTGGAAAATATTGTGCACTTTAGAGAAATATTAGTATTTTGAAAGAAATTTTGTACTTTTTGAAAAAAAATACTAGTACTTTTGAGAAATGTTTTGCAGTACTTTTGAAAAATGCAAGTACTTTAGAAAAATATATTGAACTTTTTGAATAATATAAGTACTTTTGAAAAATATCATGCATTTTTTTGAACAATATAAGGGCTTTTGAAAAATTTTATGCAATTTTTTTGAAAAATATAAGTACTTTTGAATAATATTATGCATTTTTTGAAAAATATAAGTACTTTTAAAAAATATTATGCATTTTTTGAAAAATATAATTACTTTTGAAAAATTTTATGTATTTTTTTTGAAAAATATATTTAAAAACATAATATTTACTTGACTTAGTTTCCTCTCCAGTCTGACACAATCCTAGAAAACCTTATTAACTACAAGGACATTTCTCTAAGTATCCTGGAAATTCTCCAAACTCAAGTAAATATTATTTCCAAAAGTATTCCAAAAAGAATTTTAAAAAATTTCTGAAAGTGATAAACATGATAGTATCTAAAAAAAATTCCTTATGTTTTTAAATGGATTTAAAAATACAGTGCATGAAAACTTATTATTTTGAAATGTTCAGTAATTCTTTTAGTTTGACCTCCTCCTAAACATGACGCAGTCCTTGGAAGCTTGTTGACTACAAGTACTCTTCCTCTGAGTCTTTAGGGTTTGGTTCAGACCACAAAAATTATCTAATAATTTCAAAAACTAATTGTCAGAAATAATTTCTTTTGATTTAGACTCCCCCTAAATTTGACACATCTATGTCTTTAGGGTATATAAAAAAATCAAAAGAACAATTTTCAATGACATTTTGAATATTGTAATTTTCAAGGAGATAATTTTTGAAAACACAATAAGCCTTTTCGAAATAATGATAATTTTTCAAAGAGATATGATATAACAAAGTTTTTGAACCAATTTTTGATAAGCTTATTTTGTGATAATAATATATTTTGAAAGCATAAGGTTTTTGAAAAACTTTTGAAAGAATAACAACACTCCCCCTGTACCCGATACCGTTTAACTTTATCCAAGTGTCTTAAGGGACTTTAGTGTTGACCTAAAAGGTTTGTGTCTAATTGTGTAGGTCAAACAAATTTTTGAAAAAGATATAATTTTGAAAACATATAATATATTAGCAATCAGATAAGCATGAAATCCATAAAAATATTATTAAGTTAAAGCACAATTTTGAAAATAGATTTTTAGAAAAATATTCTATGAATTTTGGAAAATAATTTATGAAAAATATTTTTCAATTTATTAATCTTTAACATATCTCCCATTCTAAATGTCTCAGTACAAGCAAGCATGGTTGCCTTATGGGTGTATTATGAGATGCTTGACTAATTTTCTTTTGAATTATCATTAAATCTAAGATTTAATCGAAACTTGTGTTAGATTCAAATTAATCAAATAGTAAATTGAATTTGAGTTTTGATAATTGGCTTCCATGTCTTGGCGAGGCACAAAGGCCTTCTTTAACTGTAGCCTTATTGGAGCAACAACCCTTTTCTTGACAAAGCCTTTTATTGAAAATTTATATTCAAATTACTTCTTGAAAAATTTTGGTCTAACTAGCTTAGGTTTTGGATCGGTAGCTTCGGCTAGTTCCACCAGACTAAACACACCATGTAGGGTACACCTTACCCCACTTGATCTTATTAGAATGTCTTCTTTAACGTACTATCATCTCACCTCCACCTAATACTATGTTGTCCAAGTTTCAATTAGTCTTTTTCCTATAACTGTTCTAAATCATGCACAAATTTAAATATGAATGTCATGACATATATATATATATATATATATATATATATATATATATATATATATATATATATATATATATATATATATAGCAAATGTATGAGCATGACAGTTATGCACGAGTCAAACAATTCAAATCCTTTTACTTAAGTTTCTAATAATGTATCAAATTCACGATTGGATACATGTCGTGCGAACCCGCAAATACGCCAACCCACTTTGACATATTTAATATTATTAAATTGATTGTTGCAGCTTGGGTAAGATTTTATTTAACTTGAGTTTAAGTTATTAAGATTTTAATTTAAATTATTTAAAATTTTAATTTGAGTTTAAGTTACTTAAGAGTTAGAGTTAACGTTGAGGTTATTTTAGGAATTAATTAGAATTAAATTGATTATGAATTAATTAAAGATTTAATTATGGTTGAAATAATTAAGGTAAAAATTAATATTTAATTGAAATAATTTTATGATTAATTAAAGTTAAATTAATTAATGATTGATTAGATTAATTGTTGATTAATTAACTTAATTTAAGGTTAAATAAAGGATTAAATTAAGGTTAAAAATTAAATAAACTTTAATTAAAGTTTTTAAGATTTAACTTGATTTATGTTTCAAAATTTCTGTGTTAATTAAAAGTTGTGGGTTTAATTTCATCATTTTCATTATTTCAAAAATAGCTGACTTATCTACTATTTCTTCTTTATTTAATTTTTCTAGTTTTTCTAACAATTCTGATTTATTTGAATTTTTGTAAATTTTATTAATTGTAGCTTTGATTCTAGAAAATTCAATTTCCTCCTCATCCTCATCATCAAAATCATATCCTTTTAAATCTTCATGGTAGGTGGAGAAATTTTCAGGGCTACTAGTTAATGTTTTATAATTGTTTTTAGGTTTATCCAAGAAATTAATAATTAAATTATTATCTAAAAAGATTTCATCTCCACTATTTTCAGAAATAACATCATTAACCTCAGACATATTTTTAATTTTTTCAGAGTTATCATTATTATTCTTAGAAATATTTTCAGAGTTATCCTTATTATCCTTAAAAATATTTTTAATATTTTCAGAGTTATCCTTATTATTCTCAGAAATATTTTCAGAGTTATCCTTATTATTCTCAGAAATATTTTCAATATTTTCAGAGTTATCCTCATCATTATCTTTAATATTCTCAAAAATATCCTTAGAAAAATCATCCTTATCCTCATAAATATCTTCAATATTTTTAGGATAAATTTCAATATTTTCAAGATTAATTTGACTATTTTTAGAATTAATTTCACTATTTTTCAGAATTAATTTTAGAAATTACTCCATTGATATTAAGGATTAAAAGATTAATTTCTGAAATTTTAACCTTATCTATATTTTGTAATTGACCATACAAAATATTGATTTGACTATGCAATAATTCTGATTTTTCAAAAAAATTATCTAACTTATCATATGACAGTGCAGGAATATGAAAATCTTTATGAACATAAATTTTTCGTACCTTGACCGGACACTTATTCTTGTAGTGTCCGTGCTTTTGACATTTGAAGCACTTTATTTGACTTTTGTCACTCTGGACTCCTAGTGTTGGTACTTCCTTTGCCGCGGGTAGTGAAGAACGAGTCTTACGAGTAGGACACTGATGTTTATAGTGTCCTCTCTCCCTGCACTTGAAACACGTAATATGAAATTTAAAAATGACCATAATTAAAGAAAATACCTGATTCACCCCTGGGCTCCCCCTCAACTCCTGGCGTCTTTGCTCCGTCGGCTATTAATCCGGTGAAGAGCGACTTGGCTCTGATATCGCTTGTGGGGGTCGGTGTCGTCGATAGAGGGGGGGGTGAATATCGATCGTAAAAACATTCGGAAACTTTCGAATATTCGTTTTGGTCACAAGGTTAGTAGCAGCGGAAAATAAAAAGAACAAACAAATAACAGATTGCACATGGGATTTTTTACTTGGTTCCCAACCCCCCGGGTCAGTAAGTCCAAGGCCTAAGCACGGGAAATACCCGTCCACTAATGGTCTCCCTTCTTGACATTCCAGAGGCGGAGAAACCCATCTTACAGTGCAAGATTTACAATCAAAAAGTATTACCGAAATGAAATGTGGAAAGTAAATCGAACCAAACAAATGAGTCGAAGACTCGACCGATCTAGAACTCCGAAATGACGCGCACTTCCTCCCGGAGCTTCCGTGGTCAAAGAGCTTCGTCGTTAGCGCTTTTCTTCCGTTCGGAATGCTCAGAAATGATCTTGGAATGTTGTTCTGAGTTGAGGGGTTGAAGCCCCTTTTATAGGCCTTTTACTGGGCGCCTGTGTTGAAGGAGGCACCTCAGTTGCCTTGGTCAAACTCGATCCTTGTGCCAAACTCCGAAGTGCTGAACCCTAGTGATCTCATATGTGTATGTTGAGTATGCAGGTTGTACAGGTTACACATATGGACTTGACTAGATGACCTCGGTACGGTGAATGGTGGCATGGAGACAAGCTGGAGGCTTGTGTGCGCACTCGAGGGACCTTGGAGAGCTGGGACGATGAGCTGATGTGCGTGGACTTCGAGGCATACGTGAAGGGTGGCATGGAGGCAAGCAGGAGGCTTGTGTGCGCATCCGAGGGAAGAGGGTCGAATATGAAGAGGGCGCGAAGGCAATAGTCAAGGCTGCGGATGAGGAGTCAGTCGAGTCATGAGGGTACGAGTGCTGTGTGATTGTACTCGGGAAATCCTAGGGTTTGAGTGCAGAGTGGAATGTACTCAGGAAGGGTAACCTTAGGTGGGTGAGTAGACCAGTCGACTGGCCTGGGGGTAGTCGACTGATGGAACTCACAGTAAGGTCTCAGCCCAGGGACCAGTCAACTGCCCTGGGGGCAGTCGACTGGTAGGTGGCTGGTGAGTTGGCTAAGAATTCGAACGTTAGGGTGCAACGGTCGAATTTCAGTGGCACCAGTCGACTGCCCTGGGAGCAGTCGACTGGTGGCGAGGGTTTCAGCCCGAGTCCTATTTAAAGAGGACTTCGTGGTGGCTGAGATTCTTGACGAAACTCGCTTGGGTAAAGTGAGTTAATAGTCATTTGTGCCGAGATATTGTCAAGGTGATTGTGGCGAGGTTTCTCCACCGACAAGGAGCGACGAGGGCTAGCCGGAGGTTATCCGGGGAGTGATCCACCGACAGATTCTTGGATTAGTCACCCGTCCGGGATGCATACTAAGTAAATCAGGTTGTTAGCGTTGTTCTTCACTGTTAGTTTTGTTTTTATTATATATTATGTTGTGCAACTAACTGTGTAGGAAGAAAGGGGGTTGAAAAATTGCTATTCACCCCCTCTAGCAAACGTCTTAGATCTATCAGTTGTTATCTGAGCAAGGACCACTCTTGATCGGACTAACCGCCGAGGGAGCACACGCTAGAGGAAAATGGAAGGAGAGGATCCACTAGGATGGGATATCCGGATTCCACCTTCGTACGACCGCGACGATTTCGCATATTGGAAAGGTAAAATGTCATATTTTTTAGTGACAAATATCGAAGATTGGATGTGTATAGAAACAGGCTTCGATTCTCCCAAGGGCAAGAAGGGAAGGACTCTTAAGAAGAAGAAGTGGACCGAGGAGCAAATTCATCAATCCGAACTCAATATCAAGGTAATCGAAATGTTAATCAATTTAATACCTAATGACATTTTGGGTAGGATTGGTGTGTATAGGGATGCTAAGGAATTGTGGAGCAAGCTAATAGTGCTCCATGAAAACCCTACACAAGCAAAAGAAGAGCCAAAGGAAATGGATTCAGTTGACCAAGAAAAAGAAAAAGAAACTGAAGTGTCAACATCTGAAGAGGAAGAAGCATCCACATCCTCAAGTAAACACTAGTAGAAAAATGCTTATTAACCACGGGTGTTCACCGTTGTCGTAGGCGAAAATCACTGTTGTTAAAGGCCATGTTGTTAAAAGGGGTGGTCTACATCAACAGTTACAAACCATTGTCGTTTATAGTCAATAACAACAGTGTAGCAATAGGTTTTCACCGTTGTCTTTTAATGTGATCGACAACAGATTAACAATAGTATTAAACCGTTGTTTGTGTGTGATTTAAACAATAATTTAACAATAAATAAAAATCGTTGTCTTTTGGTTGAGGCAGCCAACAATTTACAATAAATACCATTTAAAACTAAATTATTTAAATAACTAAACAATATTGAGCAAACACACTTCAAACTATCATATTTACATCAAAATATCATCAAATATCATACATCATATATGGATCCATTCCTCAAGATTCAATTTTTTTGTTGAGGGCTTTCCACCTACATTCCATGTCGATACAAAAATCCTAAAACCAAATTTATAATCACTAGTCACATTGAAGTTCCCCCAAAAAAGGCCAAAACAGATAGATTACTTGTAATCTTGCATATCTGTAACTTGAGCAGCGTCGCCATTAAATCTTCCTCGTTGAACTCGATCTGAGTTCTTATATAATCGCTCTGAAAACCAAGAGAGAAAAAAAAATCTCAGAAAGGAACTTTAAAAGTCAGCTCTATTTATCCAAAGTTTCCAAACACTTTATACCTGTCATGCTTTTCTTCACCGTGCTTGTCTTCCTCTCCATGAAGCTGGCCCTCCTTTCTCCATCACCTAGCGATGATGTAGAATAATGAATAAACAAGAGGAATAAAGTTGCTCTTGTCAAGTGAGTCAAAAAATTGCAATTTCAAAACACTTGCATTTTGAATAAAATTGTAGGAACTTAGCTTGGTCCAGAAAATGCATTTAAGGGAACATATAAGATACAATATACATAACTTGAATTGCAAAAAAAGAAACATTTAGCATGTAGAACAAAATGTCTTGGACAAACCTCATTTGTGTTGAGAAGTAATCCAGCTTCATTTGGTCCTTCAGTTCACTAAATTTATCCTGCATTTATGTACATGAACCCTAGATTTAATTCTGTCATAGTGGTGCTGGAAATTTCTATGTGAACTGAAATGCATCAGTAAGGAAGTTATCTGCGATTTATCTGACTCTAACATGAAAAGAAAATTGGAGAATTTAAATACTCGCAAGTCGAATAGGATAAGGATAAATGTATCTTTTTCTTAAGAATAAAGTTACCTCTAGAAGATGGTAGATTCTATGAACAAATGACTCTTCAGCCTGTTAACAAAGTAAGATTGATGACTTGTAGTAATTATGCGTTGTTTCTACCCTTGTTTTTTGCTATAGTTTTTTTTTTTGCATTATAATTACTTGATTATGATACAATTATATTATAGTACGACAGAGATGTAATGTTGTCATCTGAAATTGGTCTGAAACAAAACAAACAACCAGCTGAGTTCTTTTGTAAAACACTTACAGCAAATGATACAAGCACTCATGGGGGATTTTCTGTACCACGTCTACTGCAGAAAAAATATATCCACCTCTAGTATGTATAATGGGCATTCATTTACTTGCTTTGTTGTAAAATATTTCCTGCTACTTTATTTTAGATGTATCTCCTTGCCTTCAATAAAGCAAGGGGAAAAAAATCTCAATATATAAATAGTTTATTGTTATCTATCAGCTTATGGATTAGGCTCTTCCTAGAAATTTAAACTGTTGGTATAAATAATCACCAAATCAACTTAAATTTCTATTAAGAGATCAACTGATTAAATCTAAAACAAAATTTAAGGCTATAAATGATATCAAAACTCAGAAAGGGTTATCTACACATAAACACAGCAACAGAATATTAAGTGGGAGATTAAATGAGAATACAACTCCAAGTAATAGTTATGCACAAAATAAAACATTTTGCCCAAATATGTTGGAAATAGTAGAAAATTAATAATAAAAAAGAAACTTGTACATACCTATTCATAAATATAATCTTATATGCATTCGGCTATCTCAGAGTGCACTTCATCAATTTCTTGTTGAGAGTACTCCACTTCGTCTAACACTTTTCTTGAACTGAGAGGCATAGAGTCACAGAGTTTGTGGTGCACATATTTTACTTTGTTTATAATAAATTTCGATCTTGACTGCTTATACATAATATTACTTGAAGAGATGAACAGAAGGAAAATGATCAGATTTTACTTCACCAAGGACTACCGATGTGTGATGACCCATCCCTTCTTCTTCAAAGGCAATGCTTCCACCATCATACCATCCATCTTTAATACCCTGAAGAAAGGTGATGGAAACAAAGGTAAAACGGCAATAAACAAATGTTTACATGCATTTCAAAGGCTCTGCTTATCTACGATATGCGTAAGTTCTTCAAACTTTTCTGCCAAGTTATTTTTGCCAAACTCTGGCCTTACATCTTAATGTGTCTGTGTCTAGTCACATATCAGTCAAAGTTGCAAATTTATTATTCAAAGTAATAATTAATAAAATTCAACATATGAAAATGAAGCTTTGATGGTATCAGAAATAGCAACTTGTGGACCTTGATTCACGACAGCACTAACTGTGAAAGTCATGTTTTTGCAAATATGTGGAATCGCTTCAATATGACTTGATGCCCTTAAATCTGCACCATTTATTTAGACATGAGAATAGTAAGCTTGGGTGAATGGATCTATATTTGAGATGAATATACCTTGATTATAAAAAGGTGCTTGACATAGCACAATCTTGTATATTTGTCATGGTAGTAGTGATACAAGATCTGAAAAGGATCAAACAAAAACTGTGTTACATGCAAAAACTAATCATGTATAATCAGTTATAGTAGCGCATAATGACAAACCTGTAGTACATATGGTTACATGGTAACAACATTGACATTCTGAGCAGTCTTAAGCTGTCAAAGTTGAGACACAGTAGATTAGAGCACTATAAAAACCAAACAACACCTACAAGCAGATTTAAAAGCTGCTCTTTGAATTTTGAAAGAACTACTTCTAGATACCTATCCTCAACATACTACTGATGGAATTTTATGCTACTATGAAACATGAAAACTCTATTAGGCGAGAGATAACATCATTAGTTGCAAATATAGAGTAATGATAAATCAAGCATAAAACTTTTCTTGGCATCACACATAAGAGAGGTTAAGATTGTGGAAATACTTGAATAGATCAATGAAACAATACGCAAATAGCATTCCAAAGTGATACAAAGGATGACCCACTATTAGGATCCACAGCACCAAATGTCCATGCATCTCTGTAGTTGCCAAGGATGACAAAACGATCAGGTTCCTCTCTTCCCCATATGACATCAAAAATATTTTGAATCTTTGCCAGCTTTCTATCTTCCTTCACGAAGATCAATAGATAGAAATATCAAAGGACTTTCCAATTTAAATAGTAGGAACAAATAAAGTCAAAAGGTAGGGACCAGTATTGGATTGGAGGAGCTAACAATGAGTTTTATTCCAACAAAAAAGACAGGAGATCCACACCCACCAAATAGGCAAAAAGATTATTTTCTGAAGAGAGATGATGAGTACAATAGATCAAATATGATATAATAATCAAATAGGTTTTAAAACATGAAAGTCAATATGGCTTCTTTGCTGCAATTTGTAAAGAAGATCACATAGATGAGTCATGAGTGGTACCAAGAACTAAGAGTCTAGGACCTATATCAAGTTATATTACTGAACATTGACAGCAAAGAATGTTAGCAAATTCATACACATGTGCATCTCATGCATTTAGGCTGACAAAGATATTATAATGACTTGCACTAATATTATCATATTTTTACATCACACGATGTTATATCACAAGTGTGTGTAGACACCCTTTCAATGACTAAGGACCTACCAACTCAGTAAACAATCAGTGGCCGGCTCATCATGAAAATTAACGTTTTTGATTAGTTGTATCATGCGCATAATTCCACATGCAAGCAATAGTAGATGTATTCTATGGACAAAAGAAATGTTGTCCTACCCAAAATGTAGCACCTCATTTTAACAAGGGTCGACCTTATCATTGCTACACATGGACATCCTCGATTGGGATTGGAGATCCCACCTACTGGGATTGAATGAGATGCAACGAAAAATGAATTGATACGTTAGTAACTCCACAACAATTTGCCTACATATGAAAATGACAAGCATACGTCCTCATAAAGCTACTAGCATTGTTAGATCATACAAGACAGAATTGCTACAAACGGTGCCTTTTAGAGATGCATGGACATTTGGTGCTTTCTCAGGAGTCGGGTCGCCTCCCGTAGCACCTTCCCTGATTACACCCTCTAAAAAAATTCAAAACATCAAATTTCAAAAAATAAGTAGAGGGCAAACCACCAAATCTGTAAGCCATACCAAAGCCCTAACCACGACTTGAGCATCACGAAAAGGAACAGAAAAATCAAGAGCAAAAGGCAAAATGAGAGGGGAATATAGTGCGAGAAGGCTCACATGGCGGGCACGCTAGTGGAGATCTCGGGCCAGAAGAGGTGGACGAGGGAGTGGAGCTTGTCAAGGGCGTGAAGCTTCAGCGCCGGTGCGGCTCGTGGAGCATCGCAATAAGGCCGCTCGCGGAGCTCACCACTTCCATCTCCGATCCTCCAGATCGCTAATCGCCGCCAGAACGCCATGCAGTCGTAGATCGAAAGGGAAGAGAGGAATAGCTTTTACTTGGAGAGTCGGCAACCTAGCGAGAAGACAGAGTCTGTTGCTCTGCTTGTACATATAGAGAAACATTAAACACTCTTAAATAAATAATTAAATACAATAATATTCAGAAAAAGGGTTCAAGGAGCAAGAGGAGGAAGAAGAAGGGACATGGTGCCGACTAGTTCGCGCGAGGAGAAGTTTGAGGTGTCTTGTTTGTGTGCGGCGAAGAGGAAGAAGAAGAAGAAGAACGAGAAGAAGGAAAAGATGACAACGAAGTTTGAGGTGTGTTAGGGTTCGGCGTTACCGCTCGCGGCGAAGAGGAAGAAGAAGAAGAACGAGAAGAAGGAAAAGATTGCAAGAAGTTTGAGGTGTGTTAGGGTTCAGCGACTGCGGCGAATGTAGAGAATGAACTAAGGGGAGGTTCTCATTTCTCATTAAACGGCGGGCATTTTTGTTTTCGCGCTCTCTCGCTGTTGTGTATTACCATGTAAGCAACACCAATAGACAACAGTTATTTAAAAACTGTTGTCGTAACCAACCCAATAGACTTCGATTTTTAAAAAACCGTTGTCTTTGACATACATAAGACAACGGTTTTTTAACAACCGTTGTCTTTTTCCGCAAAAAATTTTTCAACATCAACAGTTTTGGAAAAAATCGTTGTTAAATAAAAAAAAAGACAACGGTTTTTCAAAAAACCGTTGTCTATTGGGTGTTGTTGAATCCAAAAATTCTTGTAGTGAAAGGAGAAGAAGAAAGTGAGAGGGCATCCATTTCAAGAGAAGAAGAGGAAGCATCAACTTCAAGGATTGAGGGGGAGGAGAGACCCTCATCCATACAAGAACAAGAAGAAACCTCAATCTCCACCAAAGCCAAGAGAAAGGAACACATCATATGCTTTGATTGCAACGAAAAGGGGCACTATAAGGACAAGTGCCCGAAAGATAAAATGGAGGTAAAATCTAAACTCATTTCCAGTTCTTTTAAATCTAACGTGGGTTGTAGGGTTGGAGGAGCCCAAGAAAAGAAAAAGAAGATTAGATGCTTCACATGTGGAGAATTAGGGCACTACCACACCAAGTGCCCTAGAAAAAGTGAACTGAAGAAAATGGAGCACTTGAGAAAATGGGAGAAAGAAGAAAGGAGGAAGCAAATATCACATCAAGGGGAAACTTCAAGGGTAAGGAGGTAATTCCTAACCCTAGGTTAAAATTCAAGTCAAATTCAAGTTCCTCTATGTATGATGAAAATAATGTTAATTATCCATCCATGCATGCTAGAATTCATGAAAAATGCTTAATGGTGCATAATTTTGGATTTAGATACAATGATAGGACTAGGGTTAATAAGGTAGATCATAACCCTAGGAAAAGCATGCATCATGATCAACCCAAGACTTCTAGACCTAAGGATCATGACACTAATCCCGAAAAGGGAAGAAATATGCCTAGAAAAATGGGTAGTTCTAGGAATGTCCAAAGTGGACATATGAACTCCATGGTTAAAGGTCTAGAAAGGGAATATCAAGCCTTGAGGGCAAGGCTTGATAAATTAGAAAAGACCCTAGAAAGATTCACTGTTGGATCAAAGGATCTAGATATGGTGTTGGGTAGTTTAAAATCCAACAATGATAGATCGGGTTTGGGTTACCGGTCTAAGACTTCCAAGGCCAACAAAAAGAATTATGCTGGGAAGGCATATGATCATGGCAAGAAGGAGATGTCCAAGGATGGCAAGGGGGTGTCATCCGAAGGTAAAATGAGTGACTTAACCAAGGACAAGGTGTCTAAGGTTAAGACAGTTAGATTTGTAGGTCAAGAATCACCGGGGACTCACCGGTGTGGCCTAGTGTGGATTGAGTCACCTAGGGAGGTGACTAGGGCTAAGAACTCAAGTGGGAGCTCTAGGAGCCTTTGGGGTCCATGGTAAATGGATCTCAAGAGTTTCTCTTTTAGGAAATTAGGTGAAATGTGTCAAAAAGGGTTGGAAGACTTGGGTAAGTCTTAATCCTAGGTTTTGACACATTAAAAAGGGAATTTAACGAGAAAAAGATAAAAATGAGGTTATAATCAGTAAAATTAAGGTTTAATGGGCAAATACCATATAATTGAGTGCTAAAAATGTATCATGGCCAAGTATTAGGAGATATATCAAGGAAAGGCCACAATTAGGACTTTTGGGATAAGTTTAAATGATACACTTTAGGAGAAGATAGATTTCATGCCAATCATCGGATCCGGAGTACATTTGTTTGGAAACGTATTTTTTCAAGTAGATATTGGCTCCACAAATCTCTCTATGAAATTTCAAAATTTTTGGAGATTTGTGGAATTATTTATGTAACGCTCGCTTTTTTTTTCCCATAAGCGGCGTTACGTTGACATGCTTAGGGCATGTAGACATCATAAGGCTGCGGAATAACATTAACTTATACATGCCCTGTTACCATTCTTAACTTAATGACATAGGAACCTTAGCATATTAACTTTGAACTTAAGCATCATATCATATCATGTCATACGTAACGTCATGTCATAAGGTTCCATAGGTCATTATTCAGATATATAAGTAACCAAGGTGCAGTTCTAGCATAAATAGTAAACATAGAGTTTCCTGGGTCAAGTCACTACTACACACATGCGTTCTTGCCCTCCTGCTGCTTCCTTCATTGTCCCCTTGAATGATCTGCGGTATAAGGAAATAAGACTATAAGCACACAGGCTTAGTAAGACTCTTTCCTACTCACAAAAACCATTCATCATTCATTATCTCATAATGAGAACATGAAACATTAACATACTTGGTGCTCTACTTAGAACATAACATCTTCAATCACTTATCGTATACATAGAATGACATGAACATAAACATAGTAAATATTCTAAACATGGCATAATTCATGGCATAAATCATAAACATAGTAGACCTTCTAAGTATGGCATAATTCTTATCATAGCATAAACATGAACATAGTGAACATTCTTCCTATCATAACATATGAACATCTTCTTAACATTATCATGGCATAGATCATTTATTCTCATGCATATTTCTTAACATGAAGCGTAAGCATAAAATCTTATGATCATAGCATAATGCATAACATGAATGGATGCATGAGTGGAAATGCATATACATAAGGATGCTTAACTTTTAAAACATACTTTTAATTACTTAAACATAATCATCATAACATCATTTGGGGTCCCCGGCTTGTACCACATACATACATCATAGCGCGCATCCCTAGCAAGTCCGAGGTCGCGAGCCCCAACCTACTAGGGTAAGGACAGCATAGTCGGTAGTCCCCGAACCGAGGCGTTCTTAAGGTGCCCATCCCTGTTGCACAGCTCCGGTAGTGCCAGAACCGTGGACAGCTTCGGTAGTCCAAAACCGGGGCGTTCTTAAGGTGCCCATCCCTTGGACCCATACTTCGGTCCGGTACAAGCCCATACATAAAGTAAAAATACTTTTCATGCTTCATCATTCATCATACATTCATAGCATAACCATGTCACATAAAGCATGACTTAACACATGCTTGTCCTTTCATTGTTCATTCTTATTGCATAATATCATGATGCCTGTAAGGCATGAGCATTATCTTCATTCATAAACATGGTATGCATCATTCTTATCATGAACATAAACATTACATACTTATCATGGCATCGTCCTTATCACGAACTTAACATAACATATCTATCATAGCATCATTCTTATTGTGAACATAACCCTATCATACTTATCATGGCATCATTCATATCATGAACATAAACCTATCATATTTATCATGGCATCATTCATATCATGAACATACACAATAACTTAGCATGGTTCTTAACATAACATGAGCATATAACTTAGCATGGTTCTCTACATCACATAAGCATGCATTTATCATGGCATCATTCATATCATGAACATACACAATAACTTAGCATGGTTCTCTACATCACATAAGCATGCATAGGTAGGATTCCCATAACATTTTGCCTACCATTCAAATACATGGCATAAAACATAAACATTCATGATAACCCTATTAAGCATGACATCAAATCATAACCTAAACATGAAACATAAACATGGAGCTTAAACCTTAGGGTTATAGTTAACATGGTTTCTACCACATACTTGATCCTATACATATAAATACTTTATGGTAAACATGAACCATCATTCTTTGAACCCTAACTCCACCCCAAACCCTAGATCCAAGGCTTGGCCGAAACTTCAAGGTGGAGTTCCATCAATTCCATAAACATGTAATATAGCATAAGGTAAAGGAACCACCATACATCATTTATGAGACCATAGGAAGTCATTGGGCTCATGATTAGGGTTAACCCTAACCTTTAGGCCACTTTCCTAGGGCTGGCCGAAAATTATAAGGCCATGGGGAGTATGGAAAAATTCCATTAAAATCCCCAATAAATCATGAAACACTAATCACATCTTACCATAGAGCCATTGGAGCCCTTACTTGAAATAAATCTTAACTCTTACCCCATTAACCCTTCTTGGCCGAAACTTGTAGAGTCCCTAGGCCATGTGAAAATTCACATAATCACCCTCCATCACCCTTATATCATGGCAACATATAAAACATATGCTTGAAGTTAAAGACTCAACCCTAAACCTTGGGTCCTTGAGGTTGGCCGAAACATATGGGGCCTCTAGGGTACCCCAAAAATTCTCAAAAATTGTATTTAACATCTGAACATCATGAGAAAACATTAAACAACATCTTGGAGATTTTTAGCATCATTAAGGACCCTTAAATATTGTGGCCGAAACCCTAGGGTATCCTAGGGTGCTTGCTTTGCTTCTTTCATGTTGGCCGAAACCCTAGGGTATCCTAGGTTACTCCAAAAATTCCCAAAATTTATACTTAACCTCTAAACATCATAAGGGAACATTAAATAGCATTATATAGATTTTTAGAACAATTATAGATCTTAAAATCATGGTGGCCGAAACCCTTAAGCATAAGGTTCTTGGTTTTCTTTCCTTTCAACATCAAATCCAAAAACCAACCACTATATCATACTAAAAATCATGAAAATCATAAGGAACTATTATACCACAGGTGAGAGAGTCTTACCTTGGGATTTCTTGATTTTTAGACCTTAAAAGAGAAAGAACTTGTAGAACTCTTGACCCTTGATCCCTCCTTGCCCTTGTTGTCTTGGAAGGAACCTAGATCTTGGAGATGTGGAGTTTTTTCCATGGCGAAACCCCTTCTTGGTGCTCGGCAAGAATGAGGGGAGGAAGAGTTTCGAAAATGCAAGTAATGGGAAGAAGAGGTAACTCCCAAAACCCCCCTTTAATAGCCCATTAAGGAGGTAAATGAAGAGTCTCTCCATGACCCTTCATCTTCTTCTATGCTTTAACCAATATCCACTTCATTTCCTCCCAACAATCACTTGCTAGGTGAGTTGGTTAAAGCATGCATGGTTGTCCAAGAGGTCCAAGGTTCAATCCTTGGCTCATGCACCTTTATTTTTATTTTATTTTTATTTCATTTATTTTATTATTTTTATTTTTTCTAAATTCCGAAAATCCCCTAAAATCCCCCATAATTATGCTAACATTCCTAAATATAATTATTTTATATTTATATTAATTTTTCCTAATTAATACCCATTTTTGGAGCCCATTTAAAGCTCATTAGTACCTAGTTTTTCTCAATTTAAATGAGAAAACATGGATTTTTAGGCCCAATTTTACATAATTATTTCTGGGCCCCTCGGAAAATTATCTAGACATGCTCAATATTTTAAGAAAATATTAAGAGAATTTTTCGGGTCGTTACAATTTAGGCATTACTGAAATTGTGCTGAAAACCTGAAATTCAGGTAACAGTTTGTTGGATCGAGAGAACCGATAGAGGGGGGTAAATATCGAAAAACGTTCGGATTTAACAAATAGAGAAATTATGCAGCGGAAATTAAAACACACAACGTAAACACAGGTAGTTTTACTTGGTTCGGAGCCTAGGTCGACTCCTACTCCAAGGCCCACGGTCGTTGACCGTTTTCTGTGGGCAATTCTATAAGTTCACAATAAGGTTTACAAATCAATATTACAATTGCAGTATTGTAAACACACAAAGGAAATTGCTCTTCTTTACCGACGTCCGATGTAGATCGACTTTACGGAGTGGAGGGACGTCATCGGCTCGAGTTGGGATGTATCCGGAGCAGAGCGCGGGAGCAGAAGAGCGTAGAAGCGTTGGATTGAAGAGATGTTTGAGCCTTGGGGTCGAGGGCCCTTTATATAGCCCTGGGGGCGCCCCCCATGTGTCGGTTGATCTGGCATTTGCTCGGTCAGCTTCTGATCCCTTCAACTTCGAGATCAGTTTTGACCGGGGCGCCCGGAACGCTCGGGGCGCCCGTATTGACCGGGTCAGGCTCTCATCTGTTGGCTTTGAGGAGAGCTGCTTCGGTAGTTAGCGCTGGGGGCGCCCACAGCATGCGGGGCGCCTACGCGATGGGGGCGCCCGGACCATCCGGGGTGCCCCAACAGTCAATTGTCGAAGCGGATGTTGCTTCTGCTGATTGGTCTTCACCTTGGGGGAGCCCAGAACATCCGGGGCGCCCTGCTCAGCTTTTGTCTCACTCCTTTGAGGCTCTCTGAGCTGCAGACACTCAGTCCTTCGGTCCTGCATCCAGGGTTAGTCCAAAAAGCAGTAACATATTAATTTTTATACAGCCTTAGCTGTCTTGGTTCTGACTTTGGGCTTCTAAAATGGAGCCCTAGGTCGAACCGACGCCTACTGTTCCCTCGATGGGGAACGCGTCCTCACCTACTCCTCTCAGGAGAATGTACCTGATGCCAACCGCTCCTCTGGTTGGACTTTTGCCTAGCTGTCCTTCACCAGGTCTTGGATACCGAGCTGTCCTTCGCCCGGTGCCTAGCATTCCTTCGCCAGGTCTTCAGTCCCAAGCTGTTCTTTGCCTGGTGCCTAGCAGTCCTTCGCTAGGGCTTTTTACCCTGGCATTCCTTAGCCAGTGCCTAGCAGTCCTTCGCTAGGGCTTTTTACCCTGGCATTCCTTAGCCAGTGCCTAGCAGTCCTTCGCTAGGGCTTTTTACCCTGGCATTCCTTAGCCAGTGCCTAGCAGTCCTTCGCTAGGGCTTTTTACCCTGGCATTCCTTCGCCAGTGCCTAGCAGTCCTTCGCTAGGGCTTTTTACCCTGGCATTCCTTCGCCAGTGCCTAGCAGTCCTTCGCTAGGACTTTTTACCCTAAACACTAGAGTGACATGTTAGATAACAAGTAAGACATAACTTTTGAGCCCTGTTGCCATTATCAAAACTCACGTTCGACTTGGATGCTTCTGCACCAACAATCTCCTCCTTTTTGATTTATGGCAACCCTGGTTCAAAAAGTTAAGTTTAATCAATGGCATAAAAAATTTCTTTTTGTTCCCTCCCCCTGGAAGGAATCTCCCCTTAGATTTTTCAAAAGTTCCTGGGGTTTTTGACACTAAGTTCCAAGTTTAAAGTTTGGATTTTACTAAAAAAAATGATACTTGTAGAGAATTTCTGAGTTCAAATACTTAGAAAATTTTGAAAACTTAAGTTTATTTATACAAATTTGAAAATTTAAGTTTAAGAAGGATTTTAAAACTTTAGTTTGAGTACCAACAATTTGAGAGTTTGGTTTATGGTACTTTCAGAAAGTTTTGAAAACTTTTAAAAATACTTCGTGAAGTTAACAGACCTAAGTACTTCTGAAAAGCTTAAGTATTTCTAGAAAAACTTAAGTACTTTTGAATAGTTTAAGTGCTTTAAAAGGTTTGACAAGCTTAAGTAAGAAAAATTTTTACAAGCTTAAGTACTAAGAAAGTTTTGAAAAGCTTAAGTACATTGAAAAGCTTAAGTAAGAAAATTTTGACAAGCTTAAGTACTAGGAAAAATTTTGAGAAGCTTAGTTAAGTACTTTTTGAATAAAGGATGGATTTTGAAATTTTGAAAGACAAAAGTAAAAACTTTAGAAATTTTTTTTTAAAATTCTCTCCTTTCTTATCTCTCCCCCTTTGTCATATATCAAAAACAGATAAATATAGCAAAAATTAAATTGCATAATGGAAATAACTTTCATAAAGGAAAATATTTGCATGATTTTGCTGTACTGAACCAATTCATGATAAGACTTAAACCAAATCAGTTAATTTTCTCTTGTAGGGACCTGTCTAACCTAATTAGCTACTTACTAACTGTTATAAGCAGTAGTTTTTGCTAGGGTTAGTCTTGTAGGGACCTGTCTAACCCAAGTTAGATTTTCTAAACTTGATACTTAACTTGATTGCTGTGTAAGTTGTATTTAGTGCCCCAATTACTGCAGATGCACTGACTTAAAGCATCTTGAATTAAGGCAAAGACCTAAGCATCTCAACCCTTTCTAGGTTATCAATCAAAAGTACCCTAAGGTGCTTGTGAGATGCTGGCTTCTAAATCTATAGGTGCATGCAGTTCCAGGGTTAGGGCCTAGGCTAAGTCCATTTGCAAAAAAAAACTAGTTTTGAAAGGGGGAGTTTTCAAAAAAAAAAAACTAAGTCGGAAAAGATTAAAAAAATTTGATTTTAAAAACAACAGTTTTTCAAAATTCTTTTAGAAACTGATTTTTAAATCAAGTAAAAAAAATAGAGTTAATCTATTCTACTAAGCACAATCATAATTGCCTTCTTAGTGAACTGAACTCAAACTCAGGTAAGGGTTTTGTGAGTATATCAGCTAAGTTGGATTTTGAGTCTATATGCTTAAGTATTATTTCACCCCTAGCTACATGGTCTCTTACGAAGTGATGTTTAACTTCTATGTGTTTTGTTCTGGAATGTTGGATTGGGTTCTTAGTTAGATTAATTGAACTTATATTGTCAATAAATACTTGAGTTTGGGTGTAATTGAGCTGGAAGTCCTTAAGAGTGTGCATCATCCATAAAAGTTGTGCTACACACTCTCCTAAGGCTACATACTCAGCTTCAGTTGTGGACAGAGCTACGCAGTGTTGTTTTCTGCTGCACCAACTTACTAGACTATTTCCTAACAGTTGGCAGCTTCCACTTGTGCTCTTTCTATCTAATTTACACCCAGCATAGTCAGAATCCGAGTATCCTGATAAATTGAAGGTTGAGGTTCTAGGATACCAAATCCCTACATTTAGGGTGTCCTTTACATATCTTAGTATTCTTTTTAGGGCTGCTAAGTGTGTTTCCTTAGCACAGGTTTGGTATCTAGCACACATCCCTACAGCAAAAAGAATGTCAGGTCTGCTAGCTGTAAGGTATAGTAGACTACCTATTATACTTCTATATAGTTTGAGGTCTACTGGCTTACCATCAGGGTCACTATCTATTTTTATATTAGTGGCCATGGGGGTACTTATGCTTTTAGAGTTATCCATTTTGAATTTCTTTATTAACTCTTTAGCATATTTGGATTGATGGACGTAGTTTCCATCTCTAGTTTGTTTGATTTGTAGTCCTAGGAAAAAGGTAAGCTCACCAACTAAGCTCATTTCAAATTCATTTTCCATTATCTTGACAAACTCTTTTAGGAAGTTTGTGTTGGTGGATCCAATGATTATGTCATCTACGTAAATTTGGGCAATAAATATATCTTTTCCTAGGGTTTTAATAAATAAGGTTGAGTCAATTTGTCCTTGTTTAAATTCTTTAGAAGTTAAGTAAGTTGATAAACGTTCATACCAAGCCCTAGGTGCTTGTTTTAACCCATATAGTGCTTTAGTTAATTTGTAAACGTGGTCAGGTTTGTCTAAGTCCTCAAACCCAGGGGGTTGTCCTACATAAACTTCTTCTTTAATGAATCCATTTAGGAAAGCTGACTTTACATCCATTTGGTATAGCTTAAATCCTTTATGGGATGAAAAGGCTAACAACATTCTAATGGACTCAAGTCTAGCTACTGGGGCATATGTTTCATCGTAATCTAATCCCTTTACTTGGCTGAATCCCTTCGCTACTAAGCGGGCTTTATTTCTAACTATCTCTCCTTGATCATTTAGCTTATTCCTAAAGACCCACTTAGTGTCAATGATGGATTTGCCTTCAGGTTTAGGCACTAGTTCCCAGACTTGGTTCCTCTCAAATTGGGCTAATTCTTCTTGCATAGCTATGATCCAATCAGGGTCAGGTAGGGCTTCATCTATAGTTTTGGGTTCTATTTTTGATATCATAGCTATTTGACTAAGGTTTCTATAGGAGGATCTAGTCCTGACTCCTAGAGTTGGATCACCCACAATTTGATCGGTTGGGTGACTAAGTCTGGGTTTCATAGTTCTTCTAGAACTTGGTTCAGCCTCAGGTCCGGCTGTTCGGTTTGGTTCAGTATTTGGTTCGACTCTTAGGGCTGGTTCATTTGTTGGTTCGATAATTGGTTCAGTTGACTCATTAATTGGTTCAATAGTTAGTTCGTTTAAGGGTTCAATTAAAGGTTCACTAGTTTGTTCATTATTTTCTTGATCAGAATTTGATGAAGTTGGGTATGGATTATCAGATGTTGAGTTGATTTCTTCATCAAATATTAAGTTTGTTGTTTCTTCAATTTTCTTAGTTTGTTTGTTGTAAATTCTATAGGCTCTACTTGTGGTTGAGTATCCTAGGAAGATACCTGGGGTTGACTTGGACTAAAATTTCCCTAAATAGTCTTTGGTGTTTAGGATATGGACTTTGCATCCAAAGACCCTTAGGTAGTGTAGATTTGGGAGTCTATGGTAGTACAGTTCATAGGGTGTTTTATTGTGTCGCTTGTTAATCAGAACCCTATTTTGGATGTAACAAGCCGTACTAATTGCTTCTGCCCAATATTGGTTTGCTAAGCTAAATTCGTTGAGCATAGCCCTAGCGGCTTCCTGTAATGTTCTATTTCTTCTTTCGACTATCCCATTTTGTTGGGGGGTTCTAGGACATGAAAATTCATGCAAATACCCATTGACCTTACAGAATTCCTCGAACCGTTGATTTTCAAATTCTCCCCCGTGGTCACTCCTAAGTCTTTTAATTTTAGTATTGTTTTGATTTTCTATTAATTTACAGATATCATTAAATAGGTTTAGTGTTTCATCTTTGGTTTTTAGAAACCTAACCCAAGTGAACCTAGAATAGTCATCGACTATTACTAAGCAGTATCAGTTCCCGCTTAGTGACTTGGCTCCATGTGAATCAAATAGGTCAAGGTACAGGAGCTCATGTGTGGTTTGAGTTAGGTCAGATTGGATTAGTTTGTGATTAGATTTGGTTTGTTTACCTTGATTACATGATTCACATATTAGGTTTTCATTGTTTTAAATTTTGGGGACCTTTGATTAGGCCAAGTTGGGTGACTTTTGAGATAGTCCTCAGATTAGTGTGACCTAGTCTCCTATGCAGAGGTTTGATTGTTCTACCTGGGTTAACATACATTTGGGTACTAAGGGAAGGTTTATAGTGTATACATTATTTTTTCTAGTGCCCTTAAGCATGATTTCTGAGTCTTGTTCATTTCTAATCAGGCAGTTAGAGTTGTTGAAGGTAACTATATAACCAGAATCACATAACTGACTTATGCTAAGCAAGTTAAATTTGAAGTTTTCAACCAAAAGAACTTTCTTAATAATAAAGTCAGATTTAAGCTCAATATTACCTGACCCAATTACCTTGAGTGTAGCATTGTTGCCAAATGCCACTGAGCATAGGTTCTTGAACTTGAGTTTGGTGAACTTCAATTTATCTCCAATCATGTGTCTGGAGCAATCGCTATCCAACATCTATTGGTCCAAATCTTTATGTTCCTACATATAAAGAGGTTTATTGATTTAGATCCAATTAGAGTCAGGAATAGCTTAAATTGAGTTTCACTGCCTAATCTGTCTCACCCAAATCTAAGGTTTTCAACCACGTTAGCCTTATAGGTTTTGTGAGACAGGTTTTGATAAGTAAAATTATTTTGAAAAAGTTAATTTATTTTGAAAACCTTAAATTAATTTTTGAAAACAGTTAAGTTTATTTTGAAAGAAAATGCTTGAATCTATACTTAACTGAAAATGTGTGTTAAATTTGAATTTGACAAAGAATAATTTGAAATTCAAAAATTGGCTTCCAGGTCTTGGCGAGGCACTAGGCCTTCGTTGGCCGTAGCATTATTGGATCATCAACCCTTTCCTTGACAAAGCCGTTTAATAAAATTTCATTTTCAAAATTAATCTTTGAAAAGTTCTGGTCTAACTAGTTTGGGTTTTGGATCGGTAGCTTCGGCTAGTTTCACTAATCTAAAGAGACCATGTAAACTTGATCTTATTAGAATTGGTTTCCCTAACGTACTATCATCTCACCTCCACCCAATACTATGTTGTTAAGTTTCATTTAAGTTTGTTCAGTCCTAATACTAACCATTCCTAAGTCTAAGCATTGTAAATTGTAGAAATTTAAATAAACAATCAATCAAGCAAATTGTAAGAATTAAATTCTATCTAACAATAAATATAGTTATTAATTTGGCTCCCGCTGGACTAAAGCCACGGTAATGATTAGGCAAGATGTGAATCTTGTCCTTGGGGATCCAATACTGATTTGATCCAGTTGGTTTGTTCAGGTACAGTTTAGGTACCCATGCCTGAATTTTACTTCTGGACTGATTCAGTACAGCAAAGTAAGATCTTTGTCGGGATTTGGTTCTATAGCCAAGTCCGGATCGATTTAAAACGGACTTCTATTTTCCAAGAATCATGTCTAGACCCTTGGAACCAGAAGTGAATCGTTCTAAGGCAGCTCTAAGATCCTTAACCTGAGTTTTCAGGGAGGAGTTCTCTTTCTCAAGTTTTTCAACTTGAGTAGGAGTTCCTTCTTGAACTTTCTCGGTTAAGGATTTAGAGTCAACTCCCTCTTTCAGGAGTTTTACTTCCTGTCGGAGGGATTCGACTCGGAGTTTGGCTTTCGCCATGTCTCGAGAAAGATACGAAATAAGTTGATTTAATTGACTTCTATTGAAACCACATACCTTGATTTCGTCGTCTTCTGAAAAGGTTAGTCTGCCGTCGTCCTGTTCTGACTCTGACTCGGTCCCGACTTCTTCTGAGGCGGTCAGGGCTAGTAGGTTTCACTAGGGTGCTTTTCTTCTTCTTCTGAGGAAGATTCGTCCCAGGTTGCTTGGAGTGCTTTCTTTCTTCTTGTTTTGTTGGTCTCCTTCAGGTTCGGACACTCTGTCTTGTAGTGGCCCTTCTTCTTGCACTCGTAGCAAGTCACGTTGGGCTTGTTTTTGTCATTTGCGGGTTCAGCTGGTTCGTCTTTTCTTCGGTTTGTTTTCTGTCTATTGGTTTGGTTCTTCAATTCATTATAGTAGCTTCGGGCCAGTCGGACCATCTTAGGTCGATCTCCTTCTTCATCTTCTGAGTCTGAGTCTGAGTTAGACTCGGGTTCAGCTTGAGGTTTCTTCTTTGTTGATCTCCCAGTTTTTCCTGCAACAAAGGCAATATCTTTCTCGGCCAAATTGTAGTTAGTTTGTTCATGCAGTTCTAATTCGGAAAACAATTCATCTAATTTTATTTTTGAAAGATCCCTTGAGACCTTGTATTCATCTACCATAGATGCCCACAAGGTGTTTCTTGGGAAAGCATTTAAGGCATACCTTATTAGGTCACGGTTTTCTACCTTGTGACCAATAGTGTGATGACCGTTCATTAATTCTTGGATTCGTGCTTGAAGCTGGGCTGCTGTTTCGTTGTCGGCCATCTTGATGGTATATAGTTTGTTTAGGAGCATATCTCTCTTACTAATCTGAGTGTCTGATGTTTCTTCGTGCAGCTCGATCAATTTTGCCCACAGTTCCATGGCGCTGTTAAAGGGGCCCACTCGGTTTAGCTCCTCTTTTGTTAAACCGCATTGGAGGGTTTGAGTCACTTTTGCATCGGCTTCAATTTTGCGCTTCAGAGCGTTGTCCCATTCTGAGTAGGTTTGCGGTACTCCTTCAGCGTTCTATGGAATCTCCAGTCCGGACTGGATGATTATCCACATGTCCACCTGAGTTTTCAGGTGGACCTCTATTCGACTTTTCTAGTAGGAAAAGTCTTCTCCACTGAAAAGTGGAGGTCTGGCGGTGCTGAATCCTTCTTGCATGGCCATTTAATCTGAAAAAAATAGAAAAAAAAATTTTCCAAGACTTGGTCTTGGATTAGTAGTGCGGGATAAGGAGAATAAAATATCGAGGGGTGTTGCACCAACCTCGATTAACAAAAAAAAAATTCGAACGAAAAGTATATTAAAAGAAATTCGAACGAGAGAAAGAAATAAAATTAAAAGTCTGAAAAATTTTCAAACTGGTGGTTGCACCAGATTTGAACTTCCCCGCTCTGATACCACTTGTTGGATCGAGAGAACCGATAGAGGGGGGTGAATATCGAAAAACATTCGGATTTAACAAATAGAGAAATTATGCAGCGGAAATTAAAACACACAACGCAAACACAGGTAGTTTTACTTGGTTCGGAGCCTAGGTCGACTCCTACTCAAAGGCCCACGGTCGTTGACCATTTTCTGCGGGCAATTCTATAAGTTCGCAAAAAGGTTTACAAATCAATATTACAATTGCAGTATTGTAAACACACAAAGGAAATTGCTCTTCTTTACCGACGTCCGATGTAGATCAACTTTACGGAGCGGAGGGACGTCGTCGGCTCGAGTTGGGATGTATCCGGAGCAGAGCGCGGGAGCAGAAGAGCGTAGAAGCGTTGGATTGAAGTGATGTTTGAGCCTTGGGGTCGAGGGCCCTTTATATAGCCCTGGGGCGCCCCCCCACGTGTCGGTTGATCCGACATTTGCTCGGTCAGCTTCTGATCCCTTCAACTTCGAGATCAGTTTTGACCGGGGCGCCCGAAACGCTCGGGGCGCCCTTATTGACCGGGTCAGGCTCTCATCTGTTGGCTTTGAGGGGAGCTGCTTCAGTAGTTAGCGCTGGGGGCGCCCGCAGCATGCGGGGCGCCCGCGCGATGGGGGCGCCCGGACCATTCGGGGTGCCCCGACAGTCAATTGTCGAAGTGGATGTTGCTTCTGCTGGTTGGTCTTCACCTTGGGGGAGCCCGGAACATCCGGGGCGCCCTGCTCAGCTTTTGCTTCACTCCTTTGAGGCTCTCTGAGCTGCAGACACTCAGTCCTTCGGTCCTGCATCCAGGGTTAGTCCAAAAAGCAGTAACATATTAATTTTTATACAACCTTAGCTGTCTTGGTTCTGACTTTGGGCTTCCAAAATGGAGCCCTAGGTCGAACTGACGCCAACTGTTCCCTCGACGGGGAACGCGTCCTCACCTACTCCTCTCGGGAGAATGTACCTGATGCCAACTGCTCCTCTGGTTGGACTTTTGCCTAGCTGTCCTTCGCCAGGTCTTGGATACCGAGCAGTCCTTCGCCCGATGCCTAGCATTCCTTCGCCAGGTCTTCAGTCCCAAGCTGTCCTTCGCCTGGTGCCTAGCAGTCCTTCGCTAGGGCTTTTTACCCTGACATTCCTTCGCCAGTGCCTAAGGGCTTTTTACCCTGGCATTCCTTCGCCAGTGCCTAGCAGTCCTTCGCTAGGGCTTTTTACCCTGCCATTTCTTCGCCAGTGCCTAGCAGTCCTTCGCTAGGACTTTTTACCCTACACACTAGAGTGACATGTTAGATAACAAGTATGACTTAACTTTTGAGCCCTGTTGCCATTATCAAAGCTCAGGTTCCACTTGGGTGCTTTTTGCACCAACACAGTTGACTGACCTGTGGGCAGTCGACTGATCCTAAGTGAATTCAGCATCGAGACCATTCTGTGAGTTTTGGGAGTCGACTGCCAATGGGACAGTCGACTGGTCCATAGATTTCAGAATAAAAGACATATTGGCTAATCAGAAACTGCAATCATAGGAAAGTGCCATGCCATTTGATGAGATTTTATGTCATAATTGGATTAGATGATTTTGAATGAGAAGTTTTTGGTGAAGGAATGGATTTGAAAGGTGATATGAGTTGCCAAATTCTTAGAAAATTAGAAGACGTGCCAAAAAAAAAGTCAAGCACACTTGATATTCTCATGAAATCATGTTCTTCTAGGATAGGGTATATCCTAGCAAGTGTGTTTGCAAGCATTTTAGACTTCTTAAGTGTTGATGAGTTCTTTTGGCACTAGGGGTAAGGTTGCTTGGGAGCAAGCCTTTCATGTTGTCGAAGGGGGAAGAACATGGGTGTTGGGTTGGGTATAACTCAACATGGTGTTATGGTGTTAAGTTGGGTAGAACTTCACCTAGGAAAATTGAAAATTGGAGAAGGCATAGGTTAAGGGGGAGGTTGCCTCCTTGTTTGCCATAATTTTCATAGAAATTTTTGGGTTTTGTGTCTAACTTGGGAAGGGTGATAGATACATGGTGAGATGTATTTTTCCCAAGTAGGTATGGGTACCACAAAGTTCTCAACGACATTTGAGAATTTTTGGAGAATTGCGGAATTTCTGGCGCAATTCTGAAATTGGCCAGAAAACTGATAAACCAGAGTATCAATCAACTGCCCTGGGGGCAGTCAACTGGTCAAGGCAGGTGTGGGTATCCAGCAGCTGTCTTGGGTCCGAATGATTGAAAACAAGTGTATGGGGGGTTAGTACACATTGTTTAGGATCATTGGGGATTAAAAGAACAAATAATTGGGATATTATTGGGATCTTTTGATGTATAGAAAAGGGGGAGAAGTGTTGGGTTTAAGTTGGGAAACCAAACACACCTTTGCTAGAAACCCTAGGTTTAGTGGGAGCTAAGATTAAGGGGGAGCATGGTTGCTCCATTCTCGGTGTAAGGGGAACCTGGGAGAGGTTCTTAAAAAGCCTTTGTAAGTCTAATGTAGGGGGAGCTTGGGAGAAGCTTTAAAAAGTCCGTTTTGGTGGAAATCCTAACTTGGAAGGTTAGGTGTAGGATGCCTTGGGATAGGATCTAGTTTTGCATTGCATGTGCATTGTTTTTGCTATTGACTACTATCTTGTTTCCCTAACTTAAATGTATTGTCAAACATCAAAAAGGGGAGATTGTTGAGGAAATTTGTGGTCCGGAGTGACCAAGTGTTTTGATATTTGGGAAAAGGGTATAAGTTAGGTTTACCCTTGTGATCTCATATGTGTATATTGAGTGTGCAGGTTGTACAGGTTACACATATGGACTTGACTGGACGACCTCGGTACGGTGAAGGGTGGCAGGGAGACAAGCTGGAGGCTTATGTGCACACCCGAGGGACCTTGGAGAGCAGGGACGATAAGCTAATGGGCGCGAACTTTGAGCCGTACGTGAAGGGTAGCATGGAGGCAAGCTGGAGGCTTGCGTGCGCATCCGAGGGACGAGGGACTAAGATGAAGAGGGTGCGAAGGCAATAGTAGAGGTTGCGGATGAGGAGTCAGTCGAGTCGTGAGGGTACGAGTGCTGTGTGATTGTACTCAGGAAATTCTTGGGTTTGAGTGCGGAGTGGAATGCACTCAGGAAGGGTAACCTTAGGTGGGCGAGTAGACCAGTCGACTGGCCTGGGGGTAGTCGACTGATGGAACTCACAGAAAGGTCTCAGCCCTGGGACCAGTCGAACGCCCTGGGGGTAGTCGACTGTTAGGTGGCTGGTGAGTTGCCAGAGAATTCGAACGTTGGGGTGCAACGGTCGAATTTTAGTGGCACCAGTCGACTGCCCTGGGAGCAGTCGTCTGGTGGCGAGGGTTTCTGCCCGAGTCCTATTTAAAGAGGACTTTGTGGTGGCTGAGATTCTTGACGAAACTCGCTTGGGTAAAGTGAGTTAGTAGTCTTTTGTGCCCAGATATTGTCAAGGTGATTGTGGCGAGGTTTCTACACCCACAAGGTGCGACGAGAGCTAGCTGGAGGTTGTCCGGGGAGTGATCCACCGACGGATTCTTGGATTAGTCACCCGTCCGGGATGGATACCAAGTAAATCAGGTTGTTAGCGTTGTTCTTCATTTTTAGTTTTGTTTTTATTATATAATTCGATGTGCAACTAACCGTGTAGGAAGAAAGTGAGAGATCGGTGTAGGCGTGCAGAGGGGGGTGAATGCACTTTTTCGGATCTTTTTGATCTCTACAATCCTGTTAGTGCAGCGGAAATAATATGTAAAGAAAATAACAATGCTAACAAACCGTATTTAGTTGGTATCCACCCCGGCCGGGTGACTAATCCAACAATCCTTTGGTGGATCAAACCCCGGATAACCTCCGGCTAGAACTTGTCGCTCCTTATGGGTGGAGAAAACTCGCCACAACACCAAGGACAATATCTGAGAATACAAGACTACTAACTTACCCTGTAACACCCCAAAATTCCCATTTTTAGTTCTTAAAGTCCTTAGAATTATTTAAAAATGGTTTAGAAATATTCTAGATATTTTTAGAAATTTTTATGGAATTTTCCGAGTCCGTTTAGTATTTTTAAAAAAGGAAAAACATTTAAGGGCAGCAGGGGGTTCGAACCCGCGACCAGCAGGAGACCAGGCGCGCGCGTGACCAGCTG
Source organism: Boesenbergia rotunda (assembly GCA_024364735.1). Lineage (NCBI taxonomy): Eukaryota > Viridiplantae > Streptophyta > Magnoliopsida > Zingiberales > Zingiberaceae > Boesenbergia > Boesenbergia rotunda. The sequence goes on from JAGFNQ010001230.1 coordinate 53,814, forward strand.
GGCTGGTTGGTTTTGTTGAAATAAACTGGGCGAAACAATAGATAAGGTATAGTTAGGTAAATTCGCCCCATAAGTATAAATAGATAATTAAAGAGAGAAATTTTATTTTCTCTCAACCTAAACCCTTTCTCTCCCTCGCCCAACACCTTGCGCCGAATCCTTTCCCCTCTCCTCTCTTGGGCGACACCACACCAAGGCCTAGAGGGCCGGCCAAGGCTCTCCTCCGAGAGATATTCCTATATTCGGGATCCCCGCGATGAGAGGAACGCGTAGGCGCGAAGAATTCTCCGAGATCTCAATTTTCTTCCGAGCCCTAGACGTCAATCTTGGTTGTAAGTCCAAGATATCAATGTAAGTACTGCTCACCAGCAGTAAGAGGCGATTTTTCCGCAAGAATTTTCCTTAAAAGTTTTTAAAAGAGATATTTCCTTTTTGTTTGAGTTTTTGCATGTGATCTTAGTTCATTATATGCTTATATATGTTGATTAAGTACCCTATGTGAGTTTAGGGTCCAAGAAAAGCTATGAGAAAAGAAAAGAAAAGATAAAGATAAGAGAAGAAAAGGCCAAGGCCTTAAGAAATCCCCAAAAGTCAAGACTTAGGGATTTTAGCACGCAAGGTGCTCGAGAAAATGCCAAGGCATTTACAGATAAGAAAGAAAAGAAAGAAAAGCTATTTTATTTTCTAAGGCCAGTACCCGGCGTCCAAGGGCGTCGTTAAAGAAATCCAGGTGTCCAATTCCAAGGTCTTGGCCCTGGTAGACCAAGGTCTGCTCTATTAGGATTGGTGGCTCGCTACCCCAACCATTTAGGGAACGCGCATATGAGATGGTACTTACGTCTTCAGTGGATCCAAGTGATTATTATTTTCAAGTATATGCTTTAGCAAAGTTTCGAAAGTTTAAGAAAGTTTTCAAAAGTTAAAGAATAGCTAAAGTTTCAAGTTCAGCCAAGAAAAGTAAACTGAGATTTATTATTGCTTGAGTATGCATGTTTTGAGTTATACATGTTCTTAGTTTTCTTTCAAGCATATTAGTATCTCATATGATTTTCATATTGTTCTAGAAGCATGTTTGCACATTTCGAGATTTTGTGAGCTAGATAGTACTTACTCAGCTTTTTGCTTACTAGATGCATTTCCTCTTATTACAGATAAAGGTAAAGGCAAGCAATTCTGAAGGAAGGCGACGAGGCGGTGCTGAGAAAAGTGTGTGTGGTGGCTGATTTTGGAGAGATATTTGAGACGAGACAATTTAACTATTTAAATTACAATGTTATAGTTTATTCAGATTTCAAGTTCTTGTTTTATGGAGTTAGCGAACATTTAAGTTTTGGATAGTTTTACATACTCAATTTCTTAGAGTATAGATTCCATGTTATTTCTTTTAGCCTACATATTCTTATGATTGCATTGAATGAGTAGAAATGTGAGTAATTGGAGATATTGATACTTTGTTAGAGGAGTAGATGCATGTGCCATGATAGTATCAATTTCTTCTTGAATCAAGTTTTTACTTCTTAAATATGTTTAGAAAAGTTGCATTCACATTTCACAATGCCTTGGCAAGGTTATAGAACATGTATTTGGTGTTATGAATACATAGGAGTCAAGATTGGTACAAACTCTAGCCTAAAGTTTAAATAGTTTTTCATAACTTGCTAAATCTCGCAAAAGTCCAAATTTCGAGTTTATGAATTCGTTTTGATTGGCTAAATTGTTTAGAAAACTAGTATAGAGTATAGAAATGGTGTCATGATTTTATATGGCTCGAAACTATATGTTTGGTGGGCTTTTGAAACAAGTTTCGAAACCTGAATTTTCAGATTTCAGGCTTATCAGTCGACTGGTACAGTACCAGTCGACTGATACCCGTAAGCTGAGTTGGGCGAGGCAAGTTTCAATAAGTATTTTCTTACGAGTTTTTGAGAAAGAAAGTGTGACATGGTATCATGCATGACTATTTAAGTTAGAATATCATTCTTAGATAGATTAAAAAGAAAAAAAAAGATTTCCGCATTTTTTTTGTCGTGCATTAGAAGTCGAGAAGTAGAGACAAGTAACGATCCGTCTAAGGCAGAGAAGGCGGGTCGCTACAGGTGGTATCAGAGCAGTTCCCATTCTCCTGCATCTCACATACATCAGCATCAACCTTGCCATCTTCAAGTAAGAAAGCTTTAAGTTTCAGTTTTTCTATTGCTCCTTTACTTAATTACAGTATAGAGAAATGCTTAAGTACTTACTCATATGTGCATAGAACAAGGAAGCATGTTTAATACCTTAGTATCACGGAATCATGTTTAATCCCTAGAATGGATATTAGAGAAATGCTTAAGTACTTGATTTGCCAAAAGTAAGTTTTGGGATTATGGCACGCAAGGTGCTTGATAAAAGTTTTGAGTAAGACCAAGGTCTTACTAAGCCCTAGAACGAGTTCTAGGACTAAGAAATGAGATAAGAATCAAGACCAAGGTCTTGTTATATCCTAAAGCAAGTTTGGGAACATTACCATTAAGTGTTAAGTTAACCATCTTGTAGTCCAAGAATCGGCCCACGATGAACTTTTTGGCCCCAGCATCCTCCGACTTGTACTTCTTGTCAAAGGACTCCCATAGCTCTTTGGACGTTCTCTTCGTGTTGTACACAACATACAGCGAATCGGCCAAGCAGTTGAGGATGTAGTTTCGACATAGGTACTCAGAATGAGTCCATGCCTCCACCTTAGCAGCCTCAGCCTGCTTGGGAGGGTCCTTAATCAAGAACCGAGCCAGATTGAGCGTGGTCAGATAGAAGAGCATCTTATGCTGCCACCTCTTGAAGTTCAGCCCAGTGAACTTCTCTGGCTTTTCCCCATGGTTGATCGGGACATTCCCGATCGGGGCGGAGGGGACCTGGTGATGAGTCTGTTTCACCTCAACACGTTCCGTGCCCATCTCAACAGAATGAATCTGTTTCAAGATTGCTGCGCTGTGCAGGCCTCAGCAACTTCCTGGTCGGGAGACGTCCGACCACTACTCGGGAGATCCCAGTTGGGAAACTCCACTCGGGAATTCCACTCGGCTGCTCGGGGAGCTCACGTGGTCACTCGACAATACCGCTCGGGAGCTCACTCGGTCACTCGGCAATACCACTCGGGAGCTCACTCGGTCACCCGGCAATACCGCTCGGGAGCTCACTCGGTCACTCGGCAATACCGCTCAGGAGGGCACTCGGCCATTTCACTAGGAAGCTCACTCGACTATTTCGCTCGGAGCTCATTTGACCAATCGGGAAAACTGCTTGGGTTGGGAGATTCCACTCAGGAGCTCATTCGGCCACACCGAACTTTCGCTCGGGAGATCACCCAACCACTCGGAAGCTTCACTCGGGAGCTCGGGAGACTGCTGCTAGAGAAGAAGGCTGTCCAGGCCACTCAACAGAGATAAGTTGAAATTAGTTTCTGTAATTTCAATTTACTGTAAATCTCGGAAATTCCTCCAACATAAAATAATATTATAATTACTAATTTTGATAAACTTCGAACAATAAATACGATGAAACAAAAATCTGATGATTTACGATTCAAATCCATGGATACAAAATCATAACTCTAAAACCATAGACTCAACAAGTCTACTG
>JAGFNQ010001230.1:72338-132006 GCA_024364735.1 Boesenbergia rotunda
AACCATCTTGTAGTCCAAGAATCGGCCCACGATGAACTTTTTGGCCCCAGCATCCTCCGACTTGTACTTCTTGTCAAAGGACTCCCATAGCTCTTTGGACGTTCTCTTCGTGTTGTACACAACATACAGCGAATCGGCCAAGCAGTTGAGGATGTAGTTTCGACATAGGTACTCAGAATGAGTCCATGCCTCCACCTTAGCAGCCTCAGCCTGCTTGGGAGGGTCCTTAATCAAGAACCGAGCCAGATTGAGCGTGGTCAGATAGAAGAGCATCTTATGCTGCCACCTCTTGAAGTTCAGCCCAGTGAACTTCTCTGGCTTTTCCCCATGGTTGATCGGGACATTCCCGATCGGGGCGGAGGGGACCTGGTGATGAGTCTGTTTCACCTCAACACGTTCCGTGCCCATCTCAACAGAATGAATCTGTTTCAAGATTGCTGCGCTGTGCAGGCCTCAGCAACTTCCTGGTCGGGAGACGTCCGACCACTACTCGGGAGATCCCAGTTGGGAAACTCCACTCGGGAATTCCACTCGGCTGCTCGGGAGCTCACGTGGTCACTCGACAATACCGCTCGGGAGCTCACTCGGTCACTCGGCAATACCACTCGGGAGCTCACTCGGTCACCCGGCAATACCGCTCGGGAGCTCACTCGGTCACTCGGCAATACCGCTCAGGAGGGCACTCGGCCATTTCACTAGGAAGCTCACTCGACTATTTCGCTCGGAGCTCATTTGACCAATCGGGAAAACTGCTTGGGTTGGGAGATTCCACTCAGGAGCTCATTCGGCCACACCGAACTTTCGCTCGGGAGATCACCCAACCACTCGGAAGCTTCACTCGGGAGCTCGGGAGACTGCTGCTAGAGAAGAAGGCTGTCCAGGCCACTCAACAGAGATAAGTTGAAATTAGTTTCTGTAATTTCAATTTACTGTAAATCTCGGAAATTCCTCCAACATAAAATAATATTATAATTACTAATTTTGATAAACTTCGAACAATAAATACGATGAAACAAAAATCTGATGATTTACGATTCAAATCCATGGATACAAAATCATAACTCTAAAACCATAGACTCAACAAGTCTACTGACGAAATAAGAATAGCGAAATGACCATCGAAAATATACATATCCGAGAAAACACGAAATAGTCACCGACGCTAGGGGACTGGTAGGTGGATCCTCTTCGGGCAGCACGAGGCACTGCTATCAACTACCAGAAACAAAAGGAGAATGAGGGGTGGTGAGTTCCTGATGGAACTCTGCGAGTATAAGAATAGATAAATGTATGGTATATAAAAGGGTAAAATAAGCATAAAGATAACCAAGGGTATACAGTCTCTGAAATAATGAAGATAAATCAAATGCATCTGTACCAATAAAACATACATGCAAACCAATGTAACATGTAGGAGCATGATCAGAAATCCCCCTAATATCTCAGTAAACTGCTAATACTGCCGAACAGATCCAGATCATATAATAAATGCAAATCATAACTGTATATGCATGTTAATTAAATGCAACAATCATAGCCCAAACAAATACACCAAACATAAGCAAATGCACAATGCATAATATGCACATGATGTGATGACCTACACTGCACACACATCAACCACCGCTATATTGGGTAGGTTGAATGGACAAGATACAAGCACCCAGGACCTGTGGCTATGCAAATACACCATAACATCTGTGGCCCTGAATGAAAAAAAACCCCGAAGCACCTATGGTGAATCCAAACACCTGGGGAGTATCAACTGTTTGCACACAACTCTAACTGAGCGTGGCACAATAGGAAAATATACCCGTTGACCCATCTCAACCACAAAGGAGTCAGTGGTCATCAGCCTGTAAACAATGCTATGGTGCATGCCACTAACAAGCACAAGCTTAATCAACCCCAAAATATGCAAACAATACAATACGAAACATAAATAATACCAAAGTAAATAAACATGCACTAATCTACTAAGTAAAATTTAACTAATATCAACCAAACCCTAGATAGTGTGAGATCGTTTAGAATCGATAGAGGGGGGTGAATATCAATAAAATTTCGGATAAGTAAGAATATTGCGCAGCAAAAAAATTAAAGCAATGCTAACTCGTTTTCTTTTTTACATGGTTCGAAGACTGTAACGACTCCTACTCCAAGGCCCACAGTCCTTGACCATTTTCGTTGGGTAATTCTATATTTCGGGAAAAGATGTTATAAACTTAAATCACGAATACAGAATTTAACTAACTTAAAATAAATATACCGACGACTAGAAAGTAATCTGAAGAACAGAGCAACAGGTCGTCTATCTTGAGCGTTGTTGGCACTTGGAACTCGAGCACAAGAGATCTGCACGGAGAGTTTGAGTGCTTGAGTTGAAAGAAGTATTATTTGGAAGCAGGGGGTGAACCCCTTTTTATGGTGTACAGGGCGCCTGTGAGGCTGTAGGGCGCCTCCCACGTCACCGATGTGTGTGCATCCTTATCCGCAGACTTGACCAACGTTTATCCCCCATCCAGGGCGCCTGGGACGTCTAGGGCGCTTGACTGCTCACGGGTGCCTCCCATGTTGACCTAGCAACCTACCAGCTCAGCTTCGCAGCCTCAGGAAGAAAACCCATCAGGGGCGCTTGTGTCAACACAGGCGCCTGTGTTCTTGGGCGCCTGAGTCCTCTCAGGCGCCTGGGATGCAGAAGCTCAAACCTCTTACTCCTGCAACCAGGATTAGTTCCAGAACTGTAGTAATAATAAAATCAAGTATAAATAACAGTCAGCGCTATTTTGGTTCTGACTTTGGGTTTCCAAATGGAACCCTAGGTTGAACCGATGCCTACAGTTCCCTCTTTCGGGGAACGCGTCCTACCTAATCAACTATGGAGAAATTACCTTTCGTCAACCGGCTCCTCTGGTTGGGCTTTTGCTCGGCCTCCAAGATTGCTGGATCTCAAGACATCCTTGTTGGTGCAGGAAGCACCATATCGAACCTTGTTTTGATATTGTCAAAGGATTCAAAGTTAAGTTTATTTGTGATCTAATAAAGTTACTCAAGTGTGCAGAGGTTTCAGTCCCAAGCTGTCCTTCGCCTGGTGCCTAGCAGTCCTTCGCTAGGGCTTGGATACTGGTAGTCCTTCGCCAGGTGCCTAGTAGTCCTTCGCTAGGGCTTTGTATCCTAGCAGTCCTTCGCCAGGTGCCTAGCAGTCCTTCGCTAGGGCTTTTTACCCTGGCATTCCTTCGCCAGTGCCTAGCAGTCCTTCGCTAGGGCTTTTCACTCTGGCATTCCTTCGCCAGTGCCTAGCAGTCCTTCGCTAGGGCTTTTCACTCTGCACACTCAAGTGACATGTTAGATAACAAGTAAGACTCAACTTTTGAACCCTGTTGCCATTATCAAAACACAGGTTTGACTTTGGTGCTTTCTGCACCAACAATCTCCCCCTTTTTGATTTATGGAAACCCTAGTTCAAAAAGTTAAGTTTAAAAAAAACATAAAAATTTGTTCCCTCCCCCTGGAGGGAATCTCCCCCTAGATTTTTCAAAACGTCGTGGGGTTCAAAAAACTTTACTTAGAATTATTTTGCACTTTGAAAACTTAACTTTGGAAATCTTTTGATAACTTAAGTTTTAAAAGGTTCATAGAGGAATTTTTGAAAGCATGAGTTTAGAGTACTTAACACAAATTTGAAGCCTTAAGTTTAAAGTACTCAAAAGTTTTGAAAACTTTAAGTTAAGTACTTAGCAGGATTTGAAAAACTTGAGCACTTAGTAAACTTTGAAACAATTTAAGTACTTAGTAAATTTTGAAACAATTTAAGTACTTAGTGAATTTTGAAACAATTTAAGTACTTAGTAAATTTTGAAACAATTTAAGTACTTAGTAAATTTTGAACCAATTTAAGTACTTAGTAAATTTTGAACCAATTTAAGTACTTAGTAAATTTTGAACCAATTTAAGTACTTAGTAAATTAAGTTTAAAGTACTTATGGAAGTTTTGAAAAACTTAAGCTTAAAGTACTTATAAAAGTTTTGAAAAAACTTAAGCTTAAAGTACTTATAAAAATACTTATAAAAACTTAGTACTTAAAATAAAAACTTAAGTATTTCTAGAAAGGTTTTGAAAAGCTTTGAAAAGTAGCTAACTTTTTGAAAAAATTTTGAGAGTTTGAGAAAAATTTGAACTCTCTCTTTTCCTATCTCTCCCCCTTTGCCATATATCAAAAATAGATAGATATTGCAAAAATTAAATTGCATAAAAGAAATGACTTTCATAAAGGAAAAATATTCGTATGATTTTGCTGTACCGAACCAAGACTTAGACCAAATCAGTTAATTTTCTCTTGTAGGGACCTGTCTAACCAGTTAGCTACATACTAACTGTTATAAGCAGTAGTTTTCGCTAGGGTTAGTCAAGTTAAGTGTTTCTGTTCAAGTTAGATTTTCTAAACTTGACACTTAACTTGATTACTGTATAAGTTGTATTTAGTGCCCCAATTACTGCAGATGCACTGACTTAAAGCATCTTGAATTAAGGCAAAGACCTAAGCATCTCAACCCTTTCTAGATTATCAATCAAAGTAACCTAAAGTGCTTATGAGATGCTGGCTTCTAACTCTATAGGTGCATGCAGTTCTAGGGTTAGGGCCTAAGCTAAGTCCATTTGCGAGAAAGCCCTAGTTTTGAAAGGGGATAGTTTTGAAAGAAAACTAAGTCGAAAAAGATTTAACACAAACTGATTTTGAAATTAATAAAACAGTTTTTCAAAACTGATTTTTAAATCAAGTAAAGCAAAAAAAATTTCAAAACTGATTTTTAAATCAAATAAAGTAAAAAAAATCAACAGTAGAGTTAATCTATTCTACAGAGCATAATCCTAACTGCCGAATAGACAAGAAACCAGTACTCATAAGCTAGTCAACATAGAATAGGGTTTAGGGAAGGAATGCTAGGCACTGAGCGAAGGACAGCTCGGTATCCAAGACCTGGCAAAGGACCGCCAGGCAAAAGTCCAACCAGAGGAACGGTTGGCATCTGGTAAATTCTCCCGAGAGGAGTAGGTGAGGACGTGTTCCCCGTCGAGGGAACAGTAGGAGTCGGTTCGACCTAGGGTTCCATTTTGGAAGCCCAAAGTCAGAACCAAGACAGCTAAGGCTGTATAAACTATTATTTTATTATTTTATTGTGTTTTGGACTAACCCTGGATGCAGGACCGAAGGAACGAGTGTCTACAGCTCAGAGAGCCTCAAAGGAATGAGGCAACAGCTGACCAGGGCGCCCAGAGTGTCCCGGGCGCCCCCGAGGTAAACACAAAACACAAGAAAGCAAAGCAAGCTTCGACAGCTACTGTCCCGGGTGCCCCCGCTGCTCCCGGGCGCCCCCAATAGCAAGCCATCGAAGTATAAGCCAGCGAAGCCAAGGGATAAGGTTTGACCCGGTCAACCCGGGCGCCCCCAGCGTCCCGGGCGCCCCGGTCAAGATGTGATCCCGAGTTTGAAGGGATCAGACGTTGACCGAGCAAAAGGTGGATCGACCGACACGTGGGGGGGGGGGGGCGCCCCCGACGTTCCGGGCGCCCCCAGGCCGTATAAAAAGACCCTCGAACCAAGGCTTCAGAACAACACTTTCAATCAACGCTTCTACGCTCTTCTGCTCTCGCGCCTCGCTCCGGAAACCTCCCAACTCGAGCTGACAATGTCCCGCTGCCCCGAAAAAGACAACCTACATCGGACGTCGGTAAAAGAAGAGTTTTCTTTTTATTTGTTAAGTTTACTGTGCTATATTTGTAACTCAAAACTGTAAACTGCTTTTTGCGCCTCATATAGAATTGCCCAAAGTAAACGATCAACGATCGTGTGCCTTGGAGTAGGAGTCGACCTAGGCTCCGAACCAAGTAAAAAATTACTGTGTTTGCGATTGTTTTTATCTTCCGCTGTGTAAATTCTCATCCTTAAATCCGAACGCTCTCCGATATTCACCCCCCCTCTATCGATTCTCTCGATCCAACAATCCTTTCCTCGACCCGTCTCTACTTCTGTCCGCAGCTCCCGCCTGGTTAAGACTTCTGCTTGATCTTTCGGATCAAGACTTCGGCGCCCAGTCTACGACCAGGACTTATTGCCCAACCCCCGGTCAAGTCATCGGTGCCTAGTCCACGACCAAGACTTATTGCTCAACCCTGCAGGTTAAGACTTCGTGCCTAGCTTACTTAGGATTTTCTTGCACACTTAACAGATTCATTAGATAACACCTTAACCTTAACATTGAACCCTTTGCATTATCAAAACCCAGGTTTGATCTGGTGCTTTCGGCACAAACAATCTCCCCCTTTTTAATCGATGACAACCTAGTTCAAAAGTTAATTTAAAACAGAAAATAAAATAGTGTATTTAAAATAGACATACATATTTCCTCTCTTTCCCCTTTGAAAAAATATTTTTGAAAAGAATGCATAAAGCTCTCCCTTGATTAAAGATTCTCCCCCTGAAGCTTTCGAAAACATGCAGTTTTTAAAAAAAAAACTTTTTGATTGAGGATACCCTTTTTTGAGGAAAAGGTTTTAGTCTTTTTAAAATGAGAAGAGCGACAGAAAGTTTTTAGACTTTATTTGTAAACCAGCCCCCTTAAAAAGAATGCCCCTTTTTGCAGAAATATAATTTAGCTTTTGAAAAGGAAATTCTTCAGCTACTTTTGAAAAACTTTTGAGGTTGGAAAAATTAAGAAACCTTTTTGAGAAAAAATTGATTTGAAAAAATTTTAACTTTACACTTTACAAAAAATTTTAACTTTTCTTACTTAAAAAGGGAATATTTCAGTTACTTTTGAAAAACTTTTGAAGTTGGAAAAATTGAGATACCTTTTGAGAAAATTTTGATTTGAAAAAAATTTAAAATTTTAATTTTACATTTCTTTTCTTACTCTCCCCCTTTGCCATATATAAAAAAACTTATTTGAAGGAAAAAAATGTATCAGAGCCAGTTTATTTTTCAGAACTAAATTTTGAATGCAAATTGAACCAATCCTAGTGAGTTCAAGCAAAAAAAAAACTAAACAAACTAAATTGAACTCGTTCTGGTACTATCTAACCCAGTTAGCTACTTACTAACTGTTATATAGCAGCAACTTTCACTAGGGATAGTCAAGTTAAGTGGTCTGAACACTTAGCTTGATTGCTGTTCAAATGTATTTATCACCCCAACTGCTCTTGATGCACTGACGTAAAGCATTTTGAGTCAAGGCATAGACCTAAGCATCTCAACCCAGTCTAGGTTATCAATCAATGTGTCCTAATATGCTTGTGAGATGTTGGCTTCTAGGTCTATAGGAGCATGCAATTCTAGGATTAAGTCCTAGGCTAAGTCCATTGCGTAGAAAACCCCTAGTTTTAAAGTGGGTAAATTTTTAAAAAATCTAAGTCGGATTTTTTTTAAAATTCAAGACTTAATTAGAAAATAATTTTTCTAAAAATATGAAATACTAGTTTTTTAAAAAAATAATTTAAAAAACATAAATGAAAAGGGTTCATGAGATACCAAACAAAATAAGTTGTTAGGACTGAAAGGAAAAAAGATATCTCCATTAGCATGAGGCCTTTTGGGAGAGCCCAAGAGCAAAACCATGAGGGCTTAGGCCCAAAGTGGACAATATCATACCATTGTGGAGATAGCTAAATTCTTTTCGGTCCTAACAATTGGTATCAAAGTCAGGTCACTCTTCACTGGACTAACCGTCGGAAGAAACATGAGTTAGAGCCATGATCTAGATCTAACTATGTGGGTTAAGCCTTGAATAAAGGATGTGTGTGATCCCGTGTCTTGATCAAGAGGACCAGATACTAGGCAGAGAAATCCTAGTTGCGGCTAGGCGGGGAAGTCCTAGTAGGTCGAGTGGATCGAGGGGCAGAAAGTCCTGGTGGGTTGAGGATCGGACATCAAATGGAAAGGGTTTCCGCTTGAGGGGGGGCTTGTGGTCCTTTGTTTGAGGGGGGATTGTTGGGGTTGCAAGGTTACAAATATAGTCCCACATCGAAAATACATAGGAAATATCATATGCTTATAAGGAAAAAAGATATCTCCTTTGGCATGGGACCTTTTGGGAGAGCCCAAGAGCAAAACCATGGGGGCTTAAGCCCAAAGTAGACAATCTCATACCATTGTGGAGATATCTAAATTCCTTTCAGTCCTAACCAGAAAGGTCAAATGATAATTCTACAATTCACACAACACCCTTTAGATCAGAAATCAAGAGATGAGATTGTATTGTTGGATCGAGAAACACGATAGAGGGGGGGGGTGAATATCGTGAAAACTTTTTCGGATAAGACTTAAAAGAAATACGCAGCGGAATTAAAAACAAAACACGAGAGACACAGGTGTTTTTTTTACTTGGTTCGAAGTCGCGGTCAGCTCCTTCTCCAAGGCCCACGGTCCTTGACCATTTACTGCGGGCAATTCTATAATAACGCAGAGATTTATAGACTTTGATACAATAGGAGTGTAGTAAATAAACGAATACAGTTTTTGTTACCGACGCCCAGTGTGGATCGTCCTTCGGAGCAGAGGGTCATCGTCGGCACTGAAACGTCGAGATCGGAGTTTGCCGGAGTAGCGCGCTTGAACAAGAAGCTTAGAGGTGTTCGAAAATCATTGTTTGAAGCCTTAGGGGTCGAGCCCCTTTTATAGTGCTCCTGAGGGCGCCTGGGACGTCGGGGGCGCACGCCCGACACGTGTCTTCGGATTCGAGAAACCTCATTTGCAGCTCGGTCAGCGCTTATCCCTTCAGAATCGGCCTCGGAGCTGACGGGGGCGCCCGGGACGTTGGGGGCACCCTGGTTGACATGGTCCACTAGCTTCATGCTGATTATGATAACTTGAACCAAACACACCCTTAGTGTATAAGCTAATTGATGGATAAAAATTCCATTTTGCAAAATATTCGATTTGCAATCCAAGACAAAACTTCATTTTTCCTAAATCTTTCATCTCAAATTCCTTTTTCAAAATATCAACTGTATTTAGAAGTTCTTCAAAACTTCCAATGATATTCAAATCATCAACATATACATCAATTATGATAAATTTTGATTCATCCCTTTTTATAAAAACACATAGACATATTGGATCATTTTGATATTTGTGTTGCACTAAATAATCACATAGACATTTATACCACATACATCCAGATTGTTTTAATCTATACAAAGATCTTTGTAATTTAATGGAATACAAAGATGATTCCGTCACAGCCTATTCAGACGTGACCACCATCAGTTTCGGAGATGGACTAATTTCATGCGGTTACCAGAGGGGAGGCACAGCAGGCTAACAGATCGATAATCTGTGACATCCATAGGGAAGAGTGGTAGGATACTCACTGTAGGTCACAACGTGTATCTATGCCTCTACCATCCGGAGAGGTAGGAGATAGTTCCCAATTCACTAGGTTTGTAGATCAATTCTTATACTAGATGATTAGGTATTGACTATCTTAGTGTTAGTATGATAGGTAGGTAACTCGCTTGATTCGCAACCATGGTCGAGGTTGACTACAAGAGTGACTCGTTGACTTATTATGGGTACGACCTAGTAGCTCTGATTGCTGAGTCGAAAAGCTAGGGTTAAATCAATCAAACAACTTATTGGGGATTAAGGATTTCAACCTTTGAGGTGCATAGTACTGGTTTTCAGTCAGTAGATATATTGTATATGGGAGATTAGTACCTGCATGGTTAATAGCGAAATTTGGAGGACTAAATTTTTGTTAGTGGGGGAGAATGTAAAATATGATTTAAAAATATATATATGTGTGTGTATATACCATAAATAAGAGTTTAAAATTGGAAATAACCTAATAAAAATTTTTGGAAGATTTATTTTTGGAATTTTTAGGAATGTTTGTGTGTGTGTGTGTGTGTGTGTGTGTGTCCCCCCGTGCCCTAAGCTCTAAGTCGTCGACTTTGCCTCCACGAGTATAGCTGAGATGGTAAGGGTTGGTAAATTGCTAGTAAAGGTCTTGGGTTCAAGCCACGAGGCTAGTGGGGCATAAATCTCTGCACCCTGTGTAAAAAGTCTCCCCCCCCCATCCTCTTGCCTTCTCAATCACTGTGATTTACCTCCTCTGTGTTGGTCCTGGGGCAGGCTGGTGGGGGCTCTGAGAGTGAGCGTTTCTCATTTTGCCACTCTAAGTCATCGACTTCTCTCCCCCTTTCCCCTCTCCACCCAATCCCCTCTTCCCCTTGTGCAATCGAAACCACAATCTTCCCCTCATCGCACGCGATGAAAGCCACCGACTCCCTTCTTCCTCTCCATCGAGCCGGTGCTGAGGCTGCGACTTCTTCATCTCCCGAGCTCCACCCGACGCCGCAACTGCTCTTCATCGTCGATCGCCGCCCTCCTCTCTGGCCAAGAGCAAGAGCGATGATTTGTTGGTGTGTCGTACCCTACTTCTCCTCCTCACCCAATCAACTCCTTCTTGAGTCCCTCTCATCGTCACCCTCACGCATCGGCCGTGAGCACGGATGATCGCCACCACCTGCTCCTTTCCTTTAGATTTGGGAAAGGTGATCCCTGCTCCCTGATCTACTGTCTGTGCCAGGTCGTTTCTCTATGGTCGTGTATTTATTTACTTCCGTTGGATTTTGATTTGCCACATTTAATTTACGAAGATTTACTTATTATGTTTATCATTTATTATGTAAAATATTTAACTACGTGGTTTTGAATGTGTGAATGTCAGTCGAGTGTGGCTGAGCTAATTATATCTGGAGATATGTATGTATAAGTTTCAGAATGTCCATCGTACAGGGAAGATGTTGCTTGATTTTCGAGCAAGCATGGGGCTTAGGGGCGTGATAGTAGACATATTAGAATAAAACAAATCCAAATTGATGGTACCTTGAAGATATCTAAATATATGTTTAATTCCATTCCAATGTCTACGTGTTGGAGAATAACTATATTTTGCTAATAAATTCACGACAAATGCTATATCTGGACTTGTATTATTAGCAAGATACATTAATGGACCGGCTGCACTTAAATACGTTAATTCATGACCAAGTAGTTCTTCACCATTTTGACTAGGTCGAAAAGGGTCTTTGTTCACATCAAGTGAGCGAATTACCATCGGAGAACTTAATGGATGTGCCTAATCTATATAAAATCGTTTTAAGACCTTTAGTGTATAAGTTGATTGAAGGATAAAAATTTCATTTGTAAAATATTCAATTTGTAATCCAAGATAAAACTTTATTTTACCTAAAGCTTTCATCTCGAATTCCTTTTTCACGATATCAACTATATTTAGAAGTTCTTCAGAACTTCCAATGATATTCAAATCATCAACATATACATCAATTATGATAAATTTTGATCCATCCCTTTTTATAAAAATATATAGACATATTGGATCATTTTGATATTTGTGTTACACTAAATAATCACTTAGATGTTTTTACTACATATGTTCAGATTTTTTTAATCCATACAAAGATCTTTGTAAATAATGGAATACATATGTTTAAAATTGGAACTTAATGCTTCTGGCATCGTGAGTCCTTCAGGAATTTTCATATAAATATCATTATCACGTTCTCTATACAAATAAGTTGTTACTACATCCATCAAACGCATTTCAAGCTCTCTTGTGCTGCCACACAAAGAAGATATCGAAATGTGATTGCATCTACTATAGGGGAATATGTTTCTTCATAATCAATACTAGGATTTTGAGAAAAACTGTTGGAATACTTGAAATTTTAGGGGCTAAAAGGAAAAAAAACTTCTAAACTAGAGGGCTATTGTGAGATTTACGGAATAAGGAGGGGTTAAATGCAAAGGTCCATACTATATTATTTCGGGTTTCCTCTTTCTTAGCAGAACCCGATCGGAATCTCTTTTCTTCGCAGAACTCGATCGGAATCAATCTCTCCCTCTCTCTGTGGTTTCGCTCTCTCCGCCGGAGATCGTCAGCTTCTGAGAGGAGTCTCCATCGTTGTCTTCGTGTCCTTGCGAGCGCACAACGAGCTTGGATCGGGGAATTTCCATCACACGCTGACTTCGCCATCTTGTTTCTCGCCGATCGAAGAGGAGGGATCCCTGATTAGGGTTGATCTGTTCTTCAAGCAGATTCTCAGGTGGGTTGGTCTGTTATGTGTAAGCTGGAATTTGGTCTTACGACTGATAGGGTTTTGACCTTGATTTAGGTATGAATTAGTTCCTTGGCTTGGTTTTGATTGATTTCGAGATGATGCCAATTTGGATATGTTGCTTGGCCTTTGAGTTGGGATTTGGATTTCGATTTCTATGCTTGTATTGATCTTGATCTTGGGGGTATCAATTTGAAGACGGAGTTCTCTTTTTCACAGGTGCAAGATCTCAAGTGGTGAGTTCACTAAATCTTGTAGGTCTAGTTGAATTCAGTTTTCTTGTTTGGAAATGTTCTTCGATCAGTTGTTCTTGCGTGGGTTTGTGTTAAGATTTTGATTCATGCTTCCCTATTTGTCGTAAGGGATGGGTTTTGAATTTTTTTTTTGTGTGTGTTCTTGTGAGGAAAGCAGTGGAATTAGATTCATGTTAGTTTTAGTAGATGATTTAGATCTACTCGGTTATGAATCTTTATTGTAGTAGAACCTAGTGTTTGGATGTTCAGTTCCATTCTGAGATTTCTGCTGTGAGCCCTGTTCTTGATTTGGTTTGGGAAGTTGTTGCTGTTCTGTTCTCTGTTCTGATGCTGAGTTAGATTTTTGTTGTTTTGGTGTTTGAGTCTAATGCAGTGGACATCAAGTGAAGGAGAGATGAAACTCAGTGCCTTCTTCTTCCTTGTCATGGGGTGTATTGATTGGTTGACACTTGATGTGTTGGGATGTGGTCTGTCCAGTTTTAGCAACTTCTGGTAAAACACTTAATTAGAGCTAACTAGGTGATTTCGATAATTAGGACTATTCCTAATACGGTTTAGGAGTTTTGATAGTCATTTACTAATTATATAATTAGCTAAGTAGTATTTTTGATGTAGGACATTGATTGGATTCTATCTATACGGATATTATTTTTGGACGGGGGGTTCCTACGCGCACGGACTTCGTCGTATTGAGGTGGGTACCTGATCGACCCGAAATACTAGATTAAGTTGTCACGAAATGTATGGGTCCTCAAAATTTATAATGTGAATGAAGCTGGATGGAAACCCTTTTTGCAATCAGAGAATGAAAACGTAGTAAAGGGGTTACAGGTCGTATTTTTCCTAAGGACTAGTTGAGAGTTTGTTTGATTCGCGCTTGTATTTTTGTGTCGTTTATATTTTTGGGTTTCAAATAAGTAATTGGGTTTTGGTTTGTAAATATGAATTGAAATGGCAATAAAAATAAAAGCAACTAAACAAAGGAACTAAACAACGATAGTGAATGATGACTCAATCGGAGGTGAACCAACTCAAACAAGGGAACTAAATTGATATTAAAAAGGGCACACTATTGATATTAAATGCAATCTTATTGCTGAACAATTGAATAAACATAGTGATGACAGATTTTGGAAACAAACAAGCTTGATACAATGAAAAGCATGCGAAATTCAGAATTTGAACAAGCACTGAACTCAACTCAACTTAGAAGTTTTTAAAGCTAACTAAAGCAGGGAAAATTTAGAATAGATAAAGGTGATATCAATAGATTCCAAAAGCTATCCTACACCAAAAGACAAGCAAATAACTGATTCAAATCAGTGCCTAAAACAGCTTGGCACGCAAGCTGAAACCCTTGTGCCAAAACTGGATTTTTTTTGCTCCAAAAACTGATTCTATCAGTTCAGAAATGCAACTGACCGAATGCAATTTGAAAAGCAACCTATCAATGAAAAACTTTGCAGAAATGGATGAAGAAAACCAGTCCCAAACAGTTCACTTTAGACACAAACCGAAGAAAAACAAGTGCATGTGCAGAAATGTAAAGAATTTCAGAAATTCAGCACCTAACTTGGACTCAAAACAAACAATTGATCTGAAATCGATTCACCATTCTAAGGATCAACAAGTCTAGGGTAGAACTCGCATACAATTGACACAAAACTCAGAAGCAAATTGACTGAAATGGCAGAAAGAAAACTGAAGTTGCAGAATTTCTGAAATCTGGATGCAGAGTTGATGCACAGGTAAACAAGAATTAAATGCAGAGTTTCAATGTCACGAATTGGATGCAAAGACAACAGATGCAAGCTGAAACAAAATTTCAGAAATGGAAATGCAGAAAAACTGATTCGAGTGCAGTGAATTGAGTGCAGAAATTAAAATGCAAAGCTTAAACGAGCAAGGGCAATAATGCAGTGACAAATTTTAGGGCTGAAACTAACAATTGCAACTTAAATTGAGTCACTAATCAAAAATGCAGGAAAACTGAAGAAAACTACAGATTACTTGGTACGAATTCAGAAGCTACAGCTAAGAAAACCTGCAGATATTAAATCTGGCACGCAAGGATGATACGCAAGCAATTGAAATGGAACGCAAGCAAATGAACATAAAAGAACTGAAATTAAAGTCAATTGATCACTAAACAAGTTCATAAACTACTTATCGTGAAGATTTAAAACCTAATTAAGCTACACAATTCAGAAAAACTGAAATCTAAGTGCTGATACACAAAAATGCAGTAAGGACAGAATTCAAAAATGGAATTACAGAAAACAAACTGAAATTAACTAACTAAACTAGCATCTATCCCTTCTCTGAGTTCAAATTCATCTTGTCGTCACACAAGATATGAGCCTCGAACCCGTAAGCTCAACACATCGCCGGAAAACTGCCTCTTCGAAGCAAATCTAGCTCAGCTCTGCTCAAATGCGAAAACCCATCCAATTCCTTCAACTCAGCTGCGATGATGATTTGGGATTGATCCGAGCACTTCAGGGAACCCCTCTGAACTACTCAGATGGATGAAATGGTGCACAACATTGAATTCCAGGAAGTGATGGCAAAACTAACGAGACCTCGATCAGTCCTGTTCTTGGGCAATTTAGAGCTAGATTCTTCTCGGAAACCCTTTTCCAATGATCTGAAACTTGATCCAAAGGAGAGAATGATGCGGTCACGTCCTCTGATGAGCAATTCGATGAAGAAAATGAAGAACAAAAATGAGGAAGAAGCTGTTGCGGCGAAGACGCGACGAGGCTGAGGAGCTGGGAAAATTTCCTTAAGTACATAAGAATGGACGGCCCAGATTGATCAGAGGAGATCCAACGGCTGGTCTTGCTCTGATCTGAGCCAAACTTTAATGATGATGATCAGGGGTCAGGATCTGCCTCGTGGTAGCTCAAATCCTCCAGATTTGCAATGGATGGTCCAGATCACCCTAATCATTGAATGGACGATCTAGAGCCCTCCGAGCTTGATCCAATGGTTGTATGAGCTCTGATTGGGATGAAACTTTCAGATCTTGATCAGAGTGCTTGATCAACCCTGACCCTAGCTCGGATTGCTTCAGATGGTCCCGGATGGCTCAGATCTAGCCGCTTTTGAATCGGACGGCCCAGATTTAATCCTAATCTTGATAACTCGATCCGGGTCACTTCCTACTCAAGTTTGACCCAATATGCCCTAGGTCCATGAACCCTTCATGCCTACAAAAATTAGATAAAAAATTAGTGGCCAAATAATCCAAATATGTGTAAATTTGCAATTAAGTCCAAAATAAAGGGAAGTTCTAAAATCTAGGGTAAATTCACCATTAAGCAAGTAAAATATGGGTCAAACATGGATTTTAGCAACTAAAATAATCAATAAAATGGTACTTATCAGTACCTCTGACTTATCTCCTAGATTAGTCATAGTTTATATGCTTGATATGCTTTATTTAGCAATAGGATAATAGATTGATATATATCTCTTCTATTTGTTTTGCTGATGTTGTTTATGCTATATCTGGCATGTGATACCTATACCTTTAGGACATAGGCTATAGTGCATTATCTACGATCCTTGTATATCATGTTGATATAAGTGGACTATATAGTGGAAGTTGTTTGACCAGTGTCATGCATCATCGCGCACTGTGCATCACTGTCGATCAGGGGCCCCCCCTTGTAGGTAAATCAGGTCGACAATCATACTGACCTACCCATACGGCCACTCATGGGTTAGTGGTTGACGGAGTATGGATAGTGTACTCTGTGCTTCTCCACTCATGCACTCATGGGTTAGTGAATCAGAGCGTGGTAGCAGACAGGGGTCCCTCCTTGAGTTGTCCATATACCAGGAGATGAGAGAGAGAGGTCTCTCCCCCATTTATATACATGGGGTAGGGGTAACACTCAGACAGAGATATCCTCTAGAGATGACCTGGGGTAAATAGTGATATCCCCCGGATAGGTCATGGAGTAGGGGTATTACATCGGCAGCATTCCGTCTTCTCGATCGCTCAGGAGCAGTGATGGCAGAGTACGGACGGCAGTCACAGCCCTATGTCGGAGGGTGGCCTCCGCTCAGCTTCCTCCTGTACATAGGTGATGATGACTGACCGATGGCAGGGGTGATCATGTCATTGCACCATGTGCATACGGATATTTTGCATATGCCCGTGCTTGTTATACTTGGATGCTGCATATAATTGACATGCAGATACAGGAGACCTTTATGTCTGGTTTTGGCGACCCCGCCACATTGGTATGATATTTTTCTACTCCTCCTTTCAGTTGTACTTATCACTGCCTGTGCATGTGTTATTTTGATAGCCTGTTACTACTATTGCTAGCTTAAATTATCTTACATATCTGATGAGATATCCGCTGAGTACTGTGGACTCACCCTGTTAGTTCCTTATTTTTATTTCAGGATGATCGACTGGAGTGCCCGGTAGCCTGTCCTAACTCGCGTATTTTCGAGACGATTCTCGGGGTTGTCCTTGTATTTTGATGGTGGTACATGTTGGTACCCTCTTTCTGTTCATTTTGTCTTTTCGTTTCCGCTGTTGTATTCGTGTTCTGTTGGGTTGTTTTGCATGGCAGTATAGTTGTACTTTTGTGTGTCATGGAGGCCTTTATTTCATTTTATTTTATCGTAAGTCATACTGGTACGCAACTTTTGACGTTATTATCGTTTTCTTTGTATGCAGACGTTTGTTCCAGCCCTATAGGCTGTGGTACAAGCGGCTGAAGTTGTCGTAGAGGTTAGGTTTTCTAGTTGTCCGCTAGGTTGAGAGAGTGGCAATCCGAACAGTATCGGACAGGCAGCTCCTCAGGGCATGACAATTTATTTGGTATCAGAGCCAGGTTCTCGAGATACCTTGTGGTCTTGTGGGTGGTTTCAGATTTTATGTTGGAGTCATTTTCTCGTTGGACGTGATTGGGACATGACGGTCACAGGACAGCTCCAGGCGACAATCTTACATTCTGTTGCAGGTTTTGTTATTGATTCTAGAATTTACGCAAGTAATAATGAATGGTGTATCTCTACAGGTATGCCGCAATGCATTGAGCTGACTCCACCCCGCTGACTTGGTGGGTCGGGTCGACCCTCGCGCAGGACGACTCGAGTGTTTCAGCGAGAGACGGTGACTAGGACAGAGGGGGTTCCTGTGAGACGGACACGGACAGGGTTTCCTGGCCGAGGACGATCTTCTTCCGAGACTCGTGATCATCAGAGATCTCAGTCCCTACGGATACCGTCGCCATATTTTACTGCAGTGTCGATAGTACCTGTAAAATACGAAAATTCAGACCAGAAAATTTTTCGGGATTTCTCGAATCGAGTCCAGGGTTTTCGGCCCTACGGGAGGAGCCCAAGGGGCTTTAATGTAAAATCTTAAAACTTATTAAGGACTTCAGGGATGAAAACCTTAAATGGTTGGCTTAAGTAAATTTACCTAAAATTAAGGAGCTTTCAGGTAGACTCTTAAATTACGAATGGATAAATAATTTATCCCTAGAAATTTATTAAAGTGGATTACAATCAGTTGGAGGGTTAAATAGCTAAAACCCTTAGCTAAGGGAAGAATTAAAATTACTGAAACTTGAGGGGCTTTTCTGTAAAAAGCCCCACCTTATAACTGTTAGTGATATGAGAGAAGTGTCCTAAGGCAATCGCCTTATGATTGTAAACATTTATTTTACTGAATGATAATTCACTATTTGAGTATACATGTTTGTGTATTTGATTGGGATCTTAAACTCATATACTGAATGTCCGCCATACAATTCACAGCATAAAAGAATTTGTGATGGGATCACAACTAGTGATTATCTCTAAATGTGCAAATGTGAAGTGTTGGAAATATCCCTAGTCGATGAATTGATAAATACGGACATTATCAATTCTGTTGAGACTAGCATGGGTTATTTTCTAATCAGCTGATTCTCACTGGCTGGTGACATTGGGATGTCCGGAGATAAACATGGATGCTAGTTAAGGGAACTAGTTCATTGGAGTGACTAGCTGTAAGACTTCATATGGGAATCTACATGAAGATATGTCAATGAAGTTCTTACTGCGGCTTAAGTGCGATGTTCCTTTGACTTGCGGTGTTCAAGTCATCTTGGTCATGGAGACTTATACTTTGACATCTTAAGCAAGCATCTCCAAGGAGGTGTGGACCCAGGATGATTGGGTATAAGCCGAAGTGCCCGAAGATGTTTGAACAGCCTACAAAGGATTCACCACTCCTTGCGAGGAGTTGTATACCCAGGCCTATCGTCGCATTGTTACTCAAAAACCTCTGGCCAGAGTATATCATGGTTAGAGTGCGAGTCTCTAAAATACATGAGAGTAATTAGAAATCCAAAGGACGAGAAAGACACTACTTGGGCTAGGTGTGACGTAGTCAGCCTAGTGGGGACTGACACCATTGACCGTGTCATGAACCAAGTGGGTATAAGGTGGTGAAGGGAATGGGACACGACTTATTAGAGCTGCTGAAGGGTTTCGGAATAATTTCTTCTGAGGTCAAACCGTTGATCTTTCGATTAATTGGGGATCATGATGTACTACTAGGTGCCACTCATGATCGTTCTATAATTAGTTAAATTATAGACGGCCAACATAAATCGAAAGCCTATTTAGTCACACGCACTACGAGTAATCCGAGGGATTTAAAACGAGTTGAAAATTAGATTTTCCGATCAAGAGAAATAAGTCGAATCTGAGTTAGTCAGAGGCGCAATGGAAGCTAAAAATGGCTAAGTCTTTTGAAGGCTTTTTGGGCGAATTAAATGAGTTTAATTCGCGGCGGTCCGGGTTGATTTTGGCCGACCAAAGAGGGTGTAAACCCTTCTTTGGTGGCCGGCCAAGATGGAGGAGAAAAACCAATTAATTTTGGTTTAATTAATAAAATAAATTTAGTGCGATTTATTTTATAAATTATGGATAAATAAATTTGTATAAAGAAATTTATATGAATAAAATTTATAGAAATTTATTCTTTTATGGAAGATTAAAATAATCCATGAATTGGTTTATTTTAATTTTATAAAAATCAATTATGAATTGATTTATCCATAATAAGAAAGTTTATAAATTTCTTATAAAATTTATTCCATAATTTAAAGAGAAGAAGAATTAGTTTTTATTATAAATTAGTTTATAATAAAGACTCGGTTTAAACGGAATAACTAATAAAAAAATTTATAGGATAAATTTCTTATAACTAATTCTGTTAATTCGGTTTAGAGGGAGACTTAGCAAAGGAGTTGCTACTATATATAAAGGAACCAAAGGCTAGCCCTTAATTCCTAATGAAGAGATTAATTATTCTCTCCCTCTTTCTCTTCTCTTCTCTCCTCCTCCTCTTCTCCTTCACATTAGGGCCGACGCCCTCCTCGGTGATGTAGGGCCGGCGCCAACATCTTCGAAGAAGGTGATGGTGAGAAGTTGCGGTGGATTTTCCAAAAACGGCGCAATTTTCTCCATGCATGAAGACGGCGCCGTTTTTCTTTTCCATGCATAAATACGGTGCCATTTTTCTTCATGCATGGGTGCGGCGAATACGGCGCCAACTTTCTCCATGCAAGAACTTTCTCCATGCAAGAAGCTTTCCATGCATGAATACGGTGCCATTTTGCAATTCAACAAAGATGTTGGGTGCCATGCAAGAAGCTTTCCATGCTTTCTTCATGCATGGGTGCCATGCATGATGCGATGCATGCAAGAATAGTAAAGAATTGCAATTTTGCAATTCAACAAAAACGAGCATGGAGGATTAGTTTCCCTTTACTCTCTTGATCTTCCTCTGTTGTGCCTATAGAGAATCTAGTAGTTCTCGTCGGTACAAAACTCGTGACTTTGTGAAGTCATCCCGAAGAGAACTCGGCGTGGACGCGAATAGAGGCGGAGCTTCCAAGGGACGCTACGGTTGGATCTCGTCCCTTTTCTTCGAGATACGCGAGGTATAAAAGTAAATTAGTTTACTTTTCAGCAAAATATTATTGTATGATTATGTCAACACACCATAGGGTTGCATGCTAGATACGAAATTAAAATAATTTAGGAAATTATTTTATGCAAACTCTTCCGCTGCACGTAAAAATTTTGAATTTTACGAACTCGTATCCTTGTCGACATGCACCCGGTCCCAACAATAACCTCCCCTTTGCTTCTCCCGTGCCCTAAGCCGCAGCCGCCCTTTTTGTTGTCTTCTTCCTCTCTTCTTCGCCCGCAGCCAAGTACCCACACTCTCGATCTCTTCTCTTCCTCACGATCGACGCCACGAGCAGTCGCCTTCGCCCATCTCGAGTGCCCTAACTTTGATCCACCAGCCGCAGAGTGCAGCCGCGACTTCCCTCACAGTTTCATCGTCACCCCTCTCTGGCTGTGTCGTGCCCTAACTTGGATTTGCGCTGCTACTTGATCTGCATCGCTACCCGCTGCAACGGCCGATCCTACACTGTCTCAGTGTGAGCCGTCGGTGCCACATCCGTCCATTCCCCCCCCCGGATGTCTCTGCCAATCGTTGTTCTGTCCAAGTACCATGCGACTACGACCTTGTCGCTGTTGGCGCCAATGACCTCATCACCACCATCTGTGACCTGGTCGAAGGAAGACACTGCTGCTTGCCGCCAAGAGGTCATCGCCGATCAGAAGCTGGGTAACCTTGGGTAAATGGAATTATTACAACTAGCTTCGGAATTAATGGATTCCCATTTATTTGAGATTAAAGATAGATTTAGATCGGATTTGTCATGTGATTTCTGATCGGGGAAAACCAACTAACCGAACACTGTTTGATTGAGTAGTCTTGGTCTAGATGGCTTTAGCTCTGATTTTGGTGAGCATTGTTGTGTGCTGTGAGTGTGTTTGGATGAGAATTTGGTTTCTAGATTGTTGTTTTGGTTTGGTTCTACCTCTACTATAAATGAGGGTTGTATTGGAAGATTATGTGATTGCTTGGTTTAGATAAGTGTTGATTCGATTTCATTATTTAGAAATTGGATGTTGATTTGGTTAAGGATAACAAGCTAAAGGAATTGGATTAAAGCGATTTGGTTAAGGATAACAAGCTAAAGGAATTGGATTAAAGCATGTTAATGGGATGGTTAATCAGTATTTAGATGGGAGGTTGGATCGGAGAATTAGTAGGTTTAGCTTAGTTGTATTGTGATCATGTGTATATTGATTAGGTTGGTAAATTAATTAATGAATTAATGTAGCAGATTAGTGGGGTTGCGATAATTCTGTTCTTGTATTCTTGATCTGTGTTAAGGGGTTTGGATTGATTTCTTTGTGTATATCAGTTTTGAGATGGTAGACCGTAGTGTTGGTTTTGTTTTGGAATTGTGGTTTTGATGTGAGCCATTGGAAGCTAGCATTGATCAGTAGAATTTTGTTGGGTTTTGGAGTTGGAAGTAGGGTTAGCAACACCTTGGTTGTGTTTGTCGTGAACTCTATTTGGAGATAAAATGAATTTTGTAGTTTGGGTTGTATTGGGTATTCTAAAGTTGTAATGTAATTGTCGTGGACTTCATTGGAAACTTGTTTTGAGTTCTATCCTTGGGGTGGTGAGTTTTCATTGAAAACTGTTGATATCGTTTTGTGTGTGTTTCCAATTTGAATGGGCTGTGCAAATGGTGCTTTGGATTTTCTTGCTACTTAGGATTGGAGATGAACTATGGATTCTTTATGTTTCCTGTCGTGGATTGAAAAAAAGTGTAGGGTGAGCTATTGGTTGAGTTATGGATTAGGTTTAAGTTGAGATTTAACTTAATAATCTAAACTTGACAATTTGGGTTCGAAAACCTAATATGAATATAATCTTGGCAGCTTGGACCAATTATGGGTTACTCATTTAATTGTGATTAATTAAATGAAACAGGATAATTAGGACGATCCTAATTAATTGAGATAACTTGTTTAGCTATAGATTATATATTATTGTAGCTAAACATTATGCCTTTGATACAGGGCATTAATTGGATTTAGCATTGCTGATTGTCAGACGGGAGGTTCTTTCTGATACGAGCATCTTACGATTGAGGCGGGTACCCTTTGACTTATCTTTTAGATATTGTCATATTACTATGCATGGTTGATTATAAATAGCAGTAAGATTATACGCTAGCCTTGTTTATTATGCTTGTTCTGGATACTTGTTGTTTATCCCTGAGTTATTATGCTGTTAGTTTCATACAATCTCAGGTATTGTCATATCTATATCTATGCTTAGATATCGGGATGTATGTGTGTATATCATACATCATTCTTACATGCCGGCGATCAACGACTCTCTTGTGGTTGAGCCTAATCGTTTTCCGGTACATGATATGCGCACACGGCCACTCATGGGTTAGTGGATACCATAGGATGTACGCTTTTGCCCTGTATTGCTCCGTTCGGCCACTATTTGGAGGGTGAGCGCGGGCGTGGTATCAGCCAGGGGTCCCTTCTCGTACTGAGCCACGAGGAGATGAGAGCTTGACTCCCCCATTGCTTGGGGTTAGGAGCGTGGTCTCCGCCAGCACCCTGTCCACCCGGTCACTCAGGAGCAGTGATGGCAGAGTGCGTACAGGTTGCCACAGCTCTACCCACGCGGACGTCGTGGACGATGATCCTGACTGGGAC
Source organism: Boesenbergia rotunda (assembly GCA_024364735.1). NCBI lineage: Eukaryota > Viridiplantae > Streptophyta > Magnoliopsida > Zingiberales > Zingiberaceae > Boesenbergia > Boesenbergia rotunda. Next base: position 95,367 of record JAGFNQ010001230.1, read on the forward strand.
TAGGGGTGACACATGTCATTGCACCATGTGCATATTTTGCATCGTGCATTGTTTGCTGCACTTGATTCTTGCACTTGTTTGACATGCATATTCTGGAGACTTGTTATTTGAGATTATATGTCTAATGATATTCCATTGGTACTTATTATCCTCTTTTCAGGTTAGCTGAATTCTGGTATGTATCTACCTCAGTATTTCCAGTACTAGTTTTTCCATATTGTTGATATGAGACTGTATTAACGTAGATGCTTATTGTTATTATAACATACTATGCATATCTGCTGGGTATTCGCTGAGTTATGGACTCACCCCGTTGCCATATATTTTTATTTTAGGTTGAGATATTTAGAGTCGCCAGAAGAGCCCAGCAGCCAGTCCCTACCCATCGCGACCGCAGGATTTTGTTTTATCCTGTGTAGTGCATTGTTTTATATTCCTTTTAGTGATTTGTATATGTCATATGTGTCGTGTGCCCTAAGGGGTTTTGTGTATTGGTTGTTTCTTCGTAAGTCGGACCGGTCCACAGTCAGGTATGATTTACTTAGTTGTCTGGTGTTTTTATGTTGTGTTTATCTATTTTGGAGGCCTGAGGCCAAATATATTATCTGCGTGTGTGTTTGGATATTGTATGTATGTGTAAATTGTCCGCCGGAGAGGGGAGGTGCTGTCCGATTTTATATTGGATCAGCGGCTCCGGGGTCTCGGGGCGTGACAGTACCTCCAGTAGGTCCCACGACAGCATCAGCCCCAGAGGCGCCTGTGGCGGCACCTCCAGATGCTGTATCACAGATGATGCAGCAAATGATGCAGTAGATGGTGCAGCAGCAGCAAATGATGCAGCAGATGTTACAGATATTCTAGACACAGGCTGCTCCATCATCCGCTCCACCAGCATCTGCCCCTATCCAGTCAGAGCCTTTGACTGCACAGCTGATAGATATATAGCCGTCGGGATCGACAGTACCATCCGGAGACTTCTCAGTTCCTCCGGCAGCACCTATTGCTACTACTGTTCCAAGCCGATCTGTGGCCCGGATCCCGGCATTGGCACAGGCGGCTAAGGGTCGTCTTACCCTGTTTCATGGAGTCGCCGATATGAACGTGGCTCGCTCTTGGCTGGAGACAATGGAGAGGATGTTTCCATACCTAGAGTGTACAAGTCTGGAGCAGCTCACGGCGTATCATCTACGCGACCCGCTATGGACATTATGAGAGGGGTACATCTGTGTACTCCAAAATAGATTTGCAATCTAGTTATCATCAGCTGAGAGTTAGAGATTCAGACATTCAGAAGACGACATTTCGCACCCGCTATGGACATTATGAGTTTCTGGTGATGCCGTTTGGGCTCACCAACACCCCGGCCGTGTTCATGGATCTCATGAACAGGATATTCCTTCCGTACTTGGACCAGTTCATTATCGTATTCATCGATGATATTCTGATATATTCTCGGTCCGAGGAGGAGAACGCTCGCCATCTTTGCATCATTTTGGGGGTTCTCTGAAAGGAGAAACTCTATGCGAAATACAGCAAGTGTGCATTCTGGCTATCTTCTGTGGGTTTTCTTGGACACGTAGTATCCAGTGGAGGCATCTCAGTGGACCCCCAGAAGATCGAGGCTGTCACTGTTAGTAGGAGCCCTAGAGTCAATTATGTGATAATTGACTAGGGACTTTTTGTATCATATTCTATCATTAATAAAGGCATGTTTGGTTATTATACTTACTTTATTTTTGTGTCAAATAACTAAGTATAATAATGCCCTTGTGTATTAGGTTCTTATCTACATTATAGTGAGATAATGTAGAGAACACTATACTAAATTATTCCTAGTCAAGCATTAATATTCGGGGACAATATTAATGCATGGAGACTAGCATGTAGGTCAATTGATGACTTGAGCTCACAAGTCATGAATATGTGATATCAAGTTGACACATGGGTATGCATTAGAGAATGTGTACTAAATTGACCCGCCATGAGAAAGTTTCATAGATTGTCATATGAGTGTCATAAACTTTCTCATGTGACTATTAGTATGAATAATCCTTAGACCTGAAGTCACTACGGTTCCCTACATAAGGAGTTATGTACTTTGATATCGTCAAATGTCACCCGTAATAGGGTGGACTATAAAGGCGATCACTGGGTATGTAATGAATTATGCGGAGGGATGTGAGTGATGTAGATGGGATCTATCTCTCCCATATGACGGGAGTGATATCTGTGGGCCCCTTGATCGAGTAGGACTGCTATAACGTATGATTATGCTCAAATGAGTCAATATAAGATATTGAGCTCATTTGTATGAGTGAGTCTACTCGGGGATCAAGAAACACAAAGATTGATTGAGGATGACACGGTCTATGCCTCATTGGTCAATCTAGATATCAATGATAGAAGGACAAGGTCATACATTATCATAGTCACGGAGGTTTAGTCGGATCTCGACTTTTCTTGTTACTTGGGTAGCAATGATGCATTGCTAGATGCCGCTCATTGCTTATGTGTCTAAAGTGTTTAGGTGCATTGTCAACGTCACAAGAACCTATTTGGTCACACACTAAGGACATGATGCTTCGAAAAATCGAATTGGGAGCCCGAGTTGGGAACTCGGGAGATCTAATTGGGAGATCTGATCGGGAGATCTGATCGGGAGATCTGATCGGGAAATCTAATCGGGAGCCCGAGTTGGGAACTCGGGAGATCTGATCGGGAGATCTGGTCGAGAGCTTGAGTTGGGAACTCGGGAGACTAGGTCGGGAGCCCGAGTTGGGAACTCGACAAATTGGGTCGAGAGCTCGGCGGACTGGGTCGGGAGCTCGGCGCTCGGCAGACTGGGTTGGGAGCTCGGCAGACTGGGCCGGGAGCTCGGTGACTTGCTCGGCAGACTTGGTCGGGAGACCTAGTCGGAAGCCCGAGAGGCCCGGTCAGAACTGCAGGGGAAATTCATTAAAGTGTTTAATGAAGGAAAGAGAAAAGTCTCTCTTCATTGGATGAAGAGAAAGTGAAGAGTCACATGAAAAGATGTGCTCTTTATTAGCTTTAATAAAGGGAAGTCAAAGAGACAAAAGACTCTTCGTATTCATGGGATGAGTATAAAAGAGGGTCTAGTCATTTTGAATGATAAGTGTGAGCTTTCCCTTCTTCCCTTCCTCTCTTCTTCCTCTTCTCCCTCTTGGTCGGAACCCCTTTTGGGGTTCTTGGTGGTTTTGTGAACTACCTCAAGTTGCTAGCACAACTAAGGTAGTTCTTCCCGAAGTTAAGAGATCGTGTCCGTGTGGATACGCATAGAGGTACGGACGCTTGAACGTGCAAGAGATCCGGCGCACTTGGACGAGCGGGATAACGTAAGGGCACACTCCAAAGGTATACACTATAGATAGATATATTAGATAGATGAACTTTGTACGAGTTTTTCTTTCGCATGGATCACTCGAGGGATCTTGTTTTCGCTGCATTTTATGTTTGGTGTCGGGAGATCCCAACAGTCACAAGTTGGGAGCATCCCAAGTCAATCCATGACGTGCGCAGTTTCCTGGATTTGGCAGGCTATTACCGATGCTTTATCGAGGGTTTCTCCAGCATTGCATCACCACTTACACGCCTGACCAAGAAGGGTGTGAAGTTTGTTTGGACTGAGGCCTGCGAGACCAACTTTCAGGAGAAGAAGCGGAGGCTTATATCTGCACCAGTTCTAGTACTGCCTTCTGGAGAGGATGATTTCACTCTGTATACTGATGCATCCTTCCTGGGACTGGGCGCAGTACTCATGCAGCATGGACGGGTGGTTGCTTATGCTTCTCAGCAACTGAAGGAGCATGAGAGAAACTACCCAGTTCACGACTTAGAGTTGACCCCTATCATTTTTGCACTGAAGATCTGGAGGCATCATCTTTATGGGGTCACCTTCGAGATCTTCACAAACCACAGGAGCCTTCAGTATCTATTCACTTAGTGAGAGCTGAATCTCCGACAGAGGAGGTGGATGGAGTTTCTGAAAGATTATGACTGCACCATTAGCTACCATCCTAGGAAAGCTAATGTAGTCACCGACGCCCTCAGTCGAAAGTCCAAAGCTGTTTTGGCATGCCACAGAGTGATGGTCACAGATTTGATTCAAAGTTTCTCTGAGCTGGGGTTAGAGGAGCAGTATCAGACAGAGAGAGGATTGCTAGTGACTTTGATGGCTCAGTCAGAAATTCGGACAAGGATCAAAGAGGCTCAAGCCAATGACTAGCACATTCAGTTTCTGGGCAGTCAGGTGATTTCGGGAGAGCAGTCGGATTTTTCACATGATGAGGAGGGTATTCTGTACTTCCGAGGGAGGTTGTGTGTACCAGAGGCGCACCCTGTCTTAGAGGAGTTGCTGCAGGAGGCCCACCCATCACGTTTTGCTATTCATCCTGATAGCACTCGTATGTATCGTGATTTGAGACGTTCCTATTAGTGGAACGACATGTAGAGGGGCATCACGGATTTTGTTTCTAGATGTTTCGTTTGTCAGCAGGTTAAGGCAGAGCACCAGAGACCTGCTGGACTCCTCCAGAGGATCCCCATTCCCGAGTGGAAGTGGGAGCACATCACCATAGACTTCGTTGTGGGTTTGCCGAGGACTAGGAGTGGTCATGATACGATTTGAGTAGTCATGGACCAACTAACCAAATCTGCTCACTTCTTAGCTATCCAGAGGACAGATTCTCTTGATAGATTGGTAAAGTTGTACTGCCGGGAGATAGTCAGATTGCACGGAGTCACTTTGAGTATTATTTCTGATGGAGATCCGCGCTTTACATCTCGATTTTGGCAGAGTTTGCAGAGGGCTATGGGCACAGAGCTCCATCTCAGCACAGCTTTTTATCCCCAGACAGACGGACAGTCAGAGCATACTATCCAGACTTTGGAGGACTTACTGTGTCGTGTGTAATGGACTTTGGGGGTAGTTGGGAGGACCATTTGCACTTGGTGGAGTTCACCTACAACAACGGATTTCATTCAGCGATACAGATGGCACCGTTTGAGGCGTTGTACGGTAAGGCATGCAGGAGACCCACCCTCTGGGATGAGGTCAGAGAGACTCAGCTGCTGGGACCCCAGAGAGTTTAGCATGAGGCAGAGTTAGTACGGACTGTCAGACAGAGATTACTAGAAGCGCAGGAATGCCAGAAGAGCTATGTTGACCGGAGGCGCAGACCCTTAGAGTTTGCTGCGGGGGATCATGTCTTTCTTCGAGTTTCACCCACGAAAGGGGTGAAACGTTTTGGGCTCAGAGGTAAGCTAGCTCCACGGTATATCGGTCCGTTTCAGATTCTGGAGAGGATTGGAGCTGTAGCTTATAGCCTAGCACTTCCACCATCTTTGACCGGCGTCCATGACGTGTTCATGTATCCATGCTGAGAGGTTATGTGCCAGACTCCACACACATATTATCGAGGTGCCTGTTTCGCTCCAGCCTGACGCTACTAATGAGGAGATACCTGTACGAATTCTGGATTTTCGAGAGCGTCAGCTACGGAACAAGACGATCCGATTTGTCAGGGTTGGATGGCGGCATCACTCAGATGCAAAGGCTACTTGGGAGCTTGAGGACACTATCCAAGCTCGATACCACCATTTATTCGACTGAGGTATGTATTGTTAGTTCATTTCGGCATGCGTACTTCATATATACTGCTATTAGTAGCTACTGTTAGTGATAACAAATTTGGGGACCAAATTTTTGTTAGTAGGGGAGAATGTTGGAATACTAGAAACTTTAGGGGCTAAAAGGAAAAAAAACATTTGAACTTGAGGGCTATTGTGAGATTTACGGAATAAGGAGGGGTTAAATGTAAAGTTCCATACTATATTATTTCAGGTTTCCTCTTTCTTCGCAGAACCCGATCGGAATCCCTTTTCTTCGCAGAACTCGATCGGAATCGATCTCTCCCTCTCTCTGTGGTTTCGCTCTCTCCGCCGGAGATCGCCAGCATCTTAGAGGAGTCTCCGTCATTGTCTCCGTGTCCTTGCGAGCGCACAACGGGCTTGGACTGGGGGATTTCCATCACATGCTGACTTCGCCATCTTGTTTCTTGCCAATCGAAGAGGAGGGATCCCTGATTAGGGTTGATCTGTTCTTCAGGCAGATTCTCATGTGAGTTGGTCTGTTATGTGTAAGCTGGAATTTGATCTTACGACTGATAGGGTTTTGACCTTGATTTAGGTATGAATTAGTTCCTTGGCTTGGTTTCGGTTGATTTCGAGATGATGCCAATTTGGATCTATTGCTTGGCCTTTGAGTTGGGATTTGGATTTCGATTTCTATGCTTGTATTGATCTTGATCTTGGGGGTATCGATCTAAAGATCGAGTTCTCTTTTTCACAGGTGCGAGATCTCAAGTGGTGAGTTCACTAAATCTTGTAGGTCTAGTTGAATTCAGTTTTCATGTTTGGAAATGTTCTTCGATCAGTTGTTCTTGCGTGGATTTGTGTTAAGATTTTGATTCGTGCATCCCTGTTTGCCGTAAGGGATGGGTTTTGATTTTTTTTTTTTTTGTGTGTGTGTTCTTGTGAGGAAAGCAATGGAATTAGATTCATGTTGGTTTTAGTAGATTATTTGGATCTACTCTGTTATGAATCTTGATTGTAGTAAGATCTAGTGGTGGTTGGATGTTCAGTTCCATTCTGAGATTTCTGCTGTGAGACCTGTTCTTGATTTGGTTTGGGAAGTTGTTGCTGTTCTGATCTCTGTTTTGATGCTGAGTTAGATTTTTGTTGTTTTGGAGTTTGAGTCTAATGTAGTGGGCATCAAGTGAAGGAGAGATGAAACTCAATGTCTTCTTCTTCCCTGTCGTGGGGTGTATTGATTGGTTGACACTTGATGTGTTGGGATGTAGTGGTTTGTCCAATTTTAGCAACTTCAGCTAAAACACTAAATTAGAGCTAATTAGGTGATTTTGATAATTAGGACTATTCCTAATACGGTTTAGGAGTTTTGATAGTCATTTACTAATTATATAATTAGCTAAGTAGTATGTTTGATGTAGGGCATTGATTGGATTCCATCTGTTGCGGATATTATTTTTGGATGGGGGGTTCCTACGTGCACGGACTTCGTCGTATTGAGGCGGGTGCCTCTGACTTATCTCCTAGATTAGTCATAGTTTGTATGCTTAATATGCTTTGTTTAGTAATAGGGTAATAGATTGATATATATCTCTTCTATTTGTTTTGCTGATGTTGTTTATGCTATACCTGGCATGTGATACCTATACCTTTAGGACTTAGGCTATGGTGCATTATCTACGATCCTTGCATATCATGTTGATATAGGTGGACTATATAGTGGATGTTGTTTGACCAGTGTCATCCATCATCGCGCACTATGCATCACTGTTGATCAGGGGCCCCTCTTGTGGGTGAGTCAGGTCGACAGTCATACTGACCTAGCCATACGACCACTCATGGGTTAGTGGTTGACGGAGAATGGGTAGTGTGCTCTGTGCTGCTCCTCTCATGCACTCATGGGTTAGTGAATCGGAGCGTGGTAGCAGGCAGGGGTCCCTCCTTGAGTTGTCCATATACCAGGAGATGAGAGAGAGGGGTCTCTCCCCCATTTATATACATGGGGTAGGGGTAACACTCAGATAGATATATCCTCCAGAGTTGACCTGGGGTAGATAGAGATATCCCCCGGATAGGACATGGAGTAGGGGTGTTACACCGGTAGCATTCCGTTTACTTGATCGCTCAGGAGCAGTGATGGTAGAGTACGGACGACAGTCACAACCCTACGTCAGAGGGTGGCCTACGCTCAGCTTCCTCCCGTACATAGGTGACGATGCCTGACCAACGGTAAGGGTGACCATGTCGTTGCACCATTTGCATACGCATATTTTGCATTTGCCCGTGCTTGCTATACTTGGATGCTGCATATGATTGACATGCACATACAGAAGACCTTTATGTCTGGTTTTAGCGACCCCGCTACATTCGTATGGTAGTTTTCTACTCCTCCTTTCAGTTGTACTTATCACTGCCTATACATGTGTTATTTCGATAGCATGTTACTACTATTGTTAGCTTAGACTATCTTGCATATCTGATGAGATATCCGCTGAGTACTGTGGACTCACCCCATTAGCTCCTTGTTTTTATTTCAGGATGATCGACTGGAGTACCCGGTAGCCTGTCCTAGCTCGCGTATTTTCGAGATGATGCTCGGGGTTCTCCTTGTATTTTGATTGTGGTACATGTTGGTACCCTCTTTCTATTCATTTTGTCTTTTCGTTTCCGCTGTTGTATTTGTGTTCTATTGGGTTGTTTTGCATGACAGTATAGTTGTACTTTTGTGTGTCATGGAGGCATTTGTTTCATTTTATTTTGTCGTATGTTGTACCGGTACGCATCTTTTGACGTTATTTTCGTTTTCTTTGTATGCAAACGTTTGTTCCAGCCCTATAGGCTGCGATACAAGCGGCTGAAGTTGTCGTAGAGGTTAGGTTTTCTAGTTGTCTGCCAGATCGAGAGAGTGGCAGTTGGATCAGTATCAGATAGGCAGCTCCTCGGGGCGTAACAAAAACCTTGTGCCACTAGATGAACTTTATATCTTTTGATTTCATTTTTCTCATTTCACTTTCATACAAAAACTCATTTGTACCCTACAAGGGTTACACCTTTTAGTGTTTGGACTACAAGTCCCAAGACCTCACATTTTGCAAGTAAGTTTAATTCCTCTTAAATTACATCTTTCCATTTTAGTTAATCATTCATATTACGATAGTGTTCAATAAATTTAGGTTCTTAATCCTCACTTTCGTAAGCAATATCAAGCACTACACTATATGCAAATTTATTATCGACAACTAATTTTAATCGATTCTATTTCTTTCACGTCCTAATATAATTTATTGAGATCTCTTTGTTATTTTCATGTGTTTAGACCTCTTCTAGGATTTTATCAATAGTTATGTTAGTTGTCTCTACAGGAGACTGAGCCGCTTCAAAATGAACATCTTGATTAGTTGCTCCTTTTGTTTTTCGAGGATTTTTATCTTTAGAACTGATCGGTCTACCACGCTTCAAGCGAGTAGTAGCCTCATTAATTGATTTTCCAATTAGTACATCAATATGAGCTGGAGCATTAATAGCTGGTATATGTAACTTAGTCATTTTTTTCAAGTCAGTGAATGCATCAGGCAATTGATTTGCAATATTTTCCAAATGTATTATTCTCTGAACTTTAAGTTCACATTGATTTATACGAGGATCAAATTGTGATAATGATGCATGCCAAGTAACTTCTTTAGAAAAATCTTTATTTTTTGCCCCTAACTTTGGAAAAATTATTTCATTAAATTGGCAGTCGGCAAATCATGCCGTAAGGACATCTCCCTTCATTGGTTCCAAATATCTTATAATTGAAGGGGAATCATATCCAACATATATTCCCAGTTCCTTTGGGGTCCTATTTTAGTACGTTCCACATCCAAATATTCTTAAATGGGATATATTAGGCTCCTGACCAAAAGTCAATTGTAAAGGGAAGATTATATGATAACTGATTGGCCTGATAAGTATAAATGTTGTTGCATGTAAAATAGCATGTCCTCAAATAGATATAGGAAGCATAATTCTCATAATCAATGATCTAACTATTAACTAGAGGCATTTGATAAATGATTCAGCTAAACCATTTTGTGTGTGAACATAAGCAATAGGATGTTCAACAATTATCCCAATAGACATACAATTGTCCACATAATGGGTGAATAGGCCCACATATATCGCCTTGTATACATTCCAGAAATACAGGGGATTTAATTCCAACTTTCGATGGTGAAGGTCATATAATAAGTTTTCCTTGAGAACAAGCAACACATGATGTTCCAACCGGCCATGTCAAAGCATAAAATCATTTGAGACAGTAAATTTTATGTTTACTATTGTATTTGTTTCTACTGCATATAGTATTGTGTTGTACAAACCAGATGGAAAAAAGAGTATTCTTTCATATGGGGTTTTTACCCAACACTAATTTTGTAATATAAAGATATTCAATATTCTCATTTTGTGTCTCAATGTGATATCCATTTCGGCAAATAGCTTTAAAACTTAGAAAATTTCTTTGGAACTTAGGAGATAACAATGCATTGTCGATAATAAATTTCGCTCCTGCAAGTAACGATATATTAGCTCTTCCGGAGCTTTTAATAATATTTGTACTGCCAGATATTATGTTAACATTACTTTCACCCACTTCTAAATAAGAAAAATATGTTTTCTTTCTGAATATAGAATGTGTCATTGCACTATTAAGTAGGCATAAATCTTTATTATTGAATCCAAAAACTATGATATTCTTCATTAAAACAAAAGAAATACATAATGAGAAACAATTAAAAAATTACTAAAGAAACATAATAGCAAATGAACTAATATATTTTAAAATATTTGATTATGTTAGATATTTTCATAAATATCTTTATTTCCAATCAAATTATCTATTCCTTTATCAAGATCTGTAAAGAAATCAAAGACATTCAAATGTGTAGTAATAGAAGGACCAAGAATTGTACTATTATCTTGAAAGACAAAATGTGTCTCTATATCTTTTTCTTTGACCTTTAAAGAGGCTGGGTAGAGATTTGAAAGGTATTTTAGCATACTGCATGTATGTGACCAATGTCCTTTCATGCCACATCTATAACATGAATTTTTTTGATTTATTTTCATCATTATCATGTTCATTTGTAACCCTTTTACTATTATCATTTGTCCATTTCTGGTGAGGATTATTGTTAACCCACTTCTGGTGAGTTATTATTGTTCTTTTATTATAACCAACATGATTTTCTTGAAATCGATCATTTTTGTGTCTACGACCACGACCATGCCCACGCCCACGACCACGACTATGATGAAATTTTTATCTGTGCTGTCATTTATCATTTTAACAAGTTATCTTATTCACTTCACAGAATGGACTAGTACCAGTTGAGCGAGTCTCATAATTTTTTATCAAAAACTCATTGTTTTGCTCAGCCACAAAAAGACATGTAATCAACTCAAAATATTTCTTAAAACATTTCTCTCTATATTGCTGCTGTAGGAGCAAGTTAGATGCATGAAAGGTAGAATATATTTTTTCCAATATATTTTTATCGGTAATTTTTTTATCACATAATTTTAATTTTGAGCTAATTCTAAACATAGTTGAGTTATATTCATTTACAGATTTAAAATATTGTAAACGTAAATGAATCTATTCATAAAGTGCATTTAGAAGAATCACGATTTTATGGTGGCTATATCTTTCCTCAAATAATTCCATAGCTCAAGTGAATCTTTGATTGTCAAATATTTGGTTTTCAAACCTTCATGAAGATGGTGACAAATGAATATCATTGCTTTTATACGATTTTATAAAGATTCCTTATTTCCGTCTTTTATGATGTCTCCAAGACCCATAATATCTAAATGAATCTCCGCATCTAAAATTCACGATAGATAATTTTTTTTCCAAAATGTAAAGAGCCACAAATTCTAACTTTGAAAGATAGGACATAGTAAAATCTAATATAAAGAAAACTAAATCATTAATAATAATTATCATGCATCATACATATTTATTACTAAATAATAAAATATGATCTAACCAAAAGATGATCTTGTAAAACATAACTATAAAATATCATTATTATTATTAAACATTGTAAGTCATGTAAATAAATAACTAACTAATAGTTAACTAAACAATAGCTTAGCAAAGCATGAAAAAATTATAAATTTAACTTTTTAACATGTGAATAATTTTGATGGAATATATATATATATATATATTTCGAAGTTGCCTATAGTTGAATTAAAATAATAAAACTTTCATGCTAATAACTTATTGTGAAATTATATAAGTAATTACAAATGAAAAAAAATATTATTAATCTTTTCTTTTTCTCATATATGAAAAGAATACATATATGATATTTATAGGGATCTCTCTTGTAACTTCTATTCTTATATATTTACATAACTTAAGAGGTTATGAAAAATGATAGGTTGTTAGTAAGAGGGAGTTTATGTTGTATGGGGAGTTTATATGCATCTACATGTTATTTTACAACAAATTAAATATTTATTTAATACTTACATAAGACTTATATTATTCTTTTATTTAAATATATTATCCATAATTTAAAATTTTAATAAATAATTTTTAAAAATTGAATTTTATATTTATTCATAAATATGTTTATAAATTAACAAATTAGATTTAATAGTATTAAAATTTATTTATTTTATATATTTTTTATTATAAACAAATACAAACAAATTTTATCTAATTAAACATAAAATCGTTAAAAAAAATCCTAATTGCATGCTATGAAATATAAAATATGTGATACTTCACCACTCGATCGTAGGATTGAGTAATAATCGATTCAAAAATGAATTAATTCAATTGATTTAATCGAATTGAGTAAATATTTTTTTAAACTAATGGAACATTTAAAAAAAATAATAATAATAAAATTTAAAAAAGTAAATATTAATATAAAAATCTTTTTTTTTCAAAACATCAAGGCAAAAAATAAATCTATTAAAAAAACTCCAATAAAAAACTTTTTTGATTAGATGGAATGAATAGGAAAAGGTAACGAGTTTTTTTCGAAAAAAAAACAAATCTAAAATTTTTGTTCTTTCGAAATTCATATATATGATTAAATCATAGATTATTTCAATTAAATTACTTTTTTTATTTATTCGAATTAAGAGTTTTAAAATTAAATTGAATTAATCTATATATTTTTTAAAAAATCAAATTTCTAAAATAACCAAATCAATAGCTCAATAGCCAAGGCTAAGCACGATAATATATCTACGCATCCCGAATTCGATTCGAGAGCAAACTTTCATCCGACGTGCCCTAAACTCTAATCCGCTGTGCTACCAGATTTTTCCGATTGGCAACTGAGGAGAAAACCACTCGCCATCAGAATTAGTCAGACCAAGGAATTTAAGAAAATTTCTCAATCTCAAACTCATCCGAAAATTCATTTACTTGCACTCCCTGATAGGATTGATAAAATAATTTTATATGTTATTTTGTTATCAATATAAAAGAGTAAAACTACAGTATATATTATAAAAATTTGAATATAAATTATTTGAAATTGAGTATTAATTTAAAAAATTTGAATATTATTTAAAAAAATTTGAGTATACATTATTTTAGTACATAGTAAAAAATTTTAATGTACATTATAAATTTTAAATAATTATATACTCAAATTTCTTAAATTAATAATTAATCTCAAATGATTTATACACAAATCTTTACCATGTATATTGAATTTTTATTCTTTTATACTCAATCTATCAGAATATGAATGCAAAAAAAAGTACATTCAAAGACCAATTTAAAAAATTTTCTTCAATTAACCGTCAAACCTACTCTTTTATACTCAATCTATCAAAAGTGAATGTAAAAAATTTATCAAATGAAAAATACATACAAAAACCAATTTGGAATTAAAGAATTTTCACAAATTAACCGTCAGACAAAAAGCCCGATAGTATTAACAAAAAATTAATAATTAGCTCTTGGTTGTTTGAATATTTTGGTTGAGTTACAGATTCAAGAATCTAATTACAGCAGGAATCAAAACCATCGGCAAAGAGGTTTAATGCAGAATCAAAATGCTAGACAACTGCTCAACTTGAGAACGCATGTCAAAATGGCAACGATTAAAATATTTCTGGAAAACCTCTGAAACAAACCAGTTGTAGAATGAAATTAACATAAAACTAGATGCAATCTTGAACATTTTAAAGGTAGCACAAATCAGTTCTACAATCTTGAACATTTTAAAAGGAAAACCAGTTCTACAATGAAACACAAATCTTTTCAGCGGGGCAACATTTTCATCTCTAAAAAAAAAACCCGTCAAGCAGCCACAAAGGCCTTCTTGCCGCCGCCACCAGTTGACCCAGCTGGAATGACTTTCAGCACATTGAACCTTACAGTCTTAGACAAGGGCCTGGGGATGAAATAGTCAAAATCATAAATTATATACATCAAACTTGACATTGAATGTTAAACGAACATGTATCCAGTTGGTAGATGAAACAATGCATCGTGAGACATTTATCTCTAAGCAATGAAGATGAACACATTAAATAGTCAAAAGGTTGCTATCTTAACTCTGCTATGATAGGGATCATAAGATTTACTAATTTGCAGTGTTATTATAGAGATGTGGATTGCCTACTGAATAAAGACCAAGATCATATGATATGCGAATACTAATAACTAAGCTTGCCTTCAAGAGAGGAGATAGAAAAAATTCACCTGCACTGCCCGATGATAACATGATCACCCTCCTTCACTCGGAAACAGGGAGAAATATGTGCTGGGATGTTTGAATGCCTCTTCTCATATCTTGTGAAAGAAGATTGAATGTCAAGTTTACATTATACCAGATAGAATGAATGGTGAAAAGAACCATATACCTTTGATATTTCTTCACATAGTGAAGATAATTTCTCCTGACAATAATGGTTCTGTTCATTTTCGCACTATGGCACGTACCAGCCAAAATGCGACCTCTAATTGACACAGTTCCAGTGAATGGGCACTTCTTATCAATATAAGTTCCTGCAACAAAAGAAAACAGAATTGCTCCATATCAATACCAGAATGATTTATGATTTGTATCAGCCTAAGTGTCATTGAGGAACAATAAACAAGAATTAATAACTCCTACTTTTCATAGGATTAACTAAACCCTAGAAGAGTGAACGCCGTCCTTGAAAATGGAACCTAATTTCAATTGTTTGCTTTGGGAGTTCTTGAAATGTATAGCATATATGAACTTCAATCATATATGCTCATGCCTCGCAGAAAGATACAAAGATCAAAGAATTATATTGGCATCAATTGAATTTTACATGCATACAAACCCCTAGCCTTAGTACCATGAATAAAAGGTAGTTATTTGCATATCATTTTAGAAACAACTGTTTGACTATGATTTTCTACAAGAAAAGAACACTAGAGCGCACATCTCAGCAGGTAAAAGTCTTAAATATGTGCATAATTTAATAACCTACGCGCCCTACCGTTGAAACAAAAATAGCAACAAATAAAAATATAAATTATAATACCCTCATTTATGTTGCATCCACATGAATGAGCATGTTCTTAAACTAAAAATATAAACAACAAAACTTCTGCATTTCTTCATCTAAAATCTGGCATACTATAAAAATTTGATACAACCACATGTAGAATGTAAAATATCAGGACAAATATTTAGTTCCAAAACCTTATAGAAACGAAGAACAGCTACATACTAATAATCCAAAAACAGTTATTCGCATTTTGATGACAAATAAGGAACCATCAGTTAAAACATATAATTTAATCGCCATTAAATTTGATCACATATAAACAGACTAAATTAGCACTAGGAAGATCCATTATTTGCTGGCATTCAGAAGAAAGAAGATTATCAATACCTTCCATCAAGATGCATTTGCAAAAAAATTAATATCCACTAAAAAAGTTCAAAGGACCAAAAACAAAAAGGAATGAAAAAACACTAAAACTAGTAAATAATCAGCGCTCTCACCTTCAATGGCCTCCCTCGGAGTCTTGAACCCAAGCCCAATGTTCTTCCAAAATCTGTTGCCACCCTTACCTGGTTTTTTCCCCTTTCCGGATTTCTTTGAGCTGCATTATAGACTATGTCAACAACCCACAAACAAAAGTAAAGTCAGCACTTTAGAAATTCACTTTCTCACCTAAGAAACACTTTCGGCTGCTTAAGAAAGGCCTTCTCAGTCTGTTCAAGATTTATTTAAAACAAAAGCAACAGTCAGCTTACTCTGTGCAATTCCTTATATGTGTCTGAGTTAATATTCCTTAAACAAAAGCATTAAATTCCATGATCATATCGACAAACCCCAAAACTTACAAAATCGACTCCGATGAGCAGTAGATAAAGCCATTCTACAACATAAATAATGTTCTGTGTGATTCTACGTAATTTAAAATATGATGCGAATGGAAACTCAATCTCTAATATCCACAAGGGTTAGGAAGCTCACAAACAAATATCAAGGATTTGAGAAATTAAAAAATTTGGAGCTGGATACATTACGCCATGAAATAACTTCCAATCGTCTTAGAAACAGTTCGACGGTTTCCAAACAAAAGGATCAACGAAAGTAAACAGAACCAAAAAGGCATAGGAATAGCTTAAGGAAACGAGGCGAGAGCGGTTCCGACCTGCTCCGCCATGATGTCCGGCGTACGAGGAGACAAAGTGCCGCAGATACGGAAAAAGAAGAAGAAGAAGAAGAAGTGCGTCGGCGGCCCCAAATGTAAACCCTAGTGAGTTTATATAGCGGTGTGGGCGGAAGGCACCGGGATCTGCGGTTAGGATTAGGCAACATCAGACGGGTTCGGTATTGAGCCCAATAAACGGACCCGAACTGTTAACATTGAAAAAGCACTTTAAAAAAATGAAACTCCAATTAGGTTTTTTTTTAAAACAAATAGATTCCGACTACATTCTTTGGATATTTTAGAGAGACAATATCACAATACTTTGTTTAATTTAAAAAAAAAGGATAAAATTCTTAGCAGTATAATTAACACAACACTACAAACGCATTTAGGTATATTTTTAGATGAATACGCATTATTTAAGATCCATTTTGAAATGGAGCTGTAAAAGATAAGAGGGGGGAAAAACTTCTAAATCAGTTGGATTTTAACTGTCGGATGTGGTTTGGATAAGTTTTGCTTTTTTTAAGGATCCACCCAATAGGCGTTAAGATCTTTTTAATTTTTTTTAATTCAAATATTTAATTTTTTAATATAGAAAATAAATCTTAAGTCGAGAAATCTTGATGAATAATCTTAATCTCTATTCCACTTTTTAAGAAACAATAAGCATGATAATTTAACCAAAGTTACGGAAGCGTACCGGAATCCATAGTTGCAATCGGTCCTCCGGAGATGATCTTCAATCTGCAGAATTCCTTAGGTTTCCGAAGAGTTTTGTCGATGAGAAACAAAACAAAAGCATCGTCTGCAAACTGGGACCATAACCTCCTATTTATAGAATCCAAAGATTACATTTTTCTAATTTGGCCCCTCAACAAATTAGAATTAGCACATGGTATCCACAATATTTTATTCATAACAATTAAGCCCTTTAAGTCAAATTACATAATTCCAAAATTTAGATCACAATATTTTTGACTTATTTAATTGATGACATACAACATTTATAATTACAATATGACCATAAAATTCTAACAATCTCCCACTGGGTCATATGCGTAAACTTATAAATGTGTAAACTTTAGTGAGCTCAAAAATTTTTGCCATCATAACCATAGGGCTTCTTTAACAATCTCGTCCATTAATTATATAGACATAGGATCAATGCAGTCTTTGTTGTATCTTTCACAACTAAACCATCAATGGTCACATATATCAATACAATCAAATGACATAGATCAATTATGAATTTGTGGCATGAAAATTACATGCAAAGTGATCTATTCATGTCAATTTTCAACTGGTCCTCCTTAACCAAAGTGAGATCAAAACTTTAACTTTAGTTATACAAAGTGGAATGAAGTAAACATTAAACTTTATATCTGATCAGAAAGTCTCTAAATACATAAGTTTCAGAGACACAACCAAACATATATAGAAAACAATTATAATACAAACTCCCACTGAATCTAAATTTTACCAAACTGAATAACATGCATATGAGTGGTATGCTCATAAAAGACATTGGGTGGTAGACCTTTCGTCAAAGGATCTGCTATCATGGAGTTTGTACCTATGTGTTCTATCAAAATTTGTCCACTTTGTACTCTTTCTTTCACAACAAGGAACTTGATATCGATGTGCTTCGATTTTGTCGAGCTCCTATTGTTGTTGGAATACAATACAGCTGATTTATTGTCACAAAATAACTTCAGTGGTTTTTCAACCCTTCCCAAAATGCGCAGCCCAGAGACAAAATTTTTCAGCCATATTCCATGATTAGATGCCTCATAACATGCTATAAACTCTGCTGTCATGGTGGAAGAAGCTGTCAATGCCTGTTTGGCACTTCTCCAAGAGATTGCTCCGCCAGCTAACAGAAAAACATAGCCTGAAGTGGATCTCATGCTATCTTGGCATCCAGCAAAATCAGAGTCAGAATATCCCACGATCTCAAGAGTATCTGATCTCTTATATGTGAGCATGTAATCACTAGTTCTCTTTAAATATCTCATTACCCTCTTTGCTGCTTTCCAATGATCCATTCCTGGGTTGCTTAAATATCTGCCCAACACTCCAACAATGTACGCAATATCCGGACGCGTACAAACTTGAGCATACATAAGACTTCCTACTGCCGAAGCAAAGGGAATCTTTTGCATTTCTTGAGTTTCGAGGCTTCCTTTAGGGCACTGTTTAAGACTAAACTTATCTACTTTAGCGACTGGGGTGTTTCCTGGTTTGCAATCTTGCATGCCAAATCTTTTAAGCACTTTATCGATATAGTTCTTTTGTGATAATCCAAGAATACCTTGAGAACGATCTCGGTATATTTGGATTCCTAATACAAAAGATGCATTACCAAGATCTTTCATTTCAAAATATCTAGATAGAAATTTCTTGGTATCGTTTAACATACCTATATCGTTTGTGGCAAGCAAAATGTCATCAACATATAAAATCAGAAAAATATGTTTGCTCCCACTGAACTTATGATACACACAATCATCTACCACATTCACCTCAAATCCAAATGAGATGATTATTTGATGAAATTTATGGTACCATTGACGAGACGCTTGCTTTAACCCATAGATGGACTTCTTAAGTTTGCAAACCATACTCTTTGGATCTCCCGATACAAAGTATTCTGGTTGCACCATATAGATTGTTTCCTCAATGTCTCCATTAAGAAAAGCTGTCTTGACATCCATCTGATGGAGTTCCATATCAAAGTGTGCAACAAGTGCCATGATTGTCCTAAAAGAGTCTTTCGTTGAAACCGGAGAAAAAGTCTCTTTATAGTCAATTCCATATTTTTGAGTATACCCTTTAGCTACAAGACATGCCTTATATCTTTCCACATTACCGTTTGAATCCCGTTTAGTTTTAAAAATCCATTTACAACCAATGGGTTTCACACCTTCTAGTAATAGGACAAGTTCCCAAACATTATTGTCTTGCATTGATTTATACTCTTCATTCATTGCCTCAATCCATTTTTGAGAATTTGAATCTTGCATGGCTTGACGAAAGTTGATTGGATCATCCTCCGCCATGTCATCATTTTCCTCATGTTCTTGAAGTAGTACTATGTAATCATCTGAAATAGCACTCCTCCTTTCTCTAGTGGATCTACGTAAAGGCACTTGTTCTTCATGCATTGGTTCTTGAGGTTGTTGAGTTTGTTCTTCTGGGAGTTGACTGACAATGTCTTGTTGTTCTTGTATTGTATCTTGATCACTAACAGGAATAATATCCTGATCATTATCAGAAGCAATCATAGGAATATAAATCATTTCCTCTTGAAGAGTAGTAGGAATACATTCCTCCTCAAAGACAATGTCAGAAACCTTATTCTTCCCCCCAAACTCAATATCCTCAAAGAACGTTGCAGTTCCCGTCTCAAGATAGTTTGTATTTTGGGATTATAAAACTTATAGCCCCTTGATCGCTCAGAATATCCAATAAAGTAGCTACTTACTGTTCTAGAGTCTAATTTCTTTTCATGTGGCATGTATGGTCTAGCCTCAGCTGGACATCCCCAAATATGAAAATGTTTTAAACTTGGCTTTCGCCTTGTCCAAAGCTCAAAAGGTGTTTTAATAGCTGCTTTAGTGGGTACTCTATTTAGAATGTAAGCTGCTGTCTTTAATGCTTTTCCCCAGAGTGATGTTGGTAAAGTTGAATGGCTAACCATACTCCTTACCATATCCTTAAGAGTCTGATTTCGTCGTTCAGCTACACCATTCATGCTTGGTGAGCCTGGCATGGTGTACTGTGGGGCGATTCCACACTCCTCTAGGTATTGAGCAAAAGGTCCTGGACGTTATTCACCTGAACCGTTATATCTACCGTAGTATTCACCACCACGATCAGATCTGACTTTCTTAATTCTTTTGTCGAGTTGGTTTTTGACTTCAACCTTAAATGATTTGAAAACATCCAGTGTTTGAGCCTTTTCATGAATAAGAAATATATATGCATATCTCGAATAATCATCAATGAATGATACAAAATATTGTTGACCATTCCAAGAAGGTGTTGGAAATGGTCCACAAACATCCGTATGTATCAATTCCAATACTTCTGTAGCTCGATATGCACCTTCTTTCTTTCTTTTGGTTTGTTTGCCCTTAATGCATTCAACACAAATGTCTAGGTCCGTAAAATCAATGGAATGTAAAATTCCATCTGATACAAGTCGTTCAACTCTATTTCTAGAGATGTGCCCTAAACGTTTGTGCCATAATGCACCTGAGTTTTCAATATTAAATTTACGCTTAGTACCACGTGATTCCACATTTAGGGTTTCCATATAAGAAGCATTTATATCAAGCATATAGAGATTGTCATAAATGATAAGTGAACCGGTTCCAACAATAGTAGAATCAATAGATAAACTGAACTGATTATTTCCAAATGAACAAGTATAACCCAATTTGTCCAAATGAGAAACAGAAACCAAATTCCGTCTAAAAGGCGGTACAACAAAAGTATCTATTAAGTCTAAATAATAACCAGTGCTTAACAACAATCTAAAATGCCCTATGGCTTCCACTTCTACCGACTTGCCATCATCCACATAGATGCATCTTTCAGCATCACTTGGCTTTCGGTAGCTCAGGCAATCCTGCATTGAAACACTGATGTTAGTAGTAGCACCGGAGTCTAACCACCAAGTGTTTCTAGGCACTGAAGCTAAATTTACTTCTGAACAAACCAAATTTAAAAATGTACCCTTTTTCACACGCCAGGCATAATACTTAGGATATTCCTTCTTGATATGATCAGGCTTGTTACAGAAGAAACAACCTTTCTTATCATTGTCTTGCTTTTGTTTCTTCACATAAGGACCTTTAGTAGCCTCATTCTTTCTTTTCTTGCCCTTATCTTTAGGGGTGCTTGCTAAGTAGGCACTTTCAACCTTGTTTTGCTTCAACCTTTCTTCCTCTTGAACACAATATGAAATGAGCTCGTTAAGAGTCCATTTCTCCTTTTGACATTTATAGTTGATTTGAAACTGACTGAACTGGATTGGAAGAGAAATAAGCACTAAATGCACAACCATGTCATCCGACAATTCAAGTTTAAGTGCCTTTAACTTTGATGCAAGGTGGGAAAACTCCATGATATATTCCCGAATATTTCCCTTGCCTTGATACTTCATGGAAATTAAGCTTTTCAGAAGTGTGCTTGTTTCCACCTTATCACTTTTGGCAAAGCGCTTCTCAATCTCATTAAGATATTCTTTAGCGTTAATGATACTATTAGACACCGCACCCCTAAAAGCCTCCGGTATGCCGCGCTTGATGATCATAAGACTCATACGGTTAGAGCGTTCCCACTTCTCATATTTAGTCCTCTGTTCAGAAGAACTAGAATCCGTAAGAGGAGTAGGTTGCTCTGTCCTGAGCGCAAGATCTAGATCCATGCAGCCGAGAACAATGAGAATGTTCTCCTTCCAATCCTTAAAATTTGTACCATTAAGGATTGACACTGAATTTAAGTTAGCAGAAATAGTAGCAACACTTGCTGAAAAGAGAACACAAGAATAATAACATAAATAACATGCTCATTGTGAATAAATTAGAATAAATGGTAAATCTCATCTAAAGATACCTAGTGCAACAACAATATCAAGTCTTTGGACAGTAATATTATTTGCAAGTGGTACTCTTGTTGTAATAATCAAACACTAACAATAATGCATGACAAATAATAAATCTATCTTTGGATCGATTTATTAAATTCATGAAAAATAACAATTGTAACCTTATAATTGTTACGTGTTTATTATCACAGGTAAATATATAATTTTGTTAAGTATAAATCTTCCTTTGGGCTGATTAATACTCACATAAATATATATATTTACACCTTAATTAATACCTGAATAATATCTCAATATTTCAAATAAAAATTAAATTCAAATAATAGAGGTCACTTTGGTGACATATAATTTAAATTTAATTTAATTTAAAATAATAGATATTAATGGACCCATATAATCCATTTAAAAATTTAAATATATATTATAAAATAAGTTAATTAAATTATTTTAAACAAATAACTTAATTAAATTATTTTATCTAAATAACTAAACTGAATGGATTATTATTAAAGGGGATAATATAAGGAAATGCTTAATTAAAATACTTCTGCCACCTTAATATTTAATAATTTGAAAAATCAAAAAATTAAAATTTGGCAGACTGTTCAAAAAACAGTAACCGTAAATGCTTAATTAAAGGAGACTTCTGCCATTTAAAAAAAAACGTGGCTTGCGGTTTCAATATGAAATTAAAACGGTGCCCCTGTTTAATTCCTAACAAGCGAAAAACCGAAATGGACAGCACACAGACAACCAAAACGTGGCCATTCCATGAACGTGGTATCCTTTTAAAACAACGAATTTTCTAAAATCGTAAGTTTCTGAAACTGAAACATTCATCGTCTAAATCGATGACCATTTCCGCCGTCGTTCCTTCTGGCCGAAACACCGTCATCAACCGGCAGTCCATACAAAAAACATACCAACGCCATGTCATTACAACGACGATGTCCAACAGTCACTGGATCATCATGATCATCAGATGCTACCAAAAAATCGGCCAAGGATTTAGCCGATGTATACACTATTTCGGCAGCCCGACCAAATAAATAAACAAAAGGGGAGTTCTTGTGTAACTCAACAATCAACAGAATACATGATGAACAAGATTGTCAGACAAAATTGCCGGCGTACGAGAATCAAAATAGAAATTTTTTTTAAGAATTGGAAATAGATTGCTCTGATACCAATTGTAGAAAATAAATCTTAAGTCGAGAGATCTTGATGAACAATCTTAATCTCTATTCCACTTCTTAAGAAACAATAAGCATGATAATTTAACCAAAGTTACGGAAGCGTACCGGAATCCATAGTTGCAATCGGTCCTCCGGAGATGATCTTCAATCTGCAGAATTCCTTAGGTTTTCGAAGAGTTTTATCGATAGGAAACAAAACAAAAGCATCGTCTGCAAACTGGGACCATAACCTCCTATTTATAGAATCCAAAGGTTGTCTTTTTCTAATTTGGCCCCTCAACAAATTAGAATTAGCACATGGTATCCACAATGTTTTATTCATAACAATTAAGCCTTTTAAGTCAAATTACATAATTCCAAAATTTAGATCACAATATTTTTGACTTATTTAATTGATGACATACAACATTTATAATTATAATATGACCCTAAAATTCTAACATTTAAACCAATTAATATTTAAGATGATAAATTTTTCGTTAATATCCAAATTAATCCGGAAAATACTGAATCTTGATAGATGATCTACAGATGATCTAATATCACGAGCAGGTCAAACACCTCTATCCTTTTCATGTACTAGTCAGAATATTCGGGTTAATAATCTTTTATGATATATCTTTTTCATATTAATTTTGAGATGAATTAATAAAAATATTAGAATGAATAAATCATCTTTTACCGTTACGAACAGGTCAAATCACATAGAAGTCCAGAGGAGCGGATTAAGATATTTCATACATAATATTTTAAGATTAATGACATATTTATTAGAGCCTCTGACTACGTTATTATATGTTGTAAATGAGGCTTATACATTTGATGTATGCATCATCACATATGGACTTTTCTAAAATCTGATAATTTCTCCAAGACTATGGTACAATAATAAGATGATTAATCATTATCTAAGATATTCATTGTTCGATCCTACATTGATGGGGTTAAGCACCTCGTGACTGACACGTGAATTGAAGAAGCTATGTAACAAGACGTATCGAGTCGAAACGACTCTCTCTCTCCGGAACTCCCGAGACCCTCTCGGGAAGGGGATCTCGCGAGACACCCCTAAGGAAGACGCACTCCCAGGATCACCCCGGGAATTTAGGTCCCCGAGACCACCTCGGGGAGGCAAAATGCCTAAGACCCCCCGAGCCAGAAGACCTCGAGATCACCTCGGGGGAGCAGAGCCCAAGAAATATTCGGTTTCAAGTAATGATCTCCTTTCTTCGAATCTGCGGATAATCATCATCAAGTATTGCGGGGTAATCACGACCCATAATTATGGCAACGGTCTGAACTTAATGACGACGTGGACCGTTGCAAAGATGATCCCGTAACCGATAATTGGAGAGACGTGGCAAATATCATGGAGACTCATGAGACGGCCACCTCAGGTATAAAAGGTACTCCAACTCCTCCGGTAAGGGGGGTGACGCACTCTCTACTTCACGCCTACTTTCTTAGCTTCCTTTCATCTCCTAGATCGAGGCACTGACTTGAGCGTCGGAGTGGGCTCCGCCGGACAATCTCCGGCGTGTTCCCCTAACGCTCGTGTTAATCTCGTAGGGTGGAAGTTCTTCCTCTAGCGTCAACGTCTGTGTGGGTTGAACCCTGGTGACTGACCATCGATAACGATTCCTTCCGGAACAAATTTGGCGTCATCTATGGGAAACTAGTAAAGCACCAAAAGGAGCACCGATGGCATAGCTAGCGGGACAATCCATCGTCCTGATGAAGGAGCAACTAGATCGCTTGGTGGCCAACACCATCAAAGAGGCGCTTGAACAGCACCAAATCGAGCAGGCCGCCTGCCTCACAGCGAGGTGCTTCTGTGTGGGAAGAGATCCCCAGAATCTCAATCTCGCACCCCCAACCGCGAAGATCTGCCACATCACCAGGGCGACGCGCCAGAGTAGCCCCGGACCATCGACGGGACTCTCTCGGAGATATGGAGAAGACCAACTCAGTAGCCTTTAGTGCGTTGAGGCGTGAAGATGGACATAGGAAGAGGGAGGAACCTAAGGTCTCCCCAAAGGCTCCCTCTACTCCGTTCTCGTCGAAGATTGTAGAAGACCCCATGCCGAAGCAGTTCCACATGTTGGGGCAATCTATGGTCCGGAGTGACCATGTGTTTTGATGTTTGGGCAAAGGGTTTAAGTTAGGTTTACCTTTGTGTTTAATATGTGTATGTGAGTGTGCAGGTTTTGCAGGATACACATGGACTTAGTTGGACGGCTTCAGGTCCGGTGAAGGATGGTGTGAGGAGATAAATCGTGGGCTTGTATACATTCGAGGGACCGTGGACAAAGCAAGGACGATGAGCCGAGAGAAGCGGACTTCGAGGCATACACAAAGTGTGGCATAGAGGCAAGCCGTGGGCTTGTGTGTGCATCCGAGGGACGAGAGCCAAAGTCGAAGAGGGCTTGAAGGCAACAAATCGAGGATCCTGGAGCAGGGACAATGAGCTGAGGAAAGCGGACTTCGAGGCATACGTGAAGGGTGGCATGGGAGATAAGCCGCGGGCTTGCATGCATCTGAGGGACGAGAGCCAAAGTCGAAGAGGGCTTGAAAGCACCAGATCGAGGTTGTTGGATGAAGAGTTAGCTGAGTTGTGAGGGGTCGAGTGTTGAGGGAAATGTACTCGAGAAATCATAGGGTTCGAGTGTTGAGAGAAGTGTACTCGGGAAGGAAACCTTAGGTTTAGGGGTGGACCAGTCGACTGGTGCCAGGGCAGTCGACTGATGAAGTCCACAGAAAGATCAGTTGACTGCCCATGGATCAGTCGACTGATGGTAGCTAAAATTCGAACGTTAGGCTGCAACGTTCGAGTTTGAGTGGGACCAGTCGACTGGCCTTGGACCAGTCGACTGGTAACGGTCATATCAACCTAGAGCACTATTTAAAAGGGCTCGGTTTTGGCTGAGAATTTTTGACGAAATTGACTTTGGTTAAAGGCTAATTAGTAGTCTTTGTGCTCAGAAGTGTTGTTCAGAATGTGGCGAGATTTCTCCACCCACAAGAAGTTACATAAGCTAGCCGGAGGTCTTCCGGGGAGTCATCCACCGACGGATCGGGATCGTCCACCTTGCGGATAGCCGTGGAGTAGAAGCTTTATCTCCGAACCATGTAAAGGTTGTTAGATCGTGTTTGTCTTGCTAGAGGGGGTGAATAACAACTTTCGATTTTCTTCCTACAATTGTTAGTGCGCAAGCGGAAACAATAACTAAAAACAAAACTAACAACAAGGAACACACCTATTAACATGGTTCAGAGATAAAAACTCCTACTCAACGGCTGCTCGTAAGGTGGGTGATCCCTAATCCGTCGGTGGATGATTCCCCGGAGCACCTCCGACTAGATCTCGTAGCTCCTTGTGGGTGGAGAAACCTCTCCATAACTCTTGGAAACTGTTGGGGCAATCAGCCCAAGTATGATATGGAGGATCATGGTTTTGATGTGTATGATCAATATGATTAAGTTAGGGTTTGTTGTTAGACTAATATGTGTATGTGAGTGTGCAAGTTTGCATGTACACATAGACATGGTTGGATGTCTTCAGGTGAAGGGTGGCATGGAGGCAAGCTGGAGGCTTGTGTGCGCATCCGAGGGACCATGGGCAGAGACGATAAGCCGAGGGACGGGGACTTCAAGGCATGCGTGAAGGATGACATGGAGGTAAGCTGAAGGCTTGTGTGCGCATCTGAGGGACGGGAGCCGAAGACGAAGAGGGCGTGAAGGCAATAGATCAAGACTACGGATTGAAGAGTTGACCAGGTTGTAAGGGTCCGAGTGTGAGTGTTTATACTCATGAACTAAGCCGGGAGGGTTTGAGTGCGGAGAGAAATGTACTCAGGAAGGGAACCCTAGGCTTAGAAGGGGACCGGTCAACTGCTCCTGGAGCAGTCGACTGGTAATGACTGGTGATTCAAACGTTGGTTGTAACGGTCGAATCTGAGTGGGACCAGTCGACTGCCCCAGGGCCAGTCGACTGGTAGCGGCCATTTACTACTCGAGCTCTATTTAAAGGAGCTCGTTTAAGGTTACTATTCTTTGGCGAAATCTACTTAGATAGAGTGGATTAATAGCCTTCTTTGCTCAGGTAGTGTCCAAGAGTTGTAGAGAGGTCTCTCCACTCACAAGGAGCTACGCGATCTAGCCGGAGGTGCTCCAGGGAATCATCCACTGACGAATTAGGGATCACCCACCTTACGAGAAGCCGTGGAGTAGGAGTATCATCTCCGAACCACGTACATCGGTGTATTTCTTCCTTGTTTTAGTTAAGTTTAGTATATTCCGCTTGCGCAACTAACCTTGTAGGAAGAAAGAATCGAAAATTGCTATTCACCCCCCTCTAGCAAGACGTACACGATCTAACAAGTGGTATCAGAGCTTGGTGCGCTCATCTACGGACTAACCGCCGAGGGAGCAAGAAAGCTAGAGGGGAAAATGATGGAAAACAAGCTAGGGGATGATATCAACACACCACCCTCCTATGACCATGAAGATTTTGGATATTGGAGGACAAGGATGAAGACTTGACTTGGAATGGATTGGGAGTATGTGATGACAATAGAGAAACCATTTGAAATTCCAAGAAACAAGCACGGAAAGAAGCTCCGACCAAGATATTGGACTAAGGAGCAACAAGAACAATCTAGGGCAAATGAGAAGGTAATTGGTATATTAACAAATATTTTCCCTAATGATGTTTTGAGTGGTGTAGGGGAATATAAAAGTGCATACGAGTTGTGGAACAAACTAGAAGAATGTCATAAGAACTCTACACAAGCTCAAATAGTTGAGAAGTCCAAAGAAATAAGTTCCATGGTTCAAGAAGACCAAAATGAAGGAGAGTTGTCAACCTCATCGATTGAAGTGGTACAATCAAGTGAGAGATCATCTACTTCATTAATAGGAGAAGAGGAGGTGTCAAGTTCAAGAATTGAGGGGGAGGAAAGACCCTCATCCATACCGGAACAAGAGGAAGCTCCAACCTCCACCAAAGCCAAATCAAAAGAGCACATCATATGTTTTGGATGCAACAAGAATGGGCACTACAAGGACAAGTGTCCATTAGATAAAAAGGAGGTAATCCCTAAATCTAAGTCTATTCATTTAAAATCTAATGTGGGTTGTAGAGAAAAGAAAGAAAAGAAGCACATTAGACGCTATACTTGTGGAGAGCTAGGACATACCACACTCAATGTCCAAGAAAAGGAGAGCTCAAGAAGATGGAACATTTAAGAAAATGGGAGAAAGAAGAGAAGAAAAGGAGCTCACATCAAAGGGGAGCTATAAGGGTAAGGGAGGTAATTCCTAACTTTACTTATGCTCCAAATGTTTTTATAAATGCTAGAAATCATAATGATTGCTTGCCTATGCGTACTTTTGGTTTTAAATATCATGATAGAAATAAAAATAATATTGCATGCCAAAATACCAAGAAATCCATGATTCATGATAAGTCTAGGGTTTCTAGACCTAAGGATTAAGGCATCAACCCTAAGAAAGGGAGACACATGCTTAGAAAAATGGGTAGATCTAAGAATGATCAAAATAGGCATGGTGATACTAAGGTTAGAAATTTAAAAAAGGAAAATCAAGTTTTAAGGGCAAAACTTGATAAATTAGAAAAGAACCTAGATAGACTTATTAGAGAGTCCAAGGGGTTGGATGTGATACCTAATGATCAACATATTAGAAATGGTAGACCGGGTCTAGGATATCACCCTAGAAGATCAAATGATAGTAAAAAATCATATTCTAGGATGCCCTATGACTATGGTAGAGGGAAGGTCAAAATGGCAAAGAAAAGCCATTTAGAGGAGAAAAGAAAAAGTCAACCAAGAATAAGGTGTGGAAAGTTAAGAGAGTAAGAGTTGAAGGTCAAGAAGCACCGGAGGAACACCGGTGTGGGCTTACATTTGTAAGTGAGTTACCTAGGGAGGTAACTAGGGATAAGAGCTCAAGGGAGAGCTCTAGAAGTCAAAATGGGATCTATGGTCAATGGATCTCAGGAGGTTTTCTCCTAGAAGATTAGATGAATTATGAAATGTGCCAAAGGGGTTGGAAGACTAAGGTAAGTCTTAATCCTAGGGAATTGGCATTAAAAGGAGATTTATGGAGAAAAAAATGAAAATGAGATTATATTTGATAAAAATTAGGGTTTAATGTCTAAATGTCATATAACTCAGTGCTAGAAATGTATTATGGTCAGGTACGAGAAGATACATCAAGGAGAGGCCAAAATTGAGACTTTTGGGATAGATTTCAATGATACAATTTAGGAAGGGTTGAATTCCGTGCCAATCTTGGGATACAGAGTAGTTTTGTTTGAAAACATATTTTCCAAGTAGACATAAGATTCACAAATCTCTCCACGAAATTTTAGATTTTTTGGAGATTTATGGAATTAATTAGGTATTTCTAAAATTAGGCTGAAAAACTGAAATTCAGGTATCAGTCGACTGGTAAAGAATCGGTCGACTGATCCAGGTAAAATCGAAACTGGGAACATTTTGTTCGTTTTATCAGTCGACTGCCCCAGGGGCAGTCGACTGATCTCAACTGAGAAACCTTCTGTTCGTTTTCCCAGTTGACTGACCCAGGGGCAGTCGACTGATCTCAACTGAGAAACCTTCTGTTCGTTTTCCCAGTTGACTGACCCAGGGGCAGTCCACTGATCTGCAGGTTTTAAGTAGAAACAGACCACGCGGGGGTGGGCTAAAACCTAGGGTTTTGCGTGTCACCCCTTGCGAATACCTCTTCTCCCCGACCTCCTCTCCTGTTCTAAGGCCCTTCCAAGCCCTAGAAACGTTTCTCTAGCCTCCTCACACCTCGAATCTACATCTAGGGTTAGTAGAACTTCTCCTTTCAAGTTGATCTTCATCAAGGCTCACCATGAAACGATTGGGAAAAAGGTAACACTTTGTAAAGTTTAGTTTTTCCAATTTAAATCATAATTTGGAGCTAATTTGGTCTATTTTACTTGTTTTTCTTGTTCTACCTTGTTGTGGGATGGTATAGGTACATGCATGTGTGTGTCATATGTTAGGTTGGCTTCTAAAAGGTCAAGGAGTGAGGGTTCATCCCAGCAAGGGTCAGTAGACCCTAATGCGCATCGATTCCGGTCTAGTGAGTGTCTACAAAGATTCACTGAGATTGAATTCGTGTTGATGAATTATAGGTACCTCAATAGGTCTTATTTTCAAGAGAAAACCCCACAGATTATTGAAATGATCACTCATTTTGGGGTAGAGCAGTTGGTATATTGTAGGCATGACATCAATCTAGACCTATGTAAAGAATTCTATGCAAATCTTGTTGGGACCGGGTGCATGTTGACATGGATGCGGGTTCGTAATTTTAAAATTAATTACGTGCAGCGGAAGGTTTAGCATAAATAATTTCTCAAATTATTTAACCACACATCTAAGCATGCAACCTTATGTTGTGTAGACATGATCATATATTTAAAATTTTGCAGAAACGTAAACTAATTTACTTGTTACCTCGTGTAACTCGAAGAAAGGGACGAGATCCAACCGTAAGCGTCCCTTGGAAGCTCCGCCTCTATTCGCGTCCACGCCGAGAATCTTCGGGATGACTTCGCAAAGCCACGAGTTTCGTGTTCTCGAGAACTACTAGAATCTCCGAGAACGCGACAAGAGAACCAAGAGAGAAGTAATCATATCGGAAAAACTCACCACCAAGGTTGGCCGGAATCACAATTCCGGCGAGGAGGAGGAAGATGACTTACGCCCAATCCCAAGGTGATGATGGTCGGAGAGGAAGATCGTCTTAACGGAAGAACTTCGTCGCCTCGGTGCTTCTCCTTGTGCTCACGGCAAGAAGAAGGGAGAAGAAGGGAGAGGCCGGCCAAGAGAAAGAAGGGAGGAGAGGGAGAGAGCCCAAACAAGAATACTTGGATTATTTCGAATCAATTCCAAGCCTTGCCTTGGGTCCTTTATATAGTGGTCTCTCAACCGCCAAGTCTCTTTTTTCTTATGGAATAAATTTTCATAAGAAATTTATCATATAAATTTTTTATGACTTATTCCATCATGCCAAGTCTTGATTTTATATCATGGTTAAAATCATATTTTAATTCATGATAAAAATCAAACAAGTCTCTTTTTCTTATGGAATAAATTTTCATAAGAAATTTATCATATAAATTTATTTATATAAATTTATTTATATAAATTTCTTTATCATGGTAAATCAATCCATGATTGATTTTATAAAATAAAATAAATCAATCCATGGTTCATTTTAATTTCCATGAAAATTAAATTTTATATAAATTTCTTTATCATGGTAAATCAATTCATGATTGATTTTATAAAATAAAATAAATCAATCCATGGTTCATTTTAATTTCCAAGAAAATTAAATTTTATATAAATTTCTTTATATAAATTTCTTTATCATGGTAAACCAATCCATGATTGATTTTATAAAATAAAATAAACCAATCCATGGTTCATTTTAATTCCCATGAAAAAATAAACCAAACCTTGGTTTATATAAAAATTTATATCATCCATAATTTTATAAAACAAACCACACTTGATTTATTTTATAAATTAAACCAAACAATTTGGTTCCCTCCCTTTGTTGTGGCCGGCAAAGCAAAGAGGGTGGGGACCCTCTTTGGCCGGCCTATTCAGGCCACGCCCCAATGAATTAAACTCATTTTATTCATCTATTAAGTCTTCAAAAGGCTTAGTCATTTTACGTTTCCGATGCGTCTCTGAAAAATTCAGATTCGACTTATCTCTCTTGATTGAAAAATCCAATTTTCAACTCGTTTTAAATCCCTTGGATTACTTGTAGTGCGTGTGACTAAATAGGCTTTCGATATATGTTGGCCGTTTATAATTAACTAATTATAAAATGATCATGAGTGGCACCTAGTAGTACATCATGATCCCCAATTAATCGAAAGATCAACGGTTGACCTCAGAAACAATTCTGAAACCCTTCAGCAGCTATAATGAATCGTGCCCCATTCCCTTCACCATCTTATACCCACTTGGTTCAGGACATGGTCTATGTGTGTCAGTCCCCACTAGGCTGACTACGTCACACCTAGCCCAAGTAACATTTTCTCGTCCTACGGATTCTAATTACTCTCATGTATCTAAGAGATTCATACTCTGAATATGTCATGCTCTGTCCAGAGGCTTCGAGTAACAATCCGACGACAGGCCTTGGGTATACATCTCCTCGCAAGGAGTGGTGAATCCTTTGTAGGTTGTTCAAACATCTTCGGGCACTTCGGCTTATACCCAATCATCCTGGGTCCACACCTCATTGGAGATGCTTGCTTAAGATATCAAAGTATAAGTCTCCATGACCAAGTTGACTTGAACACCGCAAGTCAAAGGAACATCGCACTTAAGCTGCAGTAAGAACTTCACTGACATGTCTGTATATGTAGACTACCATATGAAGTTTTACAGCCAGTTACTCCAATGAACTAGTTCCCTTAACTAGCATTCATGTTTATCTCCGGACATCCCAATGTCACCAACCAGTGAGAATCAGCTGATTAGAGAATAACCCATGCTAGTCTCAACAGAATTGATAGTGTCCGTATTTATCAATTCATCGACTAGGGACATTTCAATACTTCACAATTGCACATGTAGAGATAATCACTAGTTGTGAATTCATCACAAATTCTCTCATGCTGTGAATTGTATTGCGGACATTCAGTAAATGAGTTTAAGATCTCAATCAAATACATAAACATATATACTCAAATAGTGAATATTCATTTATTAAAATAAATGATTACAATCATAAGGCGGCCTTAGGACACTTCTCTCATATCACTAACAAACTCCCACTTGGCCTAATGCCAATCGCTACGGTATCCAATACCACAGGCTCTAACATGACCCTCAAACTTGCTTTGAGGCAATACCTTAGTTAAAGGATCCGCTAAATTCCTTTCAGTGGGAATTTTCTCGATTTGTATATCATTCCTACTTATAATATCTCTGATCAGATGATAGCGGCGAAGCATATGTTTGGATCGCTGATGAGACCTTGGTTCCTTTGCTTGTGCAATAGCTCCATTGTTGTCGCAATAAACCGGTATTGCTTCATCAATGGTTGGAACCACACCATGTTTTGAGACAAACTTCTTGATCCAGACTGCTTCCTTTACTGCTTCCGAAGTTGCAATATATTCTGCTTTCGTGGTAGAATCCGCTACAGTGTCTTGCTTGGAACTCTTCTAACTTATTGCGCCTCCATTCAAAAATACGTATCCGGACTGAGATTTGGACTCATCCTTATCTATCTGGAAACTGGCATCTGTATACCCACGTATTACCATATCACCTTCTCCATATATTAGGTACACATCCTTAGTTCTTCTTAAGTACTTGAGGATTGTCTTGACAGCCGCCCAATGATCCATTCCTGGATCAGACTGGTATCTGCTTGTGACGCTCAGAGCAAACGATACATCGGGCCTAGTACATAACATAGCATACATGATAGATTCTATCGCGGATGCATAAGGAATCTTATTCATGCAAATCCACTCGTCTTCTGTACGCGGACACATAGACTTCGAAAGGTTGATCCCATGCCTGATGGGAAGGTAACCTTTCTTGGATTCCGACATGCTAAACCTTTCTAGCACTCGGTCTATATATGTAGACTGTGAAAGACCAAGCAATCGTTTTGATCTATCTCTATAGATTCTAATCCTAAGGATATAGGTTGCTTCTCCCAGGTCTTTCATGGAGAAAGTTCTGAACAACCAAATTTTAACTGACTGTAAGACTGATATATCGTTTCCTATAAGTAATATGTCATCGACATATAACACTAGAAATACGACTGCACTCCCACTAACCTTCTTGTACACACAAGGTTCGTCAGGATTTTGTGAGAAATCAAACTCTTTGATTGTCTCATCAAAACGGATGTTCCAGCTCCTTGATGCTTGCTTTAGTCCATATATGGATCGTCGAAGCTTGTATACTTTGGTTTTATCAACCGATGTGAAACCTTCAGGTTGTATCATGTATACATCCTCAAGCAGGTTTCTATTAAGGAAAGTTGTTTTCAGATCCATTTGTCATATCTCATAATCATAATGAGCTGCTATGGCCAGGAGCATCCGAATGGACTTAAGCATAGCTACTGGCGAATATGTTTCGTCATAATCAATTCCTTGTTTCTGACGATATCCTTTTGCCACTAATCTAGCCTTAAAGGTAACAACATTACCTTCCATGTCGGTTTTCTTCTTGAAAACCCACTTGCACCCTATGGGCTTAATCCCTTTAGGTGGGTTAACCAAGTCCCATACTTGATTTTCGTACATGGAATCCATTTCCGACTTCATGGCTTCAAGCCATTTATCCCTTTCTGAATTTTTCAGAACATCTTCATAACTGATAGGTTCGTCATCGCTAATGAGTAACACGACGTTCGATTCACTTATGAGAAATCCGTATCTCTCTGGAATATTACGTGTCCTATCAGACCTATGAAGAAGTGGTGTTGTTTTAGGTTCAACTGATAGCTCATCATTATGAGTTATCGGTTGTGGGTCTAGACTAGGTGTCTCTATAATGTCTATTGGAGTTTCTTGAACTTCTTCAAGTTCAATATTACTCCCACTATTTTTTTGTAAAAGAAATTCTTTTCCTAGAAATACAGCACGCCTTGAAACAAGCACCTTTTGTTCCAAGGGATGATAGAATTGGTAACCTTTCGTTTCCTTAGGGTATCCAATAAATAGACATTTATCAGACTTAGCATCCAATTTGTCTGATACAGTCCGCTTTACATAAGCAGGACAACCCCATATCTTTAGGTGAGATAATTGAGGTTTCTTACTATTCCACGTCTCATATGGAGTAGTAGAGACTACCTTGGTCGGGACTCTGTTTAGCAAGTAAACAGTTGTCTTAAGCGCATAGCCCCAAAAAGGATTTTGGAAGAGTTGCATGATTCATCATAGATCTAACCATGTCCATCAAGGTTCGGTTACACCTCTCAGATACACCATTATGCTGTGGTGTATATGGCGGAGTCCATTGCGACAATATCCCATTGTCCCTAAGATAATCTTGAAACTCTTGACTTAAGTATTCACCACCCCGATCGGATCGAAGTATCTTAATACTTTTGCCAAGCTGTTTCTCTACTTCACTTCTGAACTCTTTAAATTTCTCAAAAGCTTCAGATTTGTGTTTCATTAAGAACACATACCCTAATCGTGAGTGATCGTCGATAAAGGTAATGAAGTAGCTATAGCCTCCTTGTGCAAGAGTTGACATTGGTCCACATACATCAGTATGTATTATACCAAGCAATTCTACCACTAGTTTACCTTTTCTGAAAAAGGGTAATTTGGCCATCTTGCCTTTTAAACATGATTCGCATGTATCAAATGAACCGGGTTCAAATGATTCCAGAATTCTACATCGGTGTAATTTGGTCATGCGTTTCTTACTTACATGGCCTAGACGACAATGCCACGTATAGGAGTCTATTTGATTATCTATTTGAGCACGTTTGTTGCTAACTTCGATATTGAAAACGTCACCGGATAAATCTAACATGTAGATACCATTGCACAAAGTTCCGGTCCCATAAAGAACACCATTTAAAGTTATGTAACAATAATTGTTACTAAAATTTAAATGGTAACCCTTTTCATTCAAGCATGAAATAGATACAATGTTCTTCATTAACGAAGGAACAAAATAACTGTTGGGGCAGAAAGCACCCAAGTCAAACCTGTGTTTTGATAATGGCAACAGGGTTCAAAAGTTAAGGTATAATGTTTATCTAACATGTTACTCAAGTGTGCATGCAAAGCCCTAGCGAAGGACTGCTAGGCACCTGGCGAAGGAATGCCAGGATACAAAGCCCTAGCAAAGGACTGCTAGGCACCTGGCGAAGGAATGACAGGACACAAAGCCCTAGTGAAGGACTGCTAGGCACCTGGCGAAGGAATGCCAGGATACAAAGACCTAGCGAAGGACATCTAGACACCAGGTGAAGGACAGCTTGGTACTGAAAACCTGGCGAAGGACAACTAGGCACCTGGCGAAGGACTGCTGGGCAAAAGTCCAACCGGAGGAGCCGGTTGGCATCAGGTACATTCTCCCGAGAGGAGTAGGTGAGGACGCGTTCCCCGTCGAGGGAACAGTAGGCGTCGGTTCGACCTAGGGCTCCATTTTGGGAGGCCCAAAGTCAGAACCAAGACAGCTAAGGCTGTATAAACTTAATACTCTATTGCGTTGTACTTGTTTTGGACTAACCCTGGATGCAGGACCGAAGGAATAAGTCATTGCAGCTTAGAACGCCTTAAAGGAGAAAGGCAGCAGCTAAGCAGGGCGCCCCCAGCGTTCCGGGCGTCCCCAAGGGCAACACAAAACAGACTAAGCAAAAAGAGTGCTTCGACAGTTCATGGGCAGGGCGCCCCCGTGCTCCCGGGCGCCCCCTATGCTCTCGGGCGCCCCCAGCGTCCCGGGCGCCCCCAAGTCAAGCTCTCGAAGCAGAAGCCAG
>JAGFNQ010001231.1:0-19096 GCA_024364735.1 Boesenbergia rotunda
TTGCTCATGCTGCTTTTGCAGCTCAGGTACCATAGAGGCTAGCATAATGCAACTCGCAGTTCAGAATCGGTCACATGTTTCTGATAGGCCACTAACTGGTCTGGAGTTGCATCTTCTGGAGGACGGTTGGGAAGTTGATCTTCAAGGACATAAGCAAGCTTCTCTGCCTTGAGGACTATCCTCAGGTTTCGAAGCCAGTCCATGAAGTTTGGCCCAGTTAGTTTATTGGTGTCCAAAATGGAACGCAAATTCAGAGAAGACATGATCGAGTGATTATCCTAGAAATACAAATTGAGCTTATGTGAGAAGAATGATAAAGAATGCATCAATATACATTAATTAAATCCTATTTATTTTTCGAATTGAATAACCCTTTTTCTCAATTCGGGAGATCGTAGGAGCATCTCCAAGTAGGTTGATATCCAACCATCAATAAGAACAACCATGGCTATGACCATCAAGTTATTCTTAGATATGAAGGTAGGTAATTCTACCGATTACATATCACATATATGTAACTATCACTTTATGCTATCAACTAATTGAATGTTTGCATAAATCATTGGGTTGTTAACTCATTAACAAGTATGCAACAATATACATAGCACCCAACTGCACCTCTCTTTACATCGACCTTGGCTGTGGCACAACAAATCGATGTTCCAAGCTTAAGGCTGACCCATTAATCAAGAAATAGTTTTAATATGGTTGGAGCTCATTCAACCGTTTAGTCAAGCTTGGATGTGTCCAACAACCAAAACTAAGGATTGACCTCTAACTCCAACTATATTAATCATAAACTAATTTCATGGTTTGAACATGTTGAGGTTCAAGCCGGGCATGGATGTGTCCATCAATCCAAATGAGAAACAAAACTCCGGTTCTAACCATATTAATGGAAGGTGTTAGCCTTAATATTTATTAAGGGGTTTTGGGTCTCATCGTTTCTTTTCTAAGCACATTCATGACATATAATTATGTCATGTACTAACGATTTCCTTAATAAAGTATGTATGTGACTTAATTTATCAAGTCTCATTAATTGAATTAGGAACCGGATTTCCTAATTCTAATTTCATACTTTATTCAAGGAATTGTTTTGGGAAACAATTTCCTAAATTGTCATAATCAATTTCGGAAATAATATGTTTAAGACTTTGATTTCTCTAAATCGAATCTTATTAAATTAAGAGACAATTCCCTTAATTCAACCACATATTATTTTCATGAAAATCTCATTTATGAAAACTCTATAGGAAACCATTTTCTTAATTAATTTTGGAGACAACAATATGTAAGAGCATCACCTCTTAAATCAAATAAGAAAATTATCCTAAATTTTCAAGATTTGATCACATATTTTATTTATGGATTAATTAATTACAACAAATTATTTTCTAAGGGTGGCCTCCCGAGGCTCAAATACCCAAAGAAAAGAAATTTGTCGTAAATCTAATTTGGTCCGCTCCCCGAGGCGTAACCAAATTAAACATGACAATTTTATTCAAAATGGGAAATTACAACAACTAACTTTAAATTGGACGGCTCCCCGATGCTCAATCCAAAATAAAAAATTTTGTTAATAATTTAAAACCAATTTGAATTTAATTGTCAATTAATGATCCATAAATTTGTCTAGATTTTCTTGAAAGAAAGTGCCCAAAATTGCGAGATTTCATAATAGGTTTTCAGAATAATTGTAAGTTTCTGGTACAAAGGAAACTTACGTATTTCCAAAATTGGAAAATTTCCAAAATAGAAAATTTCTAAAATTGGAAAGTTTCCAAAGATGGGAAGTTTTCACAATTATCATAAAATTTCAAAAACTAGGATATTTCAAAAGTTTGCGAAATTTCATAAGGATTTTGAAACTTTGAAATTCCTAAATCTAAAATTTATCATAATTGAAAAGTTTCCATAATTGGAA
Source organism: Boesenbergia rotunda (assembly GCA_024364735.1). Taxonomy (NCBI): domain Eukaryota; kingdom Viridiplantae; phylum Streptophyta; class Magnoliopsida; order Zingiberales; family Zingiberaceae; genus Boesenbergia; species Boesenbergia rotunda. The sequence continues at coordinate 1,928 of JAGFNQ010001231.1, forward strand.
AATTTTCCAAAATTGAGATCATGACAAAGTTTTCCTGCAAAACAATTATATGATTATGTCGAACACTAACCGGCTCTGATACCACTGTTGGGACCGGGTGCATGTTGACATGGATACGGGTTCGTAATTTTAAAATTTTATTACTTACAGCGGAAGAATTAGCATAAATAATTTCTCAAATTATTTTAATCACGTATCTAGCATGCAACCTTATGATGTGTGGACATGATCATAAATTAAAATTTTGCAGAAAGTAAACTAATTTACTCAATATCTCGCGTAACTCGAAGTAAGGGACGAGATCCAACTGTAGCGTCCCTTGGAAGCTCCGCCTCTATTCGCGTCCACGCCGAGTTCTCTTCGGGATGACTTCGCAAAGCCACGAGTTTCATGCCGACAAGAACTACTAGATTCTCCAAAGGCACGACATGAATATCAAGAGAGAGAGATGGAAAACTAACCACCATGTAACGGAATCAAGATTCCGGGGAAAGGAAGGAGATGCGACCCGCTTCTTCTTCTTCTCCGGCACCTTCTTGGTGGAGATGGCTCACGGCAACTAGAAGGGGGCGCCAGCCCTAGAGGGTGGAGAAGGCGCCGGCCCTAGAAGAAGGAGAGGGCGTCGGCCCTAGAGGAAAGGAGAGGGACAAAAGGAGAGAGAGAGAGGGCTTGCTACTTGATCTCTTGATTGGAATTCAAGCCTTGCCTTGGTTCCTTTATATAGTAGCCTCTCCATTGCCAAGTCTCCCCTTTAACGGAATAAATTTTCATAAGAAATTTATGTTATAAAATTTCCTATGAATTATTCCGTTATGCCTTGTTTTATTATAACTAAATTTATAATAAAACAAACACATCTCCCCTTTTATTATGGAATAAATTTTCACAAGAAATTTATTATATAAATTTTTCTTATCATGGAAAAATCAATTCATAATTGATTTTATAAAATAAAATAAACCAATCCAAGGTTTATTTTAATTTCCATGAAAATAAATCTCTTTATATAAATTTCATTATATAAATTTATTTATCCATAATTTTATAAAACAAATCGCGCTTGATTTATTTTATGATTTAAACCAAATAAATTGGTTTCCCTCCTTGTTGTGGTCGGCCAAACCAAAGAGGGTGGGGACCCTCTTTGGCCAGCCAAACCAAGCCGCCTCCTCGCGAATTAAACTCATTTAATTTGTCCAATAAGCCTTCAAAAGACTTAGACAATTTAAGCTTCCGATGCGCTTCTGACTAATTCAGATTCGACTTATTTCTCTTGATCGGAAAATCCAATTTTCAACTCGTTTTAAATCTCTCGGATTACTCGTAGTGCGTGTGACTAAATAGGCTTTCGATTTATGTTGGCCGTCTATAATCAACCAACTATAGAACGATCATGAGTGACACCTAGTAGTACATCATGACCCCAATTAACCGAAAGATCAACGTTTGACCTCAGAAATAATTCTGAAACCCTTCAGCAGCTCTAATGAATCGTGCCTCATTCCCTTCACCATCTTATACCCACTTGGTTCAGGACACGGTCTATGTGTGTCAGTCCCCACTAAGCTGACTACGTCACACCTAGCCCAAGTAACGTTCTCTCGTCCTTTGGATTTCTAATTACTCTCATGTATTTAAGAGACTCATACTCTAAACATGTGATGCTCTGGCCAGAGGCTTTGAGTAACAATCCGACGATAGGCCTTGGGTATACATCTCCTCGCAAGGAGTGGTGAACCCTTTGTAGGTTGTTCAAACATCTTCGGGCACTTCGACTTATACCCATCCATCCTGGGTCCACACCTCCTTTGAGATGCTTGCTTAAGATGTTAAAGTATAAGTCTCCATGACCAAAATGACTTGATCACCGCAAGTCAAAGGAATATCGCACTTAAGCTGCAGTAAGAACTTCATTAACATATCTATATGTAGATTACCATATGAAGTTTTACAGCTAGTCACTCCAATGAACTAGTTCCCTTATCTAGCATTCATGTTTATCTCCGGACATCCCAATGTCACCAGTCAGTGAGAATCAGCTGATTAGAGAATAACCCATGCTAGTCTCAACAGAATTGATAGTGTCCGTATTTATCAATTCATCGACTAGGGACAATTTCGATACTTCACAATTGCACATATAGAGATAATCACTAGTTGTGAATTCATCACAAATTCTCTCATGCTGTGAATTGTATTGCGGGCATTTAGTGAATGAGTTTAAGATCTCAATCAAATACACAAACATGTACACTCAAATAGTGAATATTCATTTATTAAAGTAAATGATTACAATCATAAGGCGATTGTCTTAGGACACTTCTCTCATATTACTAACACTCAAATCAACTCTTGCATTAGTTTCAGCTTTCATATCAATTGAATTTTAGCAAGTTTTAGTTCATCTTATTTGAATTCGAACCACGTAATCTTCAGTTTCTCTTCAGTTTTTCTGAATTCCCGATTAGAGACTGAAGTTCAGTTGGCAATTGTTAATTTCAGTCCCTCAAATTTGTCACTGCATCATTGCCTTTGATTGTTTAAGTTTTACATTTTAATTTCTGCCTTCGAATCACTGCACTCAAATCAATTTTCTGCATTTTCATTTCTAAAATTTGGCTTCAGATTCATTTGTTTTTGCATCCATCAGTGATTGAATTCGGCATCCGATTCATTTGCCTCACATCAGTTACCTTGTACTAGTTCATAGATTTGCATTCAACTCAGTTCTTGGCACATTAGATTTCCCTCTTTGCTTATCAAGTTTGACTTAATTCTTCACCTTGTATCAAACTGAGTTTCGGCCTGGGGTGACAACCTCTGGAGTTCAACTCATCTTGCAGTGCACTCTAGCATTTGAGTTTAAGTTTGATTTCCTGAATTTTGCAGAGTTGTATCAGTTGATTTAATTACCTATTGGTTGAGTATTACTTGCCATCACTTTGTTTAGCTTATTAGCTAAGTTTCCTTTATTTTCATTGTATTTTCATTTCTAATTGCAATCCAAACCCAGGTTTTATTCGAAACCCAAAAATATTAACGACACATAAATACAAGCTCGAATCACACAATCTCAACTAGCCATAGGAAAAATACGACCTGTGGCCCCTTTACTACGCTTTTATTCTTTGATTGCAAAATGGGTTTCCAGCTTACACATATCTAAATTTTGAGACCCACATTCGTGACACCTAGTTAGCAGGCATCAACTGCCCATGGGGCAGTCGACTGATACTCTATCAGTGACAAATTCCAGGTTCTGTGCCGAAATTCAGAAACCTCCAGAAAAATCCAAAAAATTCCAAAAATTCTAAAAACTTGCAGACATGTTTGAAATGATATACTCTATCAAGGAAAAATATTAGTCCATATAAAATTTCAATCATGCATGACTTTTGATAAAAATCCAAACTCTTTGAAAACCACTAAGTTTTGTATCAAACTTACAATCTAATTTTCCAATCATATAACTTTTAAAAAACATGGCAAAACATATAAAGCATAAAATGGTTTTCAAAGGTTTAAAATGTCCAACTATGATATTTGGGCAAAGTGTCCATTGATTAAACACTTGTCTTCCCCATAGTTGGTCTATTTTTCATATTTTGATACTTTTAATGATTCAACAATATGCCAGAAGCATAAGTGAACCAAATGTATCACCCTAATAGATCAAGCACACTTTTTCAAAGCGAATATCCCAAAGTTCATCCTATACTTCTACAAAACACATTGCAAGGCCTCTTCTTAAGGATGTAAACTCTGATTCGGAAAGAGGCTTGGTAATGATGTTGGCTAGGTTCGACTTTGATTCAACATAGTGTAGTTCTATGTCTCCCCTTGCCACATGGTCTCTAATGAAGTGATGTTTCACTTCAATGTGTTTTGTCCTAGAATGGTGAACCGGATTTTTTTTATCAAATTGATTGTACTTACATTATCACACAAGACTTTGACCTTAGTATAATGTAACTCATAATATTCTAAAGTGTGCATGATCCAAAGGAGTTGGGAAACACATCCACCCATTGCCACATATTCCGCCTGTTGGGTTCTCCTGGCACAAAACAATAAAAACGCAACGGAAACAAGAATCCACGAGCGATCCATGTGAAAGAAAAACTCGTACAAAGCTATCTATCTAATAGATTTATTTACTGTTTATACCTTTGAAGTGTGCCCTTCGGTTATCCCGCTCGTCCAAGATGCGCCGGATCTCTTGCACGTTCAAGCGTCTGTGCCTCAATTCGTATCCACACGGACACAATCTCTCAACTTCGAGAGAACTACCTTAGTTGTGCTAGCAATTTGAGGTAGCTCGAAAACACCAAGAACCTTACAATAAGGTTTCGGCCAAGAGTGGAGGAGAGGAAGAAGAGAGGAAGGGAAGGGGAAAAGCTAAGGCAAGAAGAAGACCCTATCTAAAGTCACATGACCCTCTTTTATAATCATCCCATGAATATGAAGAGGTTTGTGTCTCTTTGGCTTCCCAATAAAAAGCACATCTTTTCATGTGGCTCTTCATCTTTTCCCATGCAAGAAAAGAATCTTTTCATCCAATGAAAAGACACTTTTCTCTTTCCTCCATGCAACTTCGACCGGGCCTCTCGGACTTCCGACTCGGTCTCCCGACCAAGTCTCCCGAGTGACGAGCTCCCGACCCAGTCTGCCGAGCTCCGACCCAGTCTGCCGAGTGCCGACCCTATCCGCCGAGCTCCGACTCGGTCCGCCGAGCTCCGACTCGGCCCGCCGAGCTCCGACTCGGCCCAACGAGCTCCGACTCGGCCCGCCGAGCTCCGACTCGACCCGTCGAGCTCCGACTCGGCCTGCTGAGCTCCGACTCGGTCTCTCTCAAGTTCCCAACTCGAGTCCCCGAAATGACCTCCCGAGTTCCCAACTAGGGCTCAGGTCTCCCGAGTTCCCAACTCGGGCTCAGATCTGCCGATCAACTTTCCCGAAGCATTGTGTCCTTTGTGTGTGACCCAATAGGTTCTCGTGACATTGGCAATGCTCCTAAATACTTTAGACACATAAACAATGAGCGGCATCTAGCAATGCATCATTGCTACCCAAATAACAAGAAAAGTCGAGATCCGACTAAACCTCCGTGACTATGATAGTGTATGACCTTGTCCTTCTATCCTTGATATCTAGATTGACCAATGAGGCATAGACCGTGTCATCCTCAATCAATCTTGTGTTTCTTGATCCCTAAGTAGACTCACTCAAACAAATGAGCTCAATATCTCATATTGACTCATATGAGCATGGTCATGCATTTCAGTAGTCCTACTCGATCAAGGGGCCCACAGATATCACTCCCGTCATATAGGAGGGATAGATCCCATCTACATCACTCACATCCCTCCGCATAATTCATTACATACTCAGTGATCGCCTTTATAGTCCACCCTGTTACAGGTGACGTTTGACGATACCAAAGTACATAACTCCTTATGTAGGGAACCGTAGTGACTTCAGGTCTAAAGACTATTCATACTAATAGTCACATGAGAAAGTCTATGACACTCATATGACAATCTATGAAACTTTCTCATGGTGGGTCATTCAGTACACATTCTCCAATATATACCCATGTGTCATCTTGATATCACATATCCATGACTTGTGAGCTCAAGTCATCGGTTGACCTATATGCTAGTCTCCATGCATCAATATTTTCCCTGAATAATTGATGCTTGACTAGGAATAATTTAGTATAGTGTTCTCTACATTATCTCACTATCGATTTCAACCAATCGATATAATGCAGATAGGAACCTACTACACAAGGACACTATTATACTTAGTTATTCGACACAGAATACAAAGTAAGTATAATAACCAAACATGCCTTTATTAATAATAGAATATGATACAAAATGTCCCTAGTCAATCATCACATAATTGGCTCTAGGGCTCCTACTAACACCGCCTCCGTTGTTGATAGGGCAACGCATGGTTGTTTCCTACTACTCCAACTAACTAAAGAAGACCCAAGGAATTGACACCCTCCGCTAGTACTCTTCCTATCTAGCTTACTACCCGCATAGTCCGAGTTGGTGTATCCAATAAGATCAACACTAGGGGTTCTGGGATACCAAAGTCCGACATTGAGGGTACCTTTAACATACCTTAGGATCCTCTTGACTACAACCAAATGGGACTCTTTGGCACAAGATTGGTACCTTGCACACATACCTACCGCAAAGAGTATATCGGGTCTACTTGCGGTTAGATACAGTAGGCTACCAATCATGCTCCTATATTGCTTGGAGTCTACCATTTTTCCTTCAAGTTCACTATCCATTTTCACATTGGTTCCTATGGGGGTAGATGCTACCTTAGCATTTTCTAGGCCAAATTTCTTTAACATTTCCTTAGCATATTTAGTTTGAAAAACATGTTGTTCCTTTATTTGTTTGCTTAACTTGAAGTCCTAGAAATAAGGTTAACTCTCCTACAAGACTCATCTCAAATTCATCTTCCATACATTTGATGAATTCTTGTAGGAAGTGATTATTTGTTGACCCAAAAATGATATTATCTACATACACTTGGGCAACAAATATGTCCTTATCCTTAGATTTTAGGAACAAAGTAGGGTCAATTGTTCCTCTCCTAAACCAGACACTAGAAATGAAGAAAGTCTTTAATACCAAGCCTGGGGAGCTTGTTTCAATCCATATAAGACTTTTCTCAATTTGTAAACGTGTCTTGGATAATTAGGGTCTTCAAACCTGAGGGGTTGTTCTACATAGACCTCTTCCTTAATGATCTCATTAAGGAATGCCGACTTCACATCCATTTGATAAAGTATGAAACCCATGTGAGCGGCATAGGCTAATAAAATTTTAATAGATTCAAATCTAGCTACGGGGGCATAAGTCTCATCATAGTCTAATCCCTCAACTTGGTTAAACCCCCTAGCTACCAATCTAGCCTTGTTCCTAGTGATTTTGCCTTGGTCATCTAATTCCATCTTGTGGTTACAATGGTGCAATCATTGGGCCTAGGAACCAATTCCCAAACCTCACTTCTCTTAAATTGATTCAGCTCTTCTTGCATAGCTAAGACCCAATCTATATCTCCCAATTCTTCATCAATAGACTTAGGTTCTAATTGAGAGATTAAGACTATTTGACTAGTTTGTTCTCTAAAATAGGACCTAGTCCTTACTCCTTGAGTGACATCACCCACTATTTGGTCAATAGGGTGATCTTGGTGATGTCTCAAGGGCCTAGAGATTGTAGGTTCATTGACTACTTCTTCCTCATCCTCTAGGGTACTTCTTACTCCCCCTTGATCATTGCCCTCCAAATGTAGGTCTTGGATTCTTTGGGCAAGGGGTTGAACTTCCTCCATATCCTTATCAATTGAGGCTTTTCTAGGGTAGGTATTTGTTGATTCATCAAACTTAACATTTGAGGGCTTAATCACTTTTGTCCTTTTGTTGTAAACTCTTTAACCCCTACTAGTTAATGAATGCCCAACTAGAATTCCCTCATCGACTTTTGACTCAAACTTCCTTAGGTCATCTTTGGTATTTAAAATATAGACTTTACATCCAAAGACCCTAAAGTAGTGGACTTGTGGTACTCTCCCATTCCATAATTCAAAGGGTGTTTTTCCTAGGAATCTATGCACCAATACCCGATTTTGAATGTAACAAGCGGTGTTAACCACTTCGGCCCAAAAGTAGCTAGGAAGGGAATATGCATTAAGCATAGTCCTAGCAACTTCTTGTAGGGCTCTGTTTCTCCTCTCAACTACCCCATTTTGTTGAGGAGTCCTTGGGCATGAAAATTCATGCTTGTACCCATTTTCTACACAAAATTGTGTGAAACTTGAGTTTTGGAACTCCCCACCGTGGTCACTCCTAATTCGGTTAATTTTGAGGTGTTTTTCATTCTCTACCCTTTTACTAAATCCTATAAAGATTTCTAGGGTATCGTCCTTATGTTTCATAAAGTAAACCCATATAATCCTAGAAAAATCATCTACTATAACTAAGCAATATTTACTTCGTACAAGTGATGGAGTACTATGACAATCAAATAAATCAATGTGTAAGAGCTCTAATGGTAAACTAGTAGTGGTTAGGGTTTTACCTTTGTATGATGATTTTGATTGCTTACCCTCTTGGCATGCGTCACACAATTTGGTCTTCTTATACTTGATCATGGGTAGCCCCTTCACTAACTCTTCCTTGGCCACTCTTGCTATGTTTCTCATGTTGACATGTCCAAGCCTCCGATGCCACAACCACCCTTCTTCTTCTTTAGACATGAAACACTTAGACAAATTGTTAGTAGCATAAGAAAGATCAAGATAATACAAGTTATCCTCCCTAAACCCTTCTAATATGACATCATTTGATTCATAATGTTTGATTAGGCACTTCCTATCATGGAATTCAACTCTAAAACCTGCATCACATAATTGGCTTACACTAAGTAAGTTAAACTTCATGTCTTTAATTAAGAGTACTTTATATTTGGAAATTTTAGGAGATACCTCAATAGTGCCCCTTCCAATAATTCATAGTTTTCCACTTTTTTCAAAGGAGACTGTCCCTTTTCTTAAGTAGCTAACAGTAGTGAACTTGCTCACATCTCCGGTCATATGTCTTGAGCATCCACTATCTACTATCCACATGGTTGAGGCCTCCTTCACCTATACAACATGGAAAACATACTCTTTTGGTACCCAAATTTTTGATCCATTAGCATCATTTAAAAATCTTTTAGGTACCCATGCCCTCTTGGTGTTTCCCTTAGACCCTTGTCTTCTAGATGCACCAATCCTACCCGTGAGTGAGACAAAGGCCACTTCCTTTATCTTTGGCCTATATCCTAATCCGTCCTTGTTATGAACGACCCTTTGATTGTTAATTATCATATCTACTTTGTTAGAGCCTACTTGGAATTTCCTAAGTGCCTTTGTGAGGTCATCTACCTTTCTCCTTAGTTCCCTATTTTCAGTTTCAAAGCATGAAGCATGTGATTTAAGAGAACTAGCATGTAATTCTTCCTTAAGCTTTATAGATTCTACTCTAAGCATGGCAATCTCATCTTTTAGATACTTAATCCTACTTCTAGCTTTAGCTAAGTCCATGTTAGTGCTAGAAATGATCTTAACTAAAGTAGAGGAAGGTAAGTGGTATACCTCACTTACATATGCTTCTGACTCGGATGATGATGAAGAGGTGCTCTCATCTTCACTACTTAAACTTCTTTCATCATCTAATGAGTCTGAGTGGTCCATGGCCATAAGAGCAAAGTATGAGACTTGCTCTTCTTCCTCCTATGAGGATGATGGATCATCCCAGGTCGCCTTGAGGTTGGTGGCTCCCTTCTCCTTCCTTTTGACCTCTTCTTGTCACCTTTCTTCTTCTCCTCCTTCTTGTCATCTTTTCTCTTCAGTTGAGGGCACTCGTTCTTCATATGTCCCTCTTGGTGGCAGTTGTAGCAGATGATGTCATTGGTCATACCCTTACCTTTGGATCCTTTCCTAGCATAGGATTTGTTAGAAAAACTTTTGAAAGCTCTACGAAATTTTCTTACCATGAAATCCTCTTGATCGCTATCCAAGGAGGTGCTGGACTCCTCTGAGTCGGATGAGAAGGAGTAGACCACCTTCTTCTTGTCCTTCCTCTTCTTCTTCTACTTTTCTACAATAAAAGCAATACCCTTCTCTTTGGCCGAAGCATTAGCTTGCTCGTGCAGTTCAAATTTACAAAATAAGTCATCTAATTTAATTATAGATAAATCCCTTGATACTTTGTAGTCATCCACCATCGATGCCCACAAGGTGGTTCTCGGGAAAGCTTGTAGGATGTACCTGATAAGATCTCGATTTTCGATCGTTTCTCCAATCACGTGGAGCTCGTTGATGACCTCCTTCGCCCTTCCATGCAGCTGGCTGACAGTCTCGTTGCTCTTCATGGATAGGGATTGGAGCTGGGCCACGAGCAAGTCCTTCTTAGCTCTTCTGGACTCGTTTGACCCTTCGTTCAGTTCCACAAGTTTGTCCCACAGTTCTTTGGCGCTCTTGAATGACCCCACCTTGTTGAGTTGCTCCTTTGAGAGCTCGCACTGAAGTGTAGTGGTGTCCTTGGCATTGGGTTGCGCCCTGTTCATGATCTCCTTCTACCAGGATCTCATCGGTGTCGGTTCCCCTCTTTCATCGATGGGTGCATCGAATCCATCTGCAATGCTAATCCAATTCTCAATATTGTTCATAAGGTAATATTGCATCCTACCTTTCCAGTACGCAAAATCATTCCCGTCAAAGAAGGGTGGTCGTGCAGTGCTGTATCCCACTTGAAACACCATTTCACTTGCTCCGGTTGACGGTGAGTTCTTCCGAAACGAACCGGTTCTGATACCAACTGATAGATCGATCGACGTACTAGAGGGGGGGGTGAATAGCACTTTTTCGGTTGAATCTCTACAAGGTTGTTAGCACAGCGGAAACAATAATATGTAAAAGACTATAAGAACAATGATAACAACAATACTTTACTTGGTATCCACCCAGATGGGTGACTAATCCAAGGATTCATGCACGACACCACCTCCACTATGAAATATCTCCTTCAGGTGGAGAAACCTTTATAGTGGTGGTCTTCCTCTTTACAGAATGTAGTAAATGAGAGAGAGGAAGTTGAGAAAACTTTTCACACGAGCAGCACTTCGTTACTGTACGAAATCGTACCGCCCACGTGCAAAAAGGTCCTCCTTTTATAGGAGAATAGGACAAACTCACAGTCTGTCCAGCCCCACACCAGTCGACTGCCCTTGGGGCAGACGACTGGCCTAGCATTAATTGCTAGCCAACGGCTAGTTTTCTAGGTATACCAGTCGACTGCCTCTGGGCCAGTCGACTGGTAGAAGGCTAAAAACCTTCTGTGAGTTTTGATAGTCGACTGCCCTCTAGCCAGTCGACTGCCCAGTCACTCCTAGCCAATCTCCACATAGTCCTTCACGTGTGCCTTTAGGTTCACTCCTTGGCTCGCCCCTTGAAGTCATCTTCCTCTGGCTCTCGTCCCTCGGATGCGCACACAAGCCTCCCTTGGCTTGCCTCCATGCCACCCTTCACGTGTGCCCTTGAAGTCCACTTCCCGACTGCCCTTGGAGTCCTCCTCCATCGGCTCTCGTCCCTCAGATATGTTCACCAAGTGTGATTCTCTAAGTCCTGCAAACTCAATCACACACATCAAATACAACATAACACTCTAACCTTAACATATTCACACACACATCAAACCATGATCTTCCAATCATTTAAGGGTCGATTGCCTCAACACCTATTGGTGGAACGACATGAAGAAAGACATCGTGGATTTTGTAGCGAGATGTCTAGTTTGTCAGCATGTTAAGGCTGAGCACCAGAGATCTGCTGGACTACTCCAGAGGATTAACATTACCGAGTGGAAATGGGAACATATTACCATGGACTTCGTGGTAAGATTACTGAGGACTCAGCGAGGACATTATGCAATTTGGGTGATCGTTGATCGATTAACCAAATCGACACACTTCTTGGCCATTTGGAGGATAGACTCCCTGGACAGACTAGCAGAGTTATACTGTAGGGAGATTGTTCGATTACATGGTATTCCGATGAATATTATATCAAACCGAGACCCGCGATTACATGTTCTACAATGGGCTATGGGCACTGAGTTGCTATTCAGTATAACTTTTCATCTACAGACCGACGTGCAGTCAGAGTGGACTATTCAGACCTTAGAGGACCTACTGAGAGCTTGTGCTATGGATTTCGGAGGCAGCTGGGAGGATCATTTACATCTAGTAGAGTTTGCCTACAACAACAGCTATCATGCGGCTATACAGATGGCACCGTATGAGGTGTTGTATGGTAGGGCATGTCGGACACCCACCCTCTGGGTGGAGGTTGGGGAGTCCCAGTTGCTAGGACCTCAGAGAGCACAACACGAGGCAGAGTTGGTCCATACTATCAGACGGCGGATGTCCGAGGCGCAAGATCATCAGAAGAGTTATGCGGATCGGAGACGGAGACCTCTGAAGTTCTCCATTGGCGACCATGTGTTTCTACGTGTTTCACCCACGAAAGGGGTGAAGAGATTCAGTCGTCGAGGTAAGCTTGCTCCATGATATATTGGCCCTTTCCAGATTTTGGAGAGGATTAGAGCAGTGACTTACCGTCTGGCGCTACCACCTTCCCTGACTGGAGTGTATGATGTATTCCATGTATCGATGCTGAGGAGATATGTACCAGACCCTACACATGTGCTGTCGGGCATATCTGTTTCCCTTCAGCCTGATACGACGTATGAGGAGGTTCCGACACAGATTCTAGGCTACAGAGAGCGTCAGTTGCGGAACAAAACCATCTGACTGGTTAGGGTCGGATGGCAGCATCATTCCGATGAGGAGGCAACTTGGGAGCTCGAGGATACAATTAGAACTCGTTATCCTCACTTATTTACCAGAGGTATGTATGGTTAGATTTCGTTTAGCATTATACTATATATATGTTGTTAGTATCTGCTGTGGGTAATTAACAAAATTTGGGGACCAAATTTTTATTAGAGGGGGAGAATGTTAAATACAACAAATTAAAAATCTAGTAAAATAAATTTTTGGAAAAATATATTATAAGATTTAGGGTTATCGAGAGTGTAAATAATTTAACCCTAAAAATTATTTGAGGTAGAATGTATTAAAAGAGAGGGTTAAATTGTTAAAACATTAACCCTAAGGGTTTAATGTGAAATTGAGGAATGTGAGGGGTCTTTCAACAAAATACCCCCCTTTTGTATTAAAAGCTCTCGGTCGGTGCCTCGTGCCCTAGCCACAGACATGCTACCCCCTTCCTCCTCCGTTTTCTTCTCCCCTTCCATGTGCCCTAGCCACGGTCGACGCCGCAGCCAAAGCCCACAGCCGATTTGCTTCTCTGCGACTATCCCTTGCCGACTCCTGCCAAACATCACCCACGTCCTTGTAGAGATCGGTCATTTTCTCTGATCTCGGATCAAGGCCCTTCCTTTGTCCTACTCAACCTGCGCCGGAGGACCCTTTCTTACCCTCTGCTATTGTTGTCGGCACAAGGGGAGTGCTCGTTAGTGGAGATTTGGGTGAGTCAGATTCTCTTCAATTTTGGGTTGGTTTTCTTGGATCTCGTTAAACCAACAATGTATTCACGCGATTCATACCTCACTGACTTGGCGTAGTCCTTCTCCTTGATCGCCGCTGCCTTTGAATGATTCAGATCTAGGGCTGGAGGTTTGCTCCTTCTTCTATGTGTGCATGACTTCATTGGAATCAAGTAGGGAGGTTATCACGGGTCTTATTCCAGGTAAGGTTCGCTCCTTCAATATTGATCATGGATGATTAGTAGGTGCGATGATCTAGATCTAGTGATTGATATAGGGGGGAATTCGAATATGCATTGGAAATTCGAATATGGCCTTGAATTCATTTTGAGCAGTTTCTATCTCCTCCAATTTTCTTTTGAAATTCTTGATAGGCAATGTGATCTCTGTTCCGGGATTGAGTTTCTGCTATGTGAGGTATTGTATTACTTTGATTAGTGGGCAGTGATGTTTGAATCTTAATGAAATACTCTGTTTTAGAAGTCTGATGGTTGCTTCCAGGTGCTTGCCGTGAGCTCCATGGGGAGATGAAACCTTTTTGTTTTGGATAACTGAAGAGTGAACGGGTTAGGTTTAATTTGAAATTTAAGCCTAATAAGTCAACTTGATAAATCCAGGTTCCAAAATCTTATTGGAATCTAATTGGGGTAATTTGAGATAATCATCTAATTATGGTTAATTAGATGAAATGGAGATAATTAGAAAGATCCAAATTACTTGAGATAGCTCGTTAGCTATAAATTACATATTATAGTAGCTAAACATTATGCCTTTGATACAGGGCATTGATTGGATTTGGCATTGCTGATTATCAACCGGGAGGATCTTTTCTGATACGAGCACCTCAGTTTGAGGCGGGTATCATTGACTTTGTTGAGGCAATCTGTGGTCCGGAGTGACCAAGTGTTTTGATGTTTGGGCAAAGGGATTAAGTTAGGTTTACCCTTGTGTTCTTATATGTGTATGATGAGTGTGCAGGTTGTACAGGTTACACATATGGACTTGACTGGATGACCTCGGTACGGTGAAGGATGGCATGGAGGTAAGCTGGAGGCTTGCATGCGCATCCGAGGGACTTTGGACAGCAGGGACGATGAGCTGATGGGTGCGGACTTCGAGGCATGCGTGAAGGATGGCATGGAGGCAAGCTGGAGGCTTGCATGCATCCGACGGACGGGAGCCAAAGATGAAGAGGGCACGAAGGCAATAGTCGAGGCTGCAGAGGAGGAGTTAGTCGAGTTATGAGGATACGGGTGTTGTGTGAATGTACTTGGGAAGGGTTTCAGCTAGGGACCAGTCAACTGCCCATGGAGCAGTCGACTGGTAGGTGGCTGGTGAGTTGGCTGAGAATTCGAACGTTGGGGGTGCAACGGTCGAATTTCAGTGGCACCAGTCAACTACCCTGGGAGCAGTCAACTGGTGGCGAGGGTTTCAGCCCGAGTCCTATTTAAAGAGGACTTCGTGGTGGCTGAGATTCTTGACGAATCTTATCTTGGTTAAAGGCAAGATAGTAGTCTTTGGGCTCAGGTCATGTCAAGGTGTTGTGGCAAGGTTTCTCCACACACAAGGAGCGACAGAGTTAGCCGGAGGTTATCCGGGGAGTGATCCATCGACGGATTCTTAGATTAGTCACCCGTCCGGGGTGGATACCAACTAAATCTTCTGTGTTAGCATTTGTTAGTTTTTGTTTTATTGTTTTTACTATATATTCTGTTGTGCAACTAATCGTGTAGGAAGAAAGGGGTTCGAAAATTTCTATTCACCCCCCTCTAGCAAACACAATCGATCTATCAATTGGTATCAGAGCTAGGACCGGTCTTGATTGGAATAACCGCCAAGGGAGCAAAGAAAGCTTCAGGGAAAATAATGGAGGATAAGCTAGGGGACGATATCAACTCACCACCACCATACGATCATGAAGACTTTGTATATTGGAGAGCTAGAATAAAGACGTGTCTCGACATGGATTGGGAGTGCGTAATGGTGCTAGAGGAACCATTTGAGACCCCTAAGGACAAGCATGGAAAGAAGCTCCGACCTAGGTATTGGACCAAGGAGCAACATGAACAAGCAAGGGCCAATGAGAAGGTAATCAATATTTTGATTAATGTTTTGCCTACTGACATTTTGAGTGATGTAGAGAATTATGAAAATGCATATGAGTTGTGGAATAAATTGGAAAAGTGTCATGAGAACCCTATACAAACTCAAGGAGTAGAGGAGCCCTAAGAAGCAAGGTCAATAGTCCAAGAAGACCAAGAGGAGGAGGAACTGTCAACTTCATCAAGTGAAGGAGCACTAGAAAGTAAAAAATCATCGACTTCCTCAAGAGAAGAAGAAGAAGTATCAACGCCAAGTATTGAAGGGGAGGAGAGACCCTCAATCATACAAGAACAAGAAGAAGCCTCCACCTCCACCAATGCAAGTAAAAAGGACCACATTATATGCTTTGGGTGCAATGAAAAGGGGCACTACAAGGACAAGTGCCCGAAAGGTAAAAAGGAGGTAAAATCTAAACCAATCTCAATTCAATTAAATTCTAACATAAAGTGTAGGATTGGAGAAGCCCAAGAGAAGAAGAGGAGGATTCGATGCTTCACGTGTGGTGAGCTATGACACTACCACACCAAGTGTCCAAGGAAGAAAGAGCTCAAGAAAATGAGACACTTGAGGGGATGGGAGAAAGAAGAAAGAAGGAAGCAAAGATCACAACAAGGAGAGACTACAAGGGTAAGGGAGGTAATTCCTAACCCTAGATTAAAATGTAACTCAATTTCAAGTTCTTCATTGCATTTAAAAAATAATATTAATCATCCCTCCATGCATGCTAGTTTTAATGAAAAATACTTAATGGTGCATAACTTTGGATTTAGATATAATGATAGGACTAGGGTAAACAAAGTAGATCAACACCCTAAGAAAAGCATGCATAATGAAAGACCCAAGATCTCTAGATCTAAGAATCATGACACTAATTCCGAAAAGGGAAGAAATGTGCCTACGAAAATGGAGAGTTCTAGGAATGTCCCAAGTGGACATATGGACTCCAAGGTTAAAGGTCTAGAAAGGCAAAATCAAACCTTGAGGGCAAGGTTTGATAAATTAGAAAAGACCATAGAAAGATTCACAGTTGGATCAAAGGGTCTAGATATGGTGTTGGGTAGTTTAAAACCCAACTATGATAGATCGGGTTTGGGTTATCGGTCTAAGACCTCCAAGGCCAACAAAAAGAAGTA
Source organism: Boesenbergia rotunda (assembly GCA_024364735.1). NCBI lineage: Eukaryota > Viridiplantae > Streptophyta > Magnoliopsida > Zingiberales > Zingiberaceae > Boesenbergia > Boesenbergia rotunda. Next base: position 18,308 of record JAGFNQ010001231.1, read on the forward strand.
TGCTGGGGAAGCATATAATCATGGCAAGAAGGAGAAGACCAAAAATGTCAAGGGGATGCCATTTGAGGGTAGAAGGAACAACTTAACCAAAGACAAGGTGTTTAAGGTTAAGAAGGTTCATTTTATAGGCTAAGAGTCACCGGGGGCACACCGGTGTGGTCTAGTGTGAGTAGAGTCACCAAGGGAGGTGGCTAGGGCTCAGAGCTCAAAGGGGAGCTCTAGGAGCCTTTGGGGTCCATGGTAAATGGATCTCAAGAGTTTTTCACCTAGGAAATTAGGTGAAATGTGTCAAAAAGGGTTGGATGACTTGGGTAAGTCTTAATCCTAGGTTTTGGCTCATTAAAAGGAGTCTTAGGGAGAAAAAGATGAAAATTGGAGAATAATTGATAAAATTAGGTTTTGATGTGTGAAAACCATGTAATTCAATGATAGAAATGTATCACGGTCAGGTGTTAGAAGATATATCAAGGAAAGATCACAATTAAGACTTTTGGGAGTAGCTTAAATGATACATTTTAGGAGAAGTTAGATTTCATGTCAATCTTGGGATATGGAGTACATTTATTTGGAAACGTATTTTTCCCAAGTAGACATTGGCCCCACAAATTGTTAGTGATATGAGAGAAGTTGAGAGAAGTGTCCTAAGGCAATCGCCTTATGATTGTAATCATTTATTTTAATAAATGAATATTCACTATTTGAGTATACATGTTTGTGTATTTGATTGAGATCTTAAACTCATTTACTGAATGTCCGCAATACAATTCACAGCATGATAGAATTTGATTA
>JAGFNQ010001232.1:0-187951 GCA_024364735.1 Boesenbergia rotunda
GGTCGTGCAGTGTTGTATCCCTCTTCAAACACCATTTCACTTTGCTCCGGTCGACGGTGAGTTCTTCCGAAACGAACCTCACTCTGATACTAATTGATAGATCGAATAGCGTGCTAGAGGGGGGTGAATAGAACTTCGTCGTTGTTTTCTCTACACAGAGGTTAGCGCAATACAAAAATATATAATGAAAAGAAATAGAAACAACGCTAACATAAGGATTTAATTGGTATCCACCCGAATGGATGACTAGTCCAAGGATCCACGCGAGTACTCCACCTCCACTAAGAAAAGTCTCCTTCAAGTGGAGAAACCTTTACAACAGCACTGTCTTCCTCTTTACAGAATATAATGATTGAAGAGAGAGGAAGATGAGAGGGCTCGAAGCACGAACAGCACCTCGTTACAGTACAAAAACTGTACCGTTTCACGTGCAAAAAGGTCCTCTTTTTATAAGAGAACAGGACAAACTCGCAGTCTGTCCAGACCCGCACAGTCGACTGCCCTGGGGCAGTCGACTAGCCTAACATTAATTGCTAGCCAACGGCTAGTTTTCGGGGTACACCAGTCGACTGCCTCTAGGCCAGTCGACTGGTAGAAGGCTGAAAATCTTCTGTGAGTTTTGGCAGTCGACTGCCCACTCACTTACAACCATTCTTCACATTCTACTTCACGTATGCCTTTAGGTTCACTCCTTTGGCTCGCCCCTTGAAGTCATCTTCCTCTGGCTCTTGTCCCTCGAATGCGCACACAAGCCTTCCCTTGGCTTGCCTCCATGCCACCCTTCACGTGTGCCCTTGAAGTCCACTTCCCGACTTGCCCTTGGAGTTCTCCTCCCTCGGCTCTTGTCCCTCGGATATGTTCACCATGTGTGATCCTCCAAGTCCTGCAAACTCAATCACACATATCAAATACAACATAACACCCTAACCTTAAACATATTCACACACACACACACATCAAAACCATGATCTTCCAATCATTCTAGGGTCGATTGCCTCAACACCTGAGACCTCTCAAGCACCTGGCTCACGGGCACCTGAGTCCTCTCAGGCGCCCTTGATCACAGCCAGTTGATTCTTTTAGCCTATAATCAAGGTTAGTCCAGAAACACAATAATATATATAATAAATGCATGATTGACAGCTCGAGCTCTCTAGTTCTGACTTTGGATTTCAAATGAAATCCTAGGTCGAACTGACGCCTATTATTCCCTCTTTCGGGGAACGCGTCCTCACCTATTCTACTCTAGAGAAGTTACCTTTTGTCAACCGGCTCCTCCGGTTGGACTATTGCTCGGCCTCTGAAACTCTCGAATCTCAAGACGTCCGTACCTCGACCCATCACTACTTCTGTCTGTTGTCTTCGCTTGGCTAAGTCTTCTACCCGATCTTTCGGATTAGGTCTTCATGCCCAGTCCTCGACCAGGACTTCATGTCCAATTCCTCGAACCTGGTCTTTGTACCCAACCCTCGGTCAGGTCTTCCGTGTCCAACCCTCGGATAGGATTTTGTGCCCAGTCCTCGACCTGAACTTTGTGCTCAACATGCAGGTCAAGGCTTCATGCCTAGATAAACCAGGACTTTCCTGCACACTTAGCAATCCATTAGATCTCAACATAAACTTAACTTTGAACCCTTTGCCATTATCAAAACCAGGTTCGATCTAGTCCTTCTAGCACCAACAATCTCCTTCTTTTTTATTTATGGCAACCCAGTTCAAAAGTTAAGTTAAAAAAATATATAAGCAAGAAATAAGACACAGTTAAGCAAATAGATTAAAATAATTTTCTTAAGACTTTGAGAAATTTATAGATAAACTTTTAGTTCTCCCCCTTTATAAGTGATCTCCCCCTTATTTTTTAAACATTTGCAATTTTTGAAAAAGAAAACCTTGCAAAAAATAGTGAATAAAGCTCTCCCTTGATTTGAAATTCTCCCGCTGAAGCTTTTGAAAATATGCAATTTTCAATTTAAAAATTCTCTAATTTTTTTGAAAAATTCTAAGTATGAGAATGTTCATTATTTAAAAAATAATAATTCTATGTATAAATTTTTAAAACAATGTTTTGAAAACTTCTGAGTAAAACTCTAAGTTAAAGTGAAACCAAAGTTTTGTTAAAGGAAAAGATTTTTAACTCTAAGTTAAAGTGAAATATCTTTGCAAAAGTAATCTTTTTTTGAAAATGAAAAAGGTTTTTAACTTTACTTTTTCTACACTCCCCCTTTGCCATATATCAAAAAAATTTGCGTAAGATATTCTTTGAAAGTATATTTTTTCCCTACTCTCCCCTTTTTTTTGAGAAAAAATTTGATTTAAGGAGAAAGAAATTGAGTATCAGAGATTGTGAGTTTAAAAAATAAGAAAATTTTGAAAAAGTAAAAAAATGTCGAGAGTTATTTTTTAAGAAAGCAGATGCTAAGTTGTAAGTGGCAAACTACGAAATAATTAAGCAATAACATAGAATTAATGCTAGAGATAAGAATTTGAACCAAGTTAATATTCCTATTGAGTCCAAGTATGATTTAAGTCTGAGAAAAGTAAACCATACAATAATTTTAACAAAATTTGAAAAATAATCAAATCTTATTTCTTGGGTCTCTGTCTAACCTGGTTTATTACTTACTAACTGTTATAAAATAGCAACTTTACTTGGGTTAGTCAAGTTAAGTAGTCTGATCAAGTTAGGCTTTCTAAGCTTGATTACTTAACTTGATTGATATTCAATTGTATTTATTGCCCCAACTACTCTTGATGCACTGACTTAAAACATCATGAATCAGGCATAGACCTAAGCATCTCAACCCAGTCTAAGTTGTCAATCAAAGTATTCTAATGTGTTTGTGAGATGATGGCTTCTAAATCTATGCGAGCATTCAAACTAGGAAGTCCTAAGCTAAGTCCATAACGAAGAAATCCCTAGTTTTAAAGGGGTACTTTTTTTGAAAAACTAAGACGAAAGAATAAAAAAAAAGTTAAAACAATATGATTTTAAAAATATGAATTTTTGAAAAATAGTTTTTGAAAAAAAATGATTAAAAAATGACAAGAATTTAAAAAAAACATAGGTGAATAAATAAGCATATTCTACTGAGCGCATTCCTAGCTGTCTTCTTAGTAAACTAAATCAGACTCAGGTAGTGGTTTAGTGAAAATATCAGCTAGGTTAGTTTTTGATTTTATGTGTGTAAGTACAATTTCACCCCTGGCTACATGATCCCTAGCAAAGTGGTATTGTACTTCAATATGTTTAGTTCTGGAATGGTGAATGGGATTTTTTTGTAAGATTAATCGAACTAATATTATCGATATAGACTTTCGTGTTAGTGTAGGTTAATTGGAAGTCCTTGAGGGTATGCATCATCCATAGTACTTAAGCTATACATTCTCCCAAGGCTATATATTAAACTTCAGTTGTGGATAATGCAACACAGTGTTGCTTTCTACTGCACCAACTAACTAAACTGTGACCCAACATCTGACAACTTCCACTAGTACTTTTTCTATCAAGTTTAGATCTAGCATAATCTGAGTCAGAGTAGCCTAATAGGTCAAAATTAGAAGTCCTAGGATACCAAATTCCTACATTTAGGGTGTCTTTAATGTACCTGAAGATTCTCTTGACAACACTTAAGTGAGATTCTTTAGCACAGATTTGGTACCTAGCACAAATATCTATTTCAAATAAAATATCAGGTATGCTAGCAGTTAGTTAAAGTAGCCTACCTATAACACTTCTAAAGTGCTTCATGTCTACTGGTTTTCCTTCTAGGTCACTATCTATTTTGAGCCATAGGGGTATTAATATCTTTAGATTTTTCCATTATGAATTTTTTTAATTAATTCTTTTGCATATTTAAATTGGTGTACATAATTTTCATCTTTAGTTTGTTTAATTTGAAGTCCTAAGATAAATGTTAACTCACCTACAAGACTCATTTTAAATTCGCTTTCCATTACTTTTATAAAATCCTTTAAAAAGTTTGTATTGGTTGAGCCAAAAATTATATCATCTACATAGATTTGGGCAATGAAAATATCATTTTCTAAGGATTTAACAACAGGGTTGGATCAATTTGGCCTTGGTTAAACCCCTTAGAAACTAAGTAATTGGATAGTCTTTCATACCAGGCTCTAGATGCTTGTTTAAGTCCATAAAGGCCCTTTTAAGTTTAAAAACATAACAGGGATATTCTAAGTCCTCAAAACCTAGAGGTTGACTTACATAGACTTCCTCCTTTATAAATCCATTTAGAAAGGCAGACTTAACATTTATTTGATAGAATTTGAATCTCTTATGGGTTGCATAAGCTAAAACATCATAATTGATTCTAATCTAGCTACTGGTGCATAGATTTCATCATAATCCAATTATTCGATTTGACTAAATCTTTAGCTACTAGCGGACTTTATTCCTTACTATTTCTCTTTTGTCATCCAGTTTATTCCTGAAAACTCACTTAGTATCTATCACAGTCTTACCTTCTGGTTTTGGTACTAAGTCCAAACTTGATTTCTCTCAAATTGAGCTAACTCTTCCTGCATAGCTATAATCCAGTTTGGGTCAGGTAATACTTCTTCTATTATCTTGGGCTCAATCTTAGAAATCAAGGCGACTTGGCTTAGGTTTCTATAGGATGATCTTGTTTCTAACACCTAAAGTTGGGTCACCTAAGATTTGGTCAGTTGGATGATTTGACCTAGTCCTAGAAGATGGTTTAGGTTGTTCAGGTTTAGGTTCAACTGTTTGATTCGGTTCAATTACTAGTTCATAGTTTGATTCGAATTTGGTTCAGATATTAATTCTCTTTCTTCTAGGTCTTGGTCTGAATTGTTTGAGCTTGGTTGATTGGTTAAGTCAGGTGAGTTGGTTAAATTAGTTGGTGTTGTTACTATTTCATTATCAAATATTACATTTGTAGTTTCTTCAATTTTAAGGGTATGTTTATTATAGACCCTATATGCCCTACTTGTGGTTGAGTACCCTACAAAACTCCCAGGAGTTGATTTTGATTGAAATTTTTCTAAGTAGTCTTTAGTATTTATAATATGTAACTTACACCCAAAAACTTTTAAATAATATAAATTAGTTAGTTTGTTATAATAAATTTCATAGGAGGTTTTATTATGTCATTTATTTATTAGGACCCTATTTTGGATGTAATAGACTGTGTTTATTGCTTATATCCAAAATTAATTAGATAGATTATAGTCATTAAGCATAGTCCTAGCAGCTTCTCGAAGGGTCCTATTCTTTCTTTCAACCATCCCATTTTATTGGGGGTGGGGGTTCTAGGGCAAGAAAATTCATGGATATATCCATTAATTGTATAGAATTTATAAATTTTAGATTTTTAAATTCCCCCCATGCTCATTTCTAATTCTTTTGATTTTTGTATCTTTTTCATTTTCAATTACTTTACATAAAGTGTTAAATATTTCAAAAGTTTCATCTTTGATTTTCAAAAACCTAACCCAGGTAAATCTAGAATAATCGTCAATAATTACTAAATAGTATCGATTTTCGCTTAGTGACTTGGCTCCATGAGAATCAATTAGGTTCTAGGTGTAGGAGCTCAAGTGTAACTTGGATTAAGTCTGATTGGACAGGTTTGTGGGTTGACTTTGTTTGTTTACCTTGTTGACTTGGGTTACAAATTGAATTTTTAAAGTTTCTAAGTTTAGGGATACCCTTAACTAGTCCATTTTGACATAGTTTTGAAATTAATTTTGTGTGGGTGTGACCTAATCTTCTATGCCATAAGTTAGTTTCTTCTTGTTGGGTTAGAAAATATTTAGGTGAAGATGGTAGATTAATAAAATAAATATTTTTTTTAATTCCCTTAGGGGTTACTTCTGTGTCTTGTAAGTCCCTAATAAGGCAGTCTGAATTAAAGAAAGTAACTATATATCCTGTATCAAAAAGTTGACTAATGCTACGTAAATTAAATTAAGATTATCAACCAATAACACTTTTTTAATAATGAAATCAGAGTTCAGTTCAATATTACCTGAACCAATTACCTTAAGTGTGACATTGTTTCCAAATGCCACTGAACCTAGATTCATGTACTTGATTTTGGTGAACTTCAATTTATCTCCTGTCATATGTCTGAAGCATTCACTATCCAACATCCACTAGTCCAAATCATTATGTTCCTACACATAAAGTGCCCTGATTTGGATCCATTTATGTAGAAGTATAAGGATAGATGAATTAAGTTTCATTGCCTAGTCTGTCTCACCTAATCTGATTTATCAATCATATTACTCCTATAGGTATTTCTGTGAGACAAATTTTAGCTTCATTAGGCTAATTAGGTTGAGTTAAGTTAAATTTTGAAAAAAAATTGTTTAAGTTAAATTTGAAATATATTTAAGTTAATTTTTAAAATATATTTGAGTTAAATTTGAAATTTATTTTAAGTTAAATTTGAAAAATATTTAAGTTGAAGTTTAAAAAATATTTAAGTTGAATTTGAAAAATATTTAAGTTAAATTTGAAAAATGTTTTAAGTTAAATTTGAAAAATATTTAAGTTGAATTTGAAAAATATTTAAGTTGAATATTAAAAAATATTTTAATTTAAATTTGAAAAATATTTAAGTTGAATTTGAAAAATATTTCAAGTTAAATTTGAAAAATATTTAAGTTGAATTTTGAAAAATGTTTTAAGTTAAATTTGAAAAATATTTAAGTTGAATATTAAAAAATGTTTAGGTTGAATTTTTGAATTAAGTTGTGCTTAAATAAGGTAAAATTTTAAATTAGGTTTAATACATTAAAGGTGGAATTGATTAGGTTGTGAGGTTGGTTGGGTTGGACTAATCTTTTAGGTTCTAAGCATCTCACCCATTTCTAAGTGACAAAATAGGTATCCTTATCTGTTTTGTGAGATGCATTTAATTTTATCTTTCAAATTTAAGTTAAAATCTATGATTTGATTGAACCTTGAGTTAGATTCAAGTTTAACAAATAGTAATTTAGAAATAGATTTAAATAATCGGCTTTCAGGTCTTGGCGAGGCATAGGGGCCTTCTTGGTTATCAGAGTAACGACCCTTTCCTAGAAAAAGCCTTTTAAAGAAATTTTATTTTTAAGTTACTCTTTGAGAAACCCTGGTTTATCTAATCGAGAATATGGTGAGGTAGCTTCGGCTAGTTCCATCGGACTAAAAAGACCACGCCTTACCTTACCTGACTCCTTAAACAAGCTTCCCTAATGTACTATCTGTTGGGGTTGCAAGGTTGCAAATATAGTCCCACGTCGAAAATACATGGGAAAGATCATAGGCTTATAAGGAAAAAGATATCTCTATTGGCATAAGACCTTTTGGGAGAGCCCAAGAGAAAAATCATGAGGGCTTAGGCCCAAAGTGGACAATATCATACCATTGTGGAGATATCTAAATTTCTTTCTATCCTAACAATTGGTATCAAAGCCAGGTCACTCTTCACCGGACTAACTGCTTGAAGAAGCACGAGCTAAAGCCATGATTCAGATCTAACCATGTGGGTTAAGCCTTGAATAAAGGATGTGTGAGCTCCCGTGTCTTGATCAAGAGGACCAGACACCAAGCAGAGAAGTTCTAGTTGCGGCGAGGCGGTGAAGTCCTAGTAGGTCGGGTGGACCGAGAGGCAGAAAGTCCTGATGGGTTAAGGATCGGACATCAAACAGAAAGGGTTTCTTCTTGAGGTGGGCTTGTGGTCCTTTGTCAAACATAGTCCCACATCGAAATCACATGGGAAATATCATAGGCTTATAAGGAAAAAAAGATATCTCCATTGGCATGAGACCTTTTGGGAGAGCCTATGAGCAAAACCATAAGGGCTTAGGCCTAAAGTGGACAATATCATACCATTGTGGAGATATCTAAACTCCTTTCGATCCTAACACTATCATCTCGCCCCACCCTAATACTAGGTTGTGCAAGTTTCAATCATGTCAAGTCCTTATCTAACCAATTATATTCCTAAGCATGCCAATTTTGCAAAAAAGTAAATAAACAATCATCAAGCAATAATTCAGAAAAACATGCAAAGAAAATCATCTAATTATGAAAATAGTTTTTCTATTGGCTCCTCTTGGACTAAAGCCTCGATATGGACTATCTAGGATATGAATTTTGTCCTTGGGGATCCAATAGTGATATAGTCTTGCTTGATTTGTCAAGCTTAGCTTAGGGACCCATGCTTGGACTCGGGTTCTAGTTTGGTTTAATACAGAGTAATAAGAGTTGTACTATGAGTTGGTTCGGTAGCCAAGTCTGGATCGGTTGAGAACGTATTTCTATTTTCCAAGAATCATGTCAAGATTCTTAGAACTTGAGGTAAACCATTCTAGGGCAACTCTAAGTTCCTTCGCCTACGTTTTCAGGGAGGAATTCTCTTCCTCAAATCATTGAACTTGAGTTGAGATTCCTTCCTGAATAGTCTCAGTCAATGAGCTTGAGTTGGCATCCTCCTTTAGGACTTTTACCTCCTGTTGGAGGGACTCAACCCGGATGTTGGCTTTGGCCAACTTACATGACAAATAAGAAATTAAATCATATAATTTAGACTTGGGAAAACCCCTTACAGTGATTCGGTCATCTTCTAACATTGATAGTGTTCCGATTCCGCGACATTTTTCTGACTCTGTTTCTGACTTGTTGTCTAGTTCTTCTGATGCCGTCAACGCGAGGAGGTTGGAGTGAGGTGTTTCTTCTTCATCCTCCGAAGACGACTCATCCCATGTTGCTTGAAGCGCATTCTTCCTCCTTGTCTTCTTGGCATCCTTTAAGTTGGGACACTCAAATTTGAAGTGGCCCTTCTAGTTGCACCTATAATAGGTGATGTCAGTCTTGCCTTTTTGACTGGTGCATGGTTCAGTTGGATCATCCTTTGGTTGAACCATATTCTTCTTCTTTCTTTGCCCTTTGATCATCTTGTAGTAGTTCTGAGCCATTCTGACTAGCTCGGGATGGTTGATGTCGTCGTCGTCAAATTCTGAGTCGAAATCGAACTCGGGTATCAATTGCGGCTTTTTCTTCTTTAGTTTGCCCGGGACTTTACCTGCAATAAGAGAAACACCATTCTTGACCTGTGTAGAGTTAGTCTGTTCATGTAATTCTAGTTCCAAAAATAATTCGTCTAATTTGATTTTTGACAAATTCCTCGAAATCTTGTATGCATCTATCATAGATGCCCACAAAGAGTTCCTGGGGAAAGAATTTAAAGCATACCTTATTAGGTCCCAATTTTTTACCATGTAGTCGAAGGTGTTAAGTTCGTTCATTAGCTCTTGAATAAGTGTGTGAAGTTGTGTAGTGGTTTCGTCGTCTTGCATCTTAATATTGTATAGCTTGTTAAGGAGCAGATCCAGCTTGCTGATTCTGGTGTTCGACATTCCTTCGTGCAATTTGATCAACATATTCCAGAGCTACTTTGCACTGTTGAATGGGCCAACGTGGTTGAGTTCTTCCTTGGTTAGGCCACACTAGAGGGTCTATGTTGCCTTGGTGTCTGCTTCAATCTTCTTCTTCAGAGGAGCATCCCACTCAGTGTATCCTAGAAGTTTACCTTGTGCGTTCTTCGAGATTTCCAATTCGGCTTGGATGATTATCCACATTTCCACCTGAATTTTCAGGTGGACCTCCATTCGGCTTTTCCAGTAAGAGAAATCCTCTCCTGAGAAGAGCAGAGGTCGGGTAGTGATGTAACCTTCTTGCTGGGCCATAGAAAGTCTTGAAAAGTGACAAACAACAAATTTTGTTCCAAGATTTGGTCATAGATTAGCAGTGTGGTATAGAAATATATAAACTTAAATTCCCGAATGGTGTTGCACCAACTTTGAGAATGAGACAATCATGAACGAAAAGGGAACAAAAAGAAAATATCAAAAAGAGACAATAATACCTTTTCTGATAGAAAATAATGAGAAAAATAAAAAAATTGCTCAACTGGTGGTTTCACCGAGATTGAGCCACCCGCTCTGATACCACTTGTGAGATAGTTGTGATCGACAGAGGATGGGGTGAATATCGATTACGTATTTTCAAATATGAATCGAGAGTATGCACAGCAAAAATAAAGAAACTCGCAAGTTAAAACACTGCTAACACAGTTTGTTTTTACTTTGTTCAGAGTCTGTGACAACTCCTACTCCAAGGCCCAAAGTCCTTGACCTTTTTCATTGGGCAATACTATAATTCATAAAATGAGGTACAAGTATAATAAATTAAGTACAGGGGAAATTATACCAATGACACATTAAAAGAGTAAACAATCTTTTCATTGTAGAAGTGGTGTGTCGTCGATATTCGAACTTCTTTTGCGGAGAGAACTTGAGCACGGAAGCTTTATCACAGAGTTTTCTAGTGCTTGAATTGATATGTCGAAGCAAGGGGTTGAAACCCCTTTTATACTTGTACTTGGGCACCCGAGAGGCTATAGGGGCGCCCTCCACGTAAACGTTACGACCGCGTTGTTATCCGCTGACTCGGCTAAACTCTATCCATTCTCAGGCACCTGGGAGCACTAGGGCACCTGGGTGATGACATGGTACCTTCAACCAGCGACTGCCAACTCAGCTTTCGCCAACGCTGAGAACCACCTCTGGGGCGCCTGAGTCCTCTCCGACACTTGGCTTCTCGGGTGCCTGAGACCTCTCAGGCGCCTGGCTCACGGGCACCTGAGTCCTCTCAGGCACCCCTGATCACAACCAACTGATCCTTTTAGCCTGCAATCAAGGTTAATCCAGGAACACAATAATATATATAACAAATGCATGATTGATAGCTCGAGCTATCTGGTTCTGACTTTGGATTTCAAATGAAATCTTAGGTCGAACCGACGTCTACGGTTCTCTCTTCTGGGGAACGCATCCTCACCTACTCCACTCTGGAGAAGTTATCTTTTGCTAACCGACTCCTCTGGTTGGACTTTTGCTTGGCCTCTGAAACTCCCGGATCTTGAGACGTTTGTACCTCGACCTGTCCCTACTTCTGTCCGTAGTCTTCACTTGGCTAAGTCTTCTGCCCGATCTTTCAGATCAGGTCTTCATGCCCAGTCCTCGACCAAGACTTCGTGCTCAATTCCTCGAACTAGGTCTTCATACCCAACACTCGGTCTGGTCTTCAGTGCCCAACCCTCAGCTAGGACTTCGTGCTCAGTCCTCAACGAAGACTTCGTGCTCAACCTTGCAGGTCAAGGCTTCGTGCCTAGGTAAACTAGGACTTTCCTACACACTTAGCAAATCCATTAGATCACAACATAAATTTAACTTTGAACCCTTTGCCATTATCAAAACTAGGTTCAATCTGGTGCTTTCGAAACCAACAGAGTTAGGCTCACCCGAACCCTCTTCTGACCTTCACCTCAAATGTGATTCCTCCAGGCTTCTCATCGGTCAGACGTCGCGTGCACCCTTCTCGTTCCACCGGCATACTCTTCTACAGACCTTTGCGTCCTTCGGATGCACCGAGCCTGTCGGCTTCCTTCCCCTGCCATCCTTCTCAACTGCTGCATCTTTCACTTGACTACCTGCGCTCCTAAGCTTCTGCACACTTACACAAAGAAATCAAAACACAACAGTACCTAATTTGACTCGGTTGACCACATCAAAACTCATCTGGGGTACTTACAATCTCCCCCTTTATGTGTGCATCAACTCTAGTTAAATTAAGAGAAATAAACGAGCATAAAAAGAATAAGAATAAATGTGTCAATGAAAATATAAGAATTTTAAATTTTAAATAAACCCTTCCCCCTTAACATAATCATATTTCTCCTCCTTTGATCACATCAAAACTTCAAAACATGTTAAAGAAAATAATAACACTTTGGGACCCAAAATAAATTTTTACCAACAAAATTAATCAAAAATTTTGGTGGAATATATGTTTTGAGAATTTTTACAATTTGACCCCTATGAAAACTAAATACCAATTATGTTTTCCAGAATTTTAAAAAATTGAATTTTGACAAAAATTTGAAGTACTTTTCAATTTCTTGATTTGTGCCTTTAAGTTTTCATTTTCTAATTTTAATTTATCATACATTTCTGTTGGGCATGCAGATGATAGTTTCTTTTTCAATTCTATATTCTTGAATTTTAATTTGCAGAGAGATTTGGTTATATTCTTTATGTTGAAAAAAAGTTGATCGGGAGGAAGAAAGCATACCTCACTTACCATGTCATTTTTGAATTCAGAGGCTCCCCCTTCATTGCTGCTTCTTTCTAATATGACTCCCCCTTCATCGATGCTTTCTTCGTGTTGGGTGGCCATCAGTGCTAATCCGGCATGCTCCTCGAGATCTGATTCTTCTGATGAAGACTCACCCCACGTTGCCTTTAGATTGTGGATTTTTGACTTTGTTGCCCTTTACTTTTGTTCTTCAATTTGGGACAATTTTCCTTGACGTGTCCTTCTTTATTGCATTGATAGCATTTTATCTTTCTTTTATTCTGAGGGTGTCTTTTGGCCTATCTCATTAAACTTATTAGATTTAAAGAATTTCCTAAATTTTCCTACCATATATGTAGCCTCCTCTTCATCGGCTGAAGACACTTCATCATTTCGAGTCTTCCTTGAGTGTAGGCCAATGCTGTCCATCTTTCTACTATATCCTACGTGTGAAGTACTAAAGTATAAAATAACTATTTTAAAGTATTTGCCTCTAAATTCTTAGATATATAGTTTGACTCTATGATAGACGTCCATTCTGGGGTTCATGAAAATGCGTTTAGAGCATACCTTTGTGAATCTCGGTTAGATACCATTTTCCCGAGATTCATGAGTCCGGTGATTAGTTCTTTTATTCTCGCGTGCAGTTGAACCACCAGTGGCTCCGGGAGTCTACCCAGCCCCACTAGTGGCTCCGGCTCCGGGATTTCCCATGGTTCTGCCTGTAGCTCCTGCTTCAGTACCTACTGTAGTTCCACTAGTGGATCATGTTGTTCTAACGGACTAGGCTAGAGCTAGAGCACGGATACCAACACTTGCAGAGTTGGTGAAAGGCTGATTCACTTTGTTCCATGGAGGACATAGCCACCGCAGACCACAAGACAGAAGTAGGGCAGCTAGAGCCAGTCAGCTCAGAGTGCTTCTGGGGTATCTACTTAGCCTCAGAAGTTTGGACGTTCTACAAGATGTTCCTCCTGGTCTTCTCAGCAGCATCAGAAAAAGAAGACGACCAGCAGTTTCTAGTGTACTCTATGTGGGTCCGACGAGTATTCCAAGACAAATTGTCCTGTAGGGCATGCAGTGTTCTTCTATTGCAAGCACCGGGACATATGAGTCGAGACTATGCGCTGAAGGCACAGAATGGGAAGATTGGGGTCACGAATCAAAGTGGACACTCAGTGCAGTTGGGACCTCAGAGAGGAGGATGAAAGACTCAACATTATTTCCGTCTGCCCCATACAACCACTCCAGCAGCCGTGTACAGCATCCACGGATACGAGCACATCAATAGTCCAGCAACATCACAGGGTACTATTTTAGGACCATAGCAGCAATACATGCCCCAGCCTCAGTATTACCCAGTTTATCAGACTGCACTGTATCAGCCTCAACCGTTTGTTGGAACATCAGTATCTCAGTCTCTGCTACCACCGTAGCCACAACAGTATCCACCACTACCTCCACCGCCAAAGACTGGACGGGATTATGATGTTACCCGAGAGGAGGCTCAGAGGGCCGATGGATCAATCTTCAGTGGTATTATTTCCTTATATTCAGTTCCTGCAGACTTATTAGTAGATACTGGTAGCTTGTATTCTTTTATTTCACGGATATTCATAGCTAGAATTGATAGGATAGCTACCCCTAGGGTACGACATCTATCTGTGTCCTTACCGTCTCGTGAGACATTGGTTATCACTCAGGAGGTCAGAGCCTGCTGATAAGTACCATTTTGTTGATTATTTTAGTTGCTAAAATCCATGTTTGACCCATGTTTTACTTGCTTAATTGTGAATTTACCCTATGTTTTAGGACTTCCTCTTATTTTGGACTTAATTACAAATTTGCACATATTTGGATTATTTGGCCACTAAATTTTTGATCTATTTTTTGTAGGCATGAAAGGTTCATAGACCTAGGGCATACTGGGTCAAACTTGAGTCAGAAGTGGACCCGGATCGAGTTATCAAGCTTCGGATTAATCCGGGCCGTCCGATTCAAAAGCGGCTAGATCTGAGCTATTCGGGACCATCTGAAGCAATCCGAGCTAGGGTTAGGGTTGATCAAGCACTCTGATCATGATCTGAAGGTTTCATCCCAATCAGAGCTCATTCAACCGTTGGATCAAGCTCAGAGGGTTCTAGATCGTCCATTCAAAGATTAGGTTGATCTGGACCGTCCGTTGCACATCTGGAGGATCCGAGCTACCACGAGGTAGATCCTGACCCCTGATCATCATCATTAATTTTTGGATTAAATCAGAGCAAGATCAGCCGTTGGATTTCCTCAAATCAATCTGGGTCGTCCATTCTTATGTATTTAATCAAACATTTCCCAGCCTTCAGCCTCGTCGCGTCTTCCTCGTCGTAACCTTCTGCTTCGATAGTTCTTAGTTTTCTTTAGCTTTTTCTTCAATCCAAAGGGGCGCGACCCCTCAATTTCTCCATTAGATCATGTGCTAGGTCAGTGGGAGGATCATCGGTGAAGTTTCTAGTTCAGAATTGCCCAAGAAACAGAGCTGGGAGAGGTTTCCTTAGCTCTGCCATTCGCTGCCTTTTGATCGGTTGTGCTCCACTTCCTTCCACCCGAGTAGTTCATGAGGGGTTCCCTGGATTGCTTGGATCATCCACAACTCATCATCGCATGAGGACACAGTTGAATTAAGGGAATCGGATGGTGATTTCAAATTGAGCAAAGTTGAGCTGAATTCAAGCGTAGATTGAGTTTTCTCACTGATTTGTTGAGCTTACGGGTTCGAGGCCCACCCTTGCGTGACGAACAAGGAGTACTTGAGCTAGGGAAGGATTGAGGCTTAGATTTCTTAGTTAAATTTCATTGTATTAGCTGTAATCATCATTTCTACACTTTGTTCTGTCACTGTCTTTGCATCAGATTAGTTAACTTCATTTTCTTGATTGTTTTTGCTTAATTAAGTTTCATTTCTTCAAGTTAAATAGCTAGGGAATGTGTTTGGTGGATAATTGCTTTTTATTTCAGTGTATCTCTTGTTTCATGTTTGCGTATCAGCTGTAGCTTGCATATCAGCCCTGTTTTGCCATTTCATTTCTGATTTCTACAGTTTCTTTCAATTCGATTTATGTCCAGCTTAAGTCCTGCAATTAGAGATCATATTTAGTGTGTTAATGTATTAGATTCGAGTTTATTTCTCAATCAGTTTTATTTCTGAATTTAAGTTCAGTTGTGGCGTATCAAACCCCAAATCCTATCTCGGTTTTCAGTTTCTGCACACCATCTGTGCTGAATTCAGTTTCTGTCTTGCGTATCAGATTAGTGTTTCTGAAAATTGCATCAAGAGAATATTGATTGATGAATTGTCCCTGATCGACAGACTTGTAGACCTCACAGCTTGTCTTGCATTTAGCTGATTTGAATTTCTTCATCCATTTCTGCCTTTGGATGATCTGAATTTTACAGCTAACTGAAATTCTGTACCCAATCTGCCTATTTCACAGCCAGTTGTTGAACCTAAGTTGCTTGTTTGGCTTTACATATAATGTGTTACTGCATCCATGTGTTGCTGCATTCAAATTCTGAAGGTTCGAACCTCAATTTTGCACTCTTGCAACTCATTTCTGCATCAAGAACATTTCTGAACTAATCAACCTTTGCTTGATTGCGGCAGAGCTTCATTTATTTCAGTAGGTCATGTTCACTGACAGCTTTATTTCCAAGCTTGGTCGATTGGTTTTATTGCTGAATTGTCAGCATTAGCTTGGCACTCTATATCTAAATTTGGCACATAAGCTTTATACATTTTGGGTAGCAAGTTTACTTAAATTCTGCACAATGCTTCAAATGAAATTTCAGCATTAGTTTATGTCAAGTTTAATGGAAATTTAGTGAGCTATGGAAATTTCAATCAGGTTGTTTCTTGCCTAGCTTGTTACTGAATTCTAATGGTCATTCCGGCATTGGTATCAAGACACAATTCTGAAATTAGACTTTAAGTGCTAGCATTCGGTTCAACTGAGAATTGACAAAATTGTTTTGTTCCACTTGTTTCCTATTGGGTTTGCTTGAATGGTAATTTCCGAAGTTAAACATAAGCTGCAGTGCAATATTTCATTTGGTAGTAGTTTGATTTCTGAATTTTTGCAAATTGGCATTGGTTTGGTTGAGTTGTTCATTGGTTGGGTTTATCAATTGCCATTTACATGTTTAGTTCCTTGAGTTAAGTTCTTCTTCTTTTTATCAAGTTTTCAATTTTGAACTGCAAATCAAACCCGAATTTTATCTGAAACCCAAAAATATCAACGACACATAAATACAAGCTCGAATCAAACAACATCAACTAGTCCCTAGGAAAAATACGACCTGTGGCCCCTTTACTACGTTTTCATATTTTTGATTGCAAAAAGGGTTTCCAGCATTTACATACACATTTAAATTTGGAGGACCCACACATTTCGTGACAGCCTATTTTGGGTCCATCACCTGCCTAATGGACTTTGGTGATATGATTCTCACCGTAGAATTGCTGGTACTCGAGATGGTAGATTATGACATCACTCTCGGCATGGATTAGCTTACCGTGTACCATGCCACTGTTGATTGTCGGACGATGGTGGTCACCTTTCAGCCTTCAAACCAACCCTCGTGGGGTTTCACCGGCATCTGAGATAATGGCATATCTGTTATTTCTGCTCTCCAAGCACAGAGATTGCTATCACAGGGCTGCCAAGGTTTCTTATTATCGATGATCAGCGTAGACGATAGCAGTAGCACCTCACTTTTGGATATTCCAGTGGTTCGGGAGTTTCTAGACGTCTTTCTAGAGGAGCTACCAAGTCTTCCTCCCAGGAGACAGATAGAGTTCACCATTGAGCTGACTCTAAGGACTGCGCTGGCATCTAAAACTCCTTATCGTATGACACCGAAAGAGTTGGACGAGCTGAACATCTAACTCCAAGAGTTATTAGACAGAGGGTTCATCAGACCGAATGTATCTCCTGGGGGTTCACCGGTTTTGTTCGTCAAGAAGAAGGATGGTTCTTTGAGGTTATGCATTGAATACAGACAGTTGAATGCAGTAACCATCAAGAACAATTACCCTTTTCCACGGATAGAGGATTTGTTTGATCAACTCAAAGACACCTCAGTGTATTCTATGATTGATCTGCGGTCCGAATATCACCAGCTAAGAGTCAGAGACTCAGACATCCAGAAGACAACATTTCGCACTAGATATGGGCACTACGAATTTTTGGTAATGCCATTTGGCCTTACCAACGCTCCAGCGGTATTCATAGATTTGATGAACCGCATATTCCTGGAGTACCTAGATCAGTTTGTTATTGTCTTCATTGATGAAATCTTGATTTATTCACATTCCAAGGAGGAGCACGCGCAACACCTTTGCATTGTTTTAGAGACTCTCAGAGGGGAGCGCTTATTTGTGAAGTTCAGCAAGTGCGCATTCTGGCTACCCTCAGTTGAGTTTTTGGGGCACGAAATTTCCAGCCGAGGTATTTCAGTAGACCCCCAAAAGATTGAGGCTATCACCAGTTAGGAGCAGCTGATGTCAGTTCAGGAGCCTCACAGCTTCTTGGGATTGGTCGGTTACTACAGACGATTCGTAGAGGGTTTCTCGAGCATCGCTATGCCGTTGACACGTCTTACCAGGAAAGGTGTGAACTTCACATGGTCAGAGGCTTGCGAGTCTAGCTTTTAGGAGCTGAAGCAGAGGTTAGTATCGACACCCGTCCTCATTCTTCCATCAGGAGAGGATAGATTTGTGCTTTATACGGATGCATCCTATCAGGGATTGGGTGCCATTCTGATATAGCATGGGCGGGTAGTATCTTATGTGTAGGATCGATTTCGGTACGCTAGAGGGGGTGAATAGCGTTTCTTCGGTTGTTCTTGTACCTACGTTGTTAGTTGCATAGCGGAAACAATAATAATGAAAACAAACAACACTAACAAACCGATTTTACTTGGTATCCACCTCGGCCGGGTGACTAATCCAAGAATCCGTCGGTGGATCACTCCCCGGATAACCTCCAGCTAGCCCTCGTCGCTCCTTATGGGTGGAGAAACCTCGCCACAGCACCAAGCAAACCTCTGAGCATAAAGACTACTATCTTGCCTTTAACCAAGATAAAATTTGTCAAGAAAACCAGCCCTAATCGAGTCCTCTTTAAATAGAACTCGGGCTGGAAAACCCGCTGGCAGTCGACTGGTCCCAGGGTAGTCGACTGCCACCACTCAGATTCGACCGTAGACATCCCAACGTTCGAATTCTGGTGACTTACCAGTCGACTGCCAAAATGGCAGTCGACTGGTCCAGGATCCAGAACCTACTGTGAGTTTTGGCAGTCGACTGGACAACCCCCAGTCGACTGCCCAGCTTACAACAACACTCCTACTCACTCTCTTGACCCTCCTCCACGTGTGCCTTCAGGTCCACTCCTTTGGCTTGCCCCTTGAAGTCCTCTTCCACCGGCTGTCGTCCCTCGGATGCGCATGCAAGTCCTCGACTTGCCTACATGCCACCCTTAATGTGTGCCCTTTGAAGTCCACTTCCCGGCTTACCCTTGGAGTCCTCCTCCCTCGGCTCTTGTCCCTTGCCTCAGCTGACTCTTCACCAGCAGCCTTGACTATTGCCGGCCCTCGTCCCTCGGATGCACACAAGCCTCTATCTTGTCTCCATGTCATCCTTCATGTACGCCTCGAAGTCCGCGCCCCTCGGCTCATCATCCCTGCTATATCAGGTCCCTCGGGTGCACACAAGCCTCCAGCTTGTCTCCATGCAACCCTTCACCATACCGAAGCTGTCCAGCCAAGTCAATATGTGTAAACTTGTATAACCTGCACACTCACATACACATATTAGTACACAAGAGAAAGCCTAACTTAAACCCTTTGCCCAAACATCAAAACACATGATCTCTCTGGATCACAGATTGCCTCAACATTATGCTTCTCGACAACTAAAGGAGCATGAGAAGAACTACCCTGTACATGATTTAGAGTTGGCAGACATCATTTTTGCTCTGAAGATCTGGAGGCACCAGGGATCACTTTTGAGGTATTCATGGACCATAAGAGCCTCAAGTACCTATTCACACAGAAGGAGCTCAATCTCCAGCAGAGGAGGTGGATGGAGTTCCTGAAAGATTATAATTGTACCATTAGCTACCACTCTAGGAAAGCTAATGTCGTTGTCGATGCCCTGAGTAGGAAGTCGAAAAGCGTATTGGCTTGTCACCGAGTTCGGGTTACCGAGATAGTTCAGAGCTTCTCAAAGTTGGGTCTAGAGGAGCAAGGTCAGACTGAGAGGGGTATTCTGGCGACCATGGTTGCATAGTCAGCTATTCAGATGAGGATAAGAGAGGCTCAGGCGAGTGATCAGTATCTGCAGTTCCTGGGCAGCCGAGCAACCACAGACCAGCAGTCTGATTTTACACGGGACGACGAGGGTGTCTTGTATATCCGTGGGAGGTTGTGCGTACTAGAGGCACACCCTATTTTGGAGGAGCTACTATAGGAGACACATCGCTCCCGATTCTCTATCCATCCGGGTGGCACCCGCATGTATCGGGACCGAAGCGTTCCTACTGGTGGAACGGAATGAAGTGAGACATCACTATTTTCGTAGTCTGATGCCTAGTATGCCAGCAGGTTAAGCCAGAGCACCAGAGACCTTCTAGTTTACTTCAGAGTATTCCCATTCCTGAGTGGAAATGGGAGCATATTACTATAGATTTCATGGTGGATTGCCTAGGACCAGACGAGGCCTTGACGCGATTTGGGTGATCATTGATTGATTGACCAAATCCGTGCACTTTCTAGCTATTTGGAGGATCGATTCCCTGGACAAATTGGCAGAGCTGTATTGCAGAGAGGTCATCAGATTGCATAACATACCATTGAGTATTATCTCAGACCGAGATCCACATTTCACCTCACGCTTCTGGCAAAGTCTGCAGAAGGTCATGGGTATCGAGCTCTAATTTAGTACCGCCTTCCATCTGCAGACCAACGGTCAGTCACAACGTACTATCTAGACTTTAGAGGACTTGTTTGAGCCTGATGGATTTCGGAGGCAGTTGGGAGGATCATCTTCATCTTGTCGAGTTCGCCTACAATAACAGCTATCATACGGCTATTTAGATGGTACCGTATGAGGCGTTGTATGGTAAGCCTTGTCAGACACCCACTATCTGGGAGGAGGTTGGGGAATCCCAACTGTTAGGACATTAGAGAGCTCGGCACAAGGCAGAGTTAGTCTGCATTATCAAACGCAAAATGTCTGAGGCGCAAGATTGTCAGAAGAGCTATTTCGACTAAGGACGGAAACTTCTGGAGTTCTCCGTAGGTGATCATGTATTTCTGCGATTTTCACCCATGAAAGGGGTGAAACGGTTTGGTCTTTGAGGTAAACTTGCTCCGCGTTACATCGACCCATTCTAGATCCTGGAGAGGGTTGGGGTAGTGGCTTATCATTTGGCTCTTCCACCATCTATTACCGGCGTACACGACGTATTTCACGTATCGATGCTGAGGAGATATGTACTAGACCCTTCACATGTGCGATCAGATGTCTCGGTTCCACTACAGCCTAACGCGACCTGCGAGGAGGTTCCTGTATGAATTTTCTGACACCGAGAGCGTCAGTTATGGAACAAGACAATCCGACTGGTTAAAATCGGATAGCAGCATCACTCGAATGAGGAGGCTACTTGGGAGCTTGAGGATGTCATCCGAGCTTGCTACCCCCACCTATTCACTTGAGGTATGTATGGTTAGTTACTGTTCAATATTTATATCTGTATACTTCTTGATGGGTTACTATAGTGTATAACAAAATTTGGGGATCAAATTATTGTTAGTGGGGGAGAATGTTAAATCCAATGCTTTTAACTCGGTCCAGGAAGTTACCGGACAGGTCCTAGGGTTTCTGGGCTCTTAGACGAAGTTTCGGTCATTCAAATGGTTTAAAACTAAACATTTTGAGGGCTAAGACAAAAGGAAATCTAAATTAGGAGGGTTTAGTGGCTTAAATCTCATAAAATAGGGGCATAGTTTGGAATTATCAAACTAAGGGGGGCTAATTGTAAAAATGGGGTTGGCTTAAAGGGGGCTTCCCTGCGATTTGGTTCGGGGCGCAGCAACATCTTCTCCACGCAACTTCGCCAAGTTCCATCGCCGATTTCCGTCCACTTCAACCACGTCGGCCCCCCACGCTAAGCTATCCACTCCTCTCTTCCTTGCATACGAGCTAAAGGATCGAAGGTTTTCCCTACATTGCCTTGTGGCTTGCAATTGGTGACCGGAGTTCTCTCAGCCGCGGAGGGGAGGTACGGTAGGGGACGCTAGGTTTGCACACCGACGGTCATCTAAATGGGTAAGCCTCGTATCCCCGGCCTGGATTTGTGTCTTGAGTGCTTCCCTATGCTGGCGGGAGAGTTTTCACTAGATTTGTTCTTAGTTAGGTGTCGATCCTAATTTGGGTCGAGCATGTTGTTGGATTTGAGTGGAGTCTTTGTCGGCAAACTTTCTGAGGTAAGGGATTGGTTACTCAACACTGGTTTTGGAGTGGTGGGTTGTTTGAAGGTTTGATTATAGTCGAGAGGTTCATGGTTGGTTTGTTTACAAGGTTTCAGCTGCTCTTAGGTTTCTGTGGGTAAAGCTGTTGCCTGCTGGATATCAATCTAGAGGGATCAGAAGCTTGCAATCTATCCTCTCTTTTACCGTTGAAATTGGAATTCCTTGACATAAGGTAACGATTGGTGCTTGAGCTTGTGTTTTGTTTTGTTTAGCTGTGAGGTTGATTCTTAGATCTACATCTAAATTGGTAGCTCTGTGTTGGATTGTTAGGGTTGGATTTTGCTTTACCATCAAATTAGAATGTGAATTGCTGATGAAATTGTTGGATTAGTAACCTAACCTAGTTTCCTTTGTTCGGATCCAATTTTGGCATTAGAACTGTGGAGGATTCTATCTTGGAACGGTATTGTAGGAGCTGTGATGAAGTATGATTTGGATCATGAGGTTAATTGTTTACCATGTGAGCTTATGGTTGGGTTGAGGTTAGGTTTAAGCGGAAATGTAAACCTAATAACCTAAACTTGACAAATTTGAATTTGGAATAAACCAAAAGTGAACCTAAATATTAATTACGTGGGGTAATTATGAATCTTTTATTTAATTAGAAGTAATTAAATGGAAAGAAAATAATTAGGTTAACCCTGATATGTTTAGGAATTTATTAACTAGTTATCATTTCTGTGTGATAACTATTTAAATATACCCTTTGATACAGGGACATGATTTGGATTATTATTGTTGACTATTGGCGGGTGGTTCTCTTCTCATTTGATACGGACTTCTACTATTTGGAGGCAGGTACTTCTTGCTTGTATTATATAGTTCCACTTTATCTTTTATGCATGACTATTTATTGTTTATGCAGTAGGTTTTATTTACCTTAATTCTGTTACAGTTTGTTATCCTGCTTGATACTTATGCTTGATCTTAAATATGATCTAGATGTCCTTCTGTACAGTCTCATTTATTGTTATCTGATTTTGTATAGCATCGGTATGAGCATGAGTATGTAGATATAGTATAGCATGCCACTGTATGGTTGCATTGATTGATTCTAGTTATACTTGCATGTGTTCTGGATATATGATGATTGGGTTATGATATATGATTATGACCTGTGCATGTTAGGTTAAGTTATGTGTCAATGACCTGGTAGGGGTTGCATCTGTTAGACTCATGCATCATCCCTGCATTGTTGCATGCTGACGATCAGCGACTCCCTTGTGGTTGAGCCTATCGTCTTCCTGCACATGATATGCACACATGGCTACTCATGGGTTAGTGGATGTCGTTGGGTGTGTGTATTTGCTCTGTACTACTCCACTTGACCGCTCATGGATAGTGGTTTCGAAGCGTGGTAGCAGGCAGGAATCCCTTCTCTTCCCATAGACCAGAAAAGATGAGAGAGATATCTCTCCTATATCTATGTAGGGCGGAGCGAGAGCTCCACCAGCATCTTGTCCACTCGGTCACTCAAGAGTGGTGATGGAAGAATACAGACAGTGTCACAGCTCTACCCACTCGGCCGACACATATGACACGCCTCGGTGGTTGAACTGGTGTTAAGGGTGACCATGTCGTTGCATCATGTGCATATGACGCATTGTGCATTTGATTGTAATTACTGCATAGCATCTGCATACCACTAGAAATGCTTGATAAGTTAAAATTTGAAAATAAAAATTTGAACATTCAAATTGAAAAATTGAAAAACAACAATGCATGCTCAAATTATTTTTAAAATTTAAAAATTAAATATTATAAAAGACTAAATTAGTATTTACGATTTCACAGGGGCCAAATTATAAAAATTCTTTAATCATATATTCTATATAAGTTTTTGATCAATCATGTTGGAAAGAAATCATATTGGGTCTCAAAATTCGTGTTGAATTGTTAGATATTATTTATTATTTATTTATCATTTTTTATTAAATATTTTAGCTGTAATTTTGTTAAATTCTTTTTAGGATAACTGCTACAAGAAAAATTAGTTTAATATTTTTAATAATTGAGTATACTATGTACTATCTACAAAAAATTTTCAAAATTTTTAACAGATAAATCGATTTATTATGATTTTTCATTCAAAAAAAGGTTTTTAAATTTTAAAAAATTAATTTAATTGAATCTAATTTTTTGGGATCTGTAGATTATCTTCTAAGCTTTGAGAAAAATTTTTAACTTTATTTAACTTCAAAATCAAATTTTAAAATTATTTTTCAAGATTATCAATATTGAATTCAAAATTGATTTTTCAAAAGTTAGAAAATTATTTTCACTCTGACAAATTTTTTAGAGATAAGTATATCAAAATTTTAACTTGAATAAAAATTTAATTAATTTTTGAATAAAAATAAATTTTTAAAAATTGTTTATCTAAAATTATACTTTACATCTTAAAAAAATTAATTTTTGAATAAACTTTGAAAAAATAGATTTTCTGAAAACCAACTATTATATTAGAAATGTACTCAATAAAATCTTGAAAATTTTGGATGTTAAAATAATTTTTTTAAAAAATTTTTTGTAAGTGTTATCAGGTTTTGAAGTTTTGATGTTATCAAAGGGGGTGAAATAGGATTAAGTTATGGGGTATGCTTAATTTCAATTTTTTTGTGCTTACATTGTCATTTATTCATTCTTATTATTATGTTTGTTTACCCTAACTTAACTCAGGTTGATACACATCAAAAATGGAGAGATTGTAAGTACCCCAAGTTGGTTTTGATGTGGTCAACCGAGTCAAGTTAGGTCTTGTTGTGTTTTAATCTCTGTGTCTAAGTGTGTTGGAGCGCAGGAAGCCGAGCAGAAGACGCAGTGGACGAGAAAGATGGCACGGAAAGGGAGGCGACAGGCTTGGTGCATCCGAGGGACGCGAAGTTTTGCGAATGAGTATGCTGGTGGAGCGAGAAGGACACACGTAGCGTCTGAGGGACGAGAAGCCGGGGGAAGCACGTTCGAGGAGAAGGCCGGAGGAGGGTTTGGGTGAGCTAAACTCCGGAAGGTCCAAAATCACCCAAGAAGTGTCACAGGAAGTTTGTTAGTATTGGGCTAACCCAAACCCACTCGAGCGCACGAGAGCACTCGGGCGCCCATGAATGAGGGTGCCCCTATGCACTCGAGCGCCCCTATCCTCGAGCGCCCCAGTGCATACAAGCGCCCTAGAAAGAAGTTTATCCACAAAGATCCATTTACGAACGTTGCGCAACCGACAAACTTCGAAGCCACGTGTTAGGCGCCCTCAAGCACTCAAGCACCCCTATTGTGCCACATCAGCATTCGGATAAAATTTTTCATGGCAATAAATAGGCCCCCAGAGATCAATTCCAGATCATCAATTAGATAGCAAATGAATTTCTTTCTAGTTTTTCTCTATTTTTCTGAGCTTTTCATCGTGTAAGAGGTTTCTCCATTTGAAGAAGTTATTTAGGAGATCTGCGCTTTATTTTACCTTGGATTAACAACCTCACAGGTTGCAAACCAAGTAATTATGCCAACCTTTTTCTTTTTCAGTACTGTTTCATTCTAATGTTATTATTTTTTGTTTGAACTAACTTCTATCTTTGTTGAGCAAAAACAAAATATAGTCGTTTCAATTTTCAGGGGAAATTCACCCCCCCCCTCTTGCCGACCACATGATCGCCTTCAGTCCTCACCAAAATTTGCTCATCCAATGACTTACCTCACTTATCTTGTGCAGATTTACTTAGCTTCTTAACTCACTAGGTTTTTAGCCAACTGTCAAGTCCCGCGGACCCAACTAAACTTTATGCCAAGTCTTCACCAACTTGGGCTTCATCTAGTTGTCAGACACGCAGACCCAACTGGACTTCTTGTCAGGACTCAACCACCCTAGAATTCAGCCTGGTGTCAGGTCCTAAGTCTTTCAATCCTGCACACTCAGTAACAAGATTAGAAGACAACAAATCTAACTTTAACTAATTTGTCATTTATCAAAATACGAGTTTAACCGTTAGTGCAAATTGCACCAACACTCTCAAGTTTCATCTACATGTAAAAAATTCTCTCTTACATGCAATCATACTTGTCTCTCTCCTACATGCAAGGTGGAGCCGGTTTTAGAAAACCAACTCCTTCTAAAACCAACTCCACCAAGTAGAACTAGATTTTAGTAAACTAACAAGTGGAGCTAATTTTCAAACCAGCTCCACCTAGCGGAGCTGGTTTGAAAAATTCAGTTCCATAGCTCCACAAGTTGAGCTAATTTTTAAACCATCTCCACTTAATGATGTTGATTTGAGAAAATCGACACCATATGGTGGAGTTGATTTGAAAAAATCAACTATACTTGGTAGAGCTAATTTTCCCAAACCAACTCCACTTAGTGGAGTTGATTTGAGAGAATCGACTCCACTTGTGAAGTTGATTTTTTTAAATCAACTCCACTAGTGGAGCTGATTTTCAAACCAAGTGGAGTTGATTTGAGACTCCACAAATGGAGCTAGTTTTCTCAATCCAGCTCCACAAGTAGAGCTGGTTTGAGAAAACTGAGAAAATCAGCTCTATTTGGTAGAGCTGATTTTCTCAAATTAGCATCACCGAGTGTTGGTTTCTCAAACCATCACCAGTTAATTGAGCTGGTTTTTTACAAACCAATATCACTGAGTGTCAGTTTCTCAAATCAGCACCATTGAGTAGAGCTGATTTTTTTACAAATCAGTACCATGTTAGTGTTGTTTTTTTTATAAATCAGGTCCATGTTGGTGCTGGTCTACAAGCCAGCACAACTTTGTATATAGGTGAGAGAAAAGTAGTAGCGTATAGGAGAGAGAAACTCAGTTGCATGTAAATGAGAGGGGGATTAAAAAATTTCAAGTTTGTTTACGTGTATTGAACATGTTAGATGTCGTTCACCATCACCTATATAAAGATGTGTAAACTATAAAATGATATATATATAGAGAGAGAGAGAAATGCTCTGCTGCGGACCTTCATTTGCGCGACGCTGCAAACCATCTTGCGTGGCGCGTCCACGTCGTCCAGCTTCATTTGCGCAAGGGAATAGCGGAGCATTAATGAAATTTCATTACGCTTCTCCTTTTCCCTCCTTTTCCCGCAGCTCGCAAACCCTAGGTGATTTCCCCCGCGCCGGCGATTCAACCCCTCGGCTGCCGATCTCTCCCTGACGCCTCTCCCGAGCACACTGATAGCCTTCGACCGTCGATCTCTGGCATCCCGACGCCTCCCAAGCCCCTCGGTGACTTGATAGGTCACCGTGTCCAATTAGGCAAGTGCTTGATTCATCCGTAGCTCGGGAGTGGCATCGTGGAGAGATCGACGGTCGAGGGGTTATTGCCGGCGCGGGGGGATATCGCCTAGGGTTTGCAAGCTGCGGGAAAAGGAGAAGCGTAATGAAATTTCATTAATGCTCCGCTATTCCCTCGCGCAAATGAAGTTGGACGACGTGGACGCGCCATGCAGGATGGTCCGCAGCGTCACGCAAATGACGGTCCACAGCAGAGCATTTCTATATATATATATATATGAATGATCTGCTGCGGACCGCGCGCTACGGACCGCGTGCGGATAGGCGCATGATCGGTCACCAGACCGATCAGGCACACGACCTTCGACTTCTCGACACCAACGGCGGCCTTCGGTCACACGCCCCCGAACAAAACTATGACCCAGGGGGTGCGATGAACCCTAGGGGGTAGTGTGAACCCGTCGGGTACGGGTGAACCCGTCGGCTACAGGTGAACCCATCGTGGACGCTCCCGAGCCTCCGGTGGCCGATCAGGCACACGACCTCCGACTTCTCGACACCAACGGCGGCCTTCGGCCGCCGCCCCGAACAAAACTATAACCCAAGGGGTGCGATGAACCCTAGGGGTAGGGTGAACCCATCGGGGACGCTCCCGAGCCTCCGGTGGCCGATCAAGCACACGACCTGCGACTTCTCGACACCAATGGCAGCCTTCGGTCGCCGCCCCCAACAAAACTATAACTCAGGGGGTGCGATGAACCCTAAGGGGTAGGGTGAACCCGTCGGGACGCTCCCGAGCCTCCGGTGGCCGATCAGGCAAGGCCTGATCGGTCACCAAACCGATCAAGTACTTGCCTGATCGGTCCCGTGACCGATCAGGCGCCAATCCGCACGCGGTCCACAGCTGATCAAATCCATATATATATATATATATATATATATATATATATATATATATATATATATATATATATATATATATATATATAACTTCTCGGGATAACATAATTTGCTCACAGACTAGCCCTACACTAGTAGATTGTTTCATTTTTTAATGTTTTTTTTTCTTTTTTAAGATAGACGAGAGTAAATTCAAAACCGATACACTTAGAAATCCACCTTCAAAAAATTTATCCTGGGATTCAAACACAAATTCTTTATATTTATTTTGGGATTCATACACAAATTCTTTTAGCTATTTCTCTAAATATTTCATCACTGTACTATATGTGATTAGACACGACTCCATAATCGGGTTTGAGTCGGATCTAACCGGGCCTATAATCAGGTCAACGGGCCGACCTCATAAAAATAGACCTTCCAAATATTTATCTGGGATTCAAATACATTTCTTTATATTTATCTTAGGATTCAAACACAAATTCTTTTAGCTATTTTTCTAAATATTTTATCACCGTACTGCATGTGATTAGACTTGGCCTCGTAATCGGGTTCGAATTGGATCCGGCTGGGTTCATAATCAGTCAACCCGTTGACCCAGACGTCAAGTCAGAAACACTAATTTTTAATTTTTTAAAATATATTTACAATATTTAAGTTGTATTAATGGTGTGGTGCAATTAACCTATCTACTTAAACTCTATTTAATTAATTCTTTAACCTATTTGTCTTAAAGTTTGTGGCGTGAGACTACTGTACCTTTGTATTAAAGCTGATTCACAATTTAATTATCTTGACTTATTTGATGTGAAATTATTCTATCGTTAACTTATTAAATTTATTAATTTTATTTAACTCTCTTAATTTCTCAATTGTTTTATTTTATTTACTTAATATTGAATTTACAAAAAAGAATTTTTTATAAAAAATATTTAACCTAAATAATAATTTTTATGAAAAATATAATTTATTTAATAATAAAATTTTATAATTTAAAAAATAATAAATATTATAAAATAAATTAAAAAATTATATATATATATATATATATATATATATATATATATATATATATATATATATATAGTTACATAGCAGTTAGCAGACCATTAAGTTATGGACATTTCCCCTTTTTTATAATTGTTTTATTATTTTATTATTTTTTTAAACTTTCAATTATACCAATAAGATTTTACTTTAAAGTTCAATAATTAAATTATAACATTAAATATAAAAAAATTCAAATCAAAAAATTAGCTAAGGTTTATATGCAATTTACATTATAAAATCTTTAGCATAACAATAATTTCAAATCATGATCGAATCTATACGTGATGGTGTCCTAAACCAACATATTAAAAAAAATAATTAACAAGATTTTTCAACCTCAAACATAAACCAATAGATTAAAGTTACATGTGATAGTGTCCTATACCAACATATTAAAAAGCTCTAAAAGGTCATATCAACTTCTAGCTCCAACATCCACCTTGAAATCCTTTTTAATTTTGGAGAATTTTATTACATAACACATAGAACAAAATTATGCTACAAAATAACTACAAAAGGTAGCTATTCCTCTGAATCCAAAATTATGCAGAACTGAACACTTAATTGAGAGAGCTTTGAGTAGAATACTTTTCAAGCAATTCCTCAAAATACTTTCTGACATTTTTAAAATTACAAATATATAGAGATTGCCTTTTAATTTTTCAACTCTACATTCATCTGATTGATAAGGCCATCTATGTGATTGCCATGTTTCCGTCTGAACAAACAGCTTCATCATGTGAGAGATTTTAGCATGACCCGGAAGGGGCCGCCTGGGTTGGCCTATCTATTTTAGCTCGACCTATCTTGAGATGCACACGGAGTGTTTAGCTGAGACTGCTCACACAACTGCAGCATGAGAAGAGGCCTAATGAGTCACATTCAAGTTGCCAAAATAATACACCCAAGTTTATGGGACAAAGCAGCTTTGTCTCTTCTCAAATGCTGAAAAAGTAAACAAAGAACAGGAGATAGTTAAGAAGTCTAAGAAGCTGGAGATGTAGTTCAATTTAAGACTAAACAATGCAACAAATTGTACCAATAAGGTGCAAGCTTAAAAGAGGAACTGTCGCTAACGTTTTGAATGAAGTTTCATCAAGTAGTTGGTTGGCCACATGGTTCAATCTATAAGAATGTTGCTATGTTGAGATTTCTAAATGATTTGGATCCTTCTTTTACATTTCCTGGGAGTATTAACTAATAGCTTATCTATGAAAGTGTATAGTGCTAGATATACTAGTGAAGGTCAAAAACCATCTTAAGTTTTATTCAGCCATCAAAAACCAGAACGCCAAGTAGAAACTTCCAGTGTACACTTGATTCTTATTAAACAGATAATGCTATGAAACCACTCAATAAAATTCCGGATAGTTAGTGGAACCTTTTTTTTTCAGGAGCAAGGTTGGCTTATCGATGAAAGCTTATAGTGCTAGATATACTAGTGAAGGCCAGAAGCCATCTCAAGTGTTATTCAGCCATCAAAAAAACCATAACGTCAAATAGAAACTTCCAGTGTACACTTGCTCCTTATTAAACAGATGATGCAATGAAACCACTCAATAAAATTCCAGATAGTTGAGCCGAACCTTTTTTTTTCAGGAGCATTGTTGCCTTCTTTAACAATCATTACAACTCGTTGCGTCAGCTACTGGAGTTGCTCACCAGACTTCATTTGTCATCACCTGAGTCTATCTTTGACTTGGTGTTGAGATTCCAAGGTCCCTCAATGTCATTCTCTAGGTAGGATGAATGAAATCGCAAACCTAATATGTTCCTGAGAATTTGCACAAAAATAGCCAAGGGCTTTATCGCAATCTTATGTAAGAGATGACCTGAAGATCACTTTGTTTTTAGCATGCAATTGACTGCATTTAATCTTAACCAATGAAAAGATCTTTAGGTACAAAGACGAGTCACAAGAGAAACATTGCAAACCTAATTAAATCCTCATGCAGTAAGACCACTAAAATTAATTGAATTTTGCTAATGACAAATTGTTGATACCTAACCTAGGTTATACTCGATCACTTCCTAAGTGATAATTAGCCAAATGAGTAACCAATGTTGTACACGCACAAAAAGGGCAAAAAAAAGAACACATCTTGGTTTACGACTACAGTAACAATAGAGGGTACAACTAGAGCATAGTAGATTAAGCATCATGTCATCTTCTCTTATTATGCACTTAGATCATGGTTATGAATAACTACTAATAAAAACAAAATATAGCTGTAAGTCATATTGCCCTATGAGACTTCACAAAACCATTGAACAGCCGCGATCTAATGCCTTTATTTGTATATTCTAATAGAAAAGTCTACGATGAAAATATAAAGTATAAGCTACTGCAAATTGTAGCACCTAATAATCAATGTATTATGAAACTATCTTCTTTGACCAGATCAGCAGAATCCATTCTTATGAACTAAACATGCAGACAAATGCAAACAGTGGAGTGCACCAATAAATTTATGATTTACATAGCATAGGAACTTGCTCAAGCATAGCAAGAGTTTCTCACTCTGCTAATTATCCATAATTCCAGCATTCTTTCAAAGGAATACCAACGTTCATGTTTTTGCAGGAACACATCCCCCTATGAATCAGCCATCATTCCAAGAAAATAATTGTAAAAACTTGCTGCCAAAATTTACTCATGGTCAAAATATTTAACAGAAAATAATAAATTAATCAACTAATATGTTGGGTTCCCATCGGAAGAATGGAAAATACAGAGCTTTCATGTTGCACATAGAAATGTGTATTCAATAAGACGTCAACTGGATCAAATTAAATTTGTATTAGGACATATTAATTATTAGATTAGACCTTTTATTTATTAATATGTTAATTGACAGATTAATAAAGAAACTATCAATTAATAGAATAATAAATAAAAGGTCTAATCTAATAATTAATATGTCCTAAGACATTTGATTTGATCCGGCCGACGTCTTATTGAATAATTCTCTTTTTAACTTTCCTAAAATATGGACACTTCTGTTCAGCTCATGAATTCTCTGGGAATTGCGATAATCCTAAGAGGAAATAAACCACATGACAAAAGAAACCTGATATTGATAAATAATTTGCAAATCAAGAAAGCCACAAGATCAAGCTTACCATACATTTAAGACACACCAAAAGATACAACCAACTACAAGCTTGGAATAAATATTTTAGGTAACCAAGCAGGCACCAACAGTTCTGACACTAACACTTTGAGTTGACATTTGACCCTCCTATTGGTCATATATAAAAAACTTCAACCAGATTTGGGTTGGTCAGATACTTAGATTCACACCTGTGTCACATAGTCTTTGCTTGAGTTTGGATGACATAGCGAAAAGCAATCCAAATAATATTTTCCAAGGCAGTGGATACTGCACAATCATCTGATGGACATACTTTAAATAAACAATGGTGCATCAAAACAGACTATTGATGAGAAATGGTGCCCAGTGGGTCCACAGGGACAACAGAATCCTAATTCTGAAAGAGAAAGGAAAATATTGTTCATGTTGAGCAGTAAGCAATAGGAAAATAAGTTCACAGTGAGAAAAAGAAATGACAACAAAAGGACAATCCAAATTGCCAGGGTCCAAAATCACAAACCTGTTCAATATCCTTGTCGGGAGCATATCATTGATGGGATGATCACCAAAGCTCTTTCAAAATGATGAAGAGTGAACTGTGAAGTAAGGAGTTTCATGTGTCATTTAAAGATAACACCTGTTTACATCGCCTTAAACTATTTAGTCTTCTCATAGCATTTACCAATCTCTTAGGTACATTTTTGGAATTCAGTTGTGAAGAAATGATGCCTCTGATTTCTAAATCTTTCAAAAGTATGTCTACCTCAATAAGTGTATGTTCCTTGGAAAAGGCATCAATGAGAAAAATATATGTTGTGACATTAGGCCAGATGCCCTTCTCTTTAATCTCCTCATAGAGTCTCCAAGCATCAGAAAGACGGCCTGTGTTGCACAATCCTGTAATAAGTACATTATACAAAATAATATCCAGCTTCATGCCATAGCTCTCCATAACATCCTTCAAACATAATGCATCAGCAAGCATCATTTCTTTGCATAGCCTATGCATAAGTGTGGTGAATGTTGCCATGGTTGGCAATGAACCAGTCTGAAGCATGTGTTTGAAAACAAGTATCGCTTCTTCCAGTTTTCCACACTTACAAAGGCCCCTTACGATAGTACTTCCAGTGACTTCACTAGGAACTAGATTCAAGGCTTCCATCTCATCTCTCAGTCTAAGTGCCCCTTGAATATCACCAGTCCTGCATTTTCCATTAATTAGCGCAATATAATGTGTGTGTTTGATTCGAATTCCCTGTTTCATCATTTCATGCAAAACCATATAGGAGTCGTGGAAAAAACCTTTTCTGTTTAATCCACTTACAATGGCATCATAGGTCTCGGCACTTGGCAACATGTGTAACTTTTTCATACAATCAACAAGCTTAAAGGCATCATTCATCTGAGTTTTATCACAGTACTTAGTAATGAGCATATTGAAAGTCAGATGATCTGGGGTGACACCCTTCAACATTATCTTTTCTAAAAATTTTACTCCGAGATCAACCATATCAAACTCAGAAAGCCCAAAAATAAGTGAATGGTATGTTAAGCTATCTGGCCTGAAACCCATTTGTACCACTTCTTTGTAAAGTCTAAATGCTTGCAGTAGGTGTCCCGTCTTACTATATCCATGCATAAGAATGTTATAAGTCACAAGGCTTGGAGTCAAACCCCTTTCCTTGATAAGACAAACCAACTTATCCACATGTGGCGTCAACCATGCTCTTGAATAACCATCAAGTATTGTATTAAAAGCAATGATATCAGTGTCTAGACCTTTTATATTCAGCATCTCATCAAAGAGGTATGAAGCAGCTCTTAGTTGACCTTCTTTTATTAATGCATGAATTAGACATGTGTAAGCAACACAGCTAGGAAACAATGCTTTACTCCTCATGCTTTCAAATACAGTAACTGCAGGAACAATCTTTCCCTTCCGGCAAAAACCACTAAGAAAAATTGTATATGTATAACTATCAGGCAATATGTTCCTCTTAATCATTTTGTTGCATAAATCCAAAGCATCATGGAGGTTTCCAAATTTGCATATTGCTAGAAGTAATGTGTTGTATGTATGATTATCAACAGAAAAAGGTATATCAAGAATTTGAAGAAAAAACTTTTTTGCTTCAAGTAAATTCCCTCCCTTGTACAACCCTTTAAGTAAATTTGTATAAGTAAGATGTGTAGGTGGATGACCCTGGGCAACCATTTCATCAAAAACAGACAATGCTTCTAGAGCATTACCCTTATTTCCATAACCATTTATAAGAAGATTGAAACTAGTGCAGTCAGGACGTAAGCTCATTTGGTTCATGTGTTGCACAAACAGCTCTGCATCTCTTAGTTTCCCCATTTTGCAAAAACCAGAAATCAATGAGTTGCAAATGATTAGGTTCGCTTCCTGGCCCAACTGATACATATCCGCATAAAATTTCATTGCCACTGTAATATCTCCACAGGAACAACAATGATGTATGACTGTTCCATAAAATATTTGATTTGGAAGAACACCAGTTTTGTACATCTTTGACTGAATCTGTTTAATTTGGTCTCTCTTGCCAACTTTGCACAAGCCATTAACTAATGCAGAATAAGTAACAACATCAGGAGAAACCCCAGCTCTGACCATGGTATTAAGAAACTGCAGAGCTTCATTGACCTTGCCTTCTCTGCAAAGGCCATCAATCAAGATTGTGTATATCACACAGTTCACAGCAATACCTTTTGATCTCATTTTTCCAACCAGATTTAATGCAGCATCAAGATCTGAAGTTTTGCAATATCCATTGAGAAGAGTGCCATAGGTTACCTCATTGGGAGTTACTCCAGCAGTTTCCATTTCATTAAATATCCTTAAAGAATCATGCATTTTCCCAATTCGACAATACCCATTAATCAAAGTATTGTAGGTAATGGAAGTTGGCTGAAGATTAAACATCAACATCTCTTTCAAAATATGATTAGCAGCACTAATTTTACCTTCCTTACAGAACCCACTGATAAGAGTATTGTACGTGCTTTCTCTTGGAGATAGTTTCATCTTTCTCATCTGCTTCAATAGCAAATAAGCTCTAGCACTCTTATTTTCTTTGCACAAGTTGTTAATAATAACATTATATGTATAGACATCTGCTTTGATGCCCTTCAGTTCCATGCAATCCAATACATTAAGAGCAGCCTTGAATCGCCCTTTCTTGCAAAACCAATAAAGCAATGTATTATAGGTAACTATATTTGGTGAAACTCCAAATTCTTCCATCTTATTGTAAATGTAATTAGCCTTTCCAAGTTTTCCAGCTACACAAAGAGAATTAACCACTACATTAAATGAGCTCACATCAGGGCAGTTCCTTCCCGTGAGCATATGCTTGAAGAACAATAAGACAGAAAAATAACCTTCCTCTCTTGCAAGAGCTGAAAGCATAACATTGCATGTATAAACAGAAGCTGAATATCCATGGTAACTGATCAGATGGAAAGTTTCCATAGCATGCTTGAGCATCCCTTCCTCAATATAGTATTTAATTAGAATATCAAAAACTGAAGGCTTGGAGTTACAACCAGGATGGATATGCGCAAGAGAATTTATAAGGGAATGGCCGGTAATATCACTATGGGAAAGATATTTGATTATTGACTTGGCGGCAGTATACATCTGTGCCCTAACTAGTATGTGGATTGTAATACAATAAAATGGTGTTAATACATCAAATTCAGGCTGCCGTATGATCCACTTCAGGAACTTCAGAGCTAACTTGCCATGAACCTTCCTAAGCTTGGTTAACTTGTAACTCATATGATTTAAGGACTCCCAACGGTGAATGGTGAGCATAGTGTAGATACTATTCTCTAGAGCTCGAGCTATTGCAAAAATAATCAGATTTAGACACAGAAGACAACAGTCTAAGAGGTATAATGCCTAATACTTCTAATGCAAGTGAAAATATAACACGCACGGCTACATATTATTAAGAAAGGATTAAAACTAACGATTATAAAATAATTTAATTGAAGAAACAATAAGGCAAGCCCTAAAAATTTTTAAAAAGAAAAGAAATGACAGCGAAAAGTAAAAGATCAAGAGACAGCGACAATGTGCGGGCAAATACTACGGCAAACGGAGAAATCCCAAAAAAGAAGAAAAGAGATCCAGTACGATACGATAAGAAATACTCTAGCAATAGGACGAGGAAGAAAGCACAGAGCACAGAGACAGGAAGCCAATCAAAAGAAGTAATAAAAGGGGGAAAACATCTTTCAGATGTTTGGGCGATGTGAAGGATGGTAGAGGCGTACAGGCGGTGGAATTCCTCGCTCTTATTGGGTTTCTGGCATCAGTCAATCGCGAGGCCGAGCAAGCCGAGGAATTCGAGAGGCGGCGGAGGAGAAAAGAGATGTTTTTGGCCGCAGCAGCTATTGCGGCTCCGGGGAGAGCTGCTGTGCGCAGTCGAGGAGATAAGCATCGCATTTTTTTTTCCGGCGGATTCGACTGCCTCCGTAAGTTTGGATTGATCGGCGGTTGCCGCCCAGACGGAGGACGACGTAGTGCTTGTGGAGAAGCGGCTAGGGAAATTAAAATGAAAAATGAAAAAAAATGAAGCAAGTGTAGACTACAATTAGTGTAATTATAGATTTATCCTGGTGACTAAAATTTAAAATATTTTTTTAAAATAAAAAATAAAAAGGTGTTGTATCAGTGAACAAAAATTAAGTTAAATGGAACAAACCAGTTAACAAAAATTAAGTTAAATGGAACAAATCAGTTGAATTTTAAAATTTTGTTCAACTAATTTGGTAATTTATTTTTTTAAAAATTATTTCTTTTATTTTGATTTTAAAAATTTTTTATGTAATTAAATCGAATAAATCAAAATTGAAAATTTGAACTAGTTAACTCGAATAAATGGAAATTGAAAATTTGAACTAATTAAGGGTAAATTTTTCTAAACTCCCCACTTATCAAGTCAACTTTGCATGCAATCCCCACACAAACTTTTCTTTGCATGCAATCCCTAATGGGATGTTTGGTGAGTATTATTTGAAGAAAATTGAGTATAAAAGTTAGAAAATTGAGTATGTAAGGTTGCATCCTGTAAAATACGGGAAGTAATGCTAAAGGTTAAATCAAGAAATAATCTTGTAAAATATGACGGAAAATTTTTAGAAATTTTCTTGGGTCCTTGGTGGAATTTATGATGATAAATTATATAAATAATAAAATATAATTAGATAATCTGATTTATTGGAGGTATATATATATATATATAAGGGTTAAACCTAGGTTAATCGGTTGATTAACCATTCCTTCATTTCGCAGCTCGCCCGCAGCCAAGCGCCGACCCGACGCTTTTCCCTTCGCGACCCCTAGCCGCCACCCGACCTTTCCTCATCTCATCGCGAACCCCAGCCTTTTGTTCGCAAAACCTCTGCCAAGAGCACCTCTCGCGATCTCTCCTCTTCGCAATCGACGTCGCAGGCCCCTCTCAGCACAGTTCTTCTCTTCTTCCTCGCGCGAGCGAGCCAATGGCGAGTCCAGCTCAAGAATTTTTCAAGGTCGTCAGTTTCTTCCTCGTTTCCCCTCTTCACTGGCTTCTACAGCCGGCGGTGACACAAAGACGACGGAGACACTGATCTGAGACTCTCTGCGTCAGTTGTTGGTTTTGCCAGGTCAGAGCCGAGTTGAATTCTTGCAAGCCACCGATCAATGTTTTCTTGTTGTCATTTGCTGCCGTGAACAGCTATAGGGTTAAGATAATTCTGTTCGGATTTGGGTTCATGGTTTTGTGGTTGTTTGGAAGCTGATTTGGTGTTGTTTTATTGCTATTAGTTTTCTTGGTGCTTGTCGTGAGCCTTATGATGATTCTTTTAATCATCAAACCGTGATATGAGGTGTTGTATAGATCGTGATAATGGATTGATTTGAGTATGTTCATGTGAGGGTTATGCTTGGTATGAAGTTGGGAATGGTCTGGTTGAATCGAGATGTGGGTGTTTTGTTGCCAAGGGTTTCGTTTGATTAGAGGTTGTTATAAATTTCCTTTGGTTTGCCCTGTTATGTGTAGGTGTATTGTCGTGGGGGATTCGTAACGATTTGGTTGTGGAGTTGAGTTGAGATGAATTTTCTCTTTTAAATTGCTCTGCTTTATGTAGGATATGTTGATGCTGTGAGCTCCTTTGTGTGCTTTATTTCGTGTAGGTCACTGCTGTGCGTGGTGGGGTTGGGTTGTGTTGATGAAATGTTGTGTGTCTCTATAGGAGATGTTGTAGGTGGAGTTAAGTGTATCAACGTATGGTTGGTTTAACATTTCATTGAGATTAATGCGGGAATTGATACTAAGATCTTCGGTTTCGATTTTGGATTGATGTTCTTGCCGTGAGTTGGATTAGGTGTGGAGCACAATTGTGGTGACCATATGGGTTAAATGTAGGCTGACCCTAAACTTAAACCTAATCCTAACAATTCGACTTAATTGGGAGCTAAGGATTAATTAAATGAATAAGAAAATTAGCAATAGCCCAAATTAGTTTAGATAGCTCGTTTAGCTATATAATACTTGTTATTATAGCTAAACACTATGCCTTTGCTACAGGGCACTGACTTGCTTTCGGACTTCTGGACGGGAGGTTCTTATTTGATACGGACTCCTTCTACTCTCTGGAGGCGGGTACCCTTTGACTTATCTTTTAGATATTGTCATATTGCTATGCATGGTTGGTTATAGATAGCAGTAAGAATATACGCTAGCCTTGTTTATTATGCATGTTCTGGACACTTGTTAGTTACCCCTGAGTTATTATGCATGTCCTGGATACTTGTTAGTTTATCCCTGAGTTATTATGCTGGTAGTTTCATACAGTCTCAGGTATTGCCATATCTATATGTATGCTTAGATATCGGAATGTATCTCTTGTATTTGACATGAGGGATGTATGTGTGCATATCATACATCATTCTCTGCATTATTGCATGCTGGCCCACGCGGACGTTGTGGACAATGTCCTGACTGGGTACAAGTTGTCACAGCTCTACCCACGCGGACGATGTCCTGACTGGGATTAGGGGGTGACACATGTCATTGCATCAGGGTGTTTTATATGTTTGGGTCATGCACCATCCTTGCATTATTGCATGCTGACCCACGCGGACGTTGTGGACCATGTCCTGACTGGGTACAGGTTGTCACAGCTCTACCCACGCGGACGTTGTGGACGACGATCCTGACTGGGACTAGGGGGTGACACATGTCATTGCACCATGTGCATATTTTGCATCGTGCATTGTTTGCTGCACTTATTTGCTGCACTTGTTTGACATCGCATATACTGGAGACTGGTTATCTGAGCTTATATGTCTATTGGTATTCCTTTGGTATTTATTACCCTCTTTCCAGGTTAGATGGATTCAGGTATGTATCTACCCGGTATTTTCAGTTCCAGTCTTTCCCTCTTGTTGATATGAGACTGTATTAACGTAGATGCTTGTTGTTATTATAACATACTATGCATATCTGCTGGGTATTCGCTGAGTTTATGGACTCACACCGTTGCCATTATGATTTTATTTCAGGTTGAGATACTTGGAGTCGCCAGAAGAGCCCAGCAGCCAGTCCCTACCCATCGCGACATGTTTTGTGTTGTACTTGTAGTGTATTTGTTTTATTTCTTTTAGCGATATGTATATGTCGTATGTGTCGTGAGCCCTAAGGGGTTGTATTTGTTGTTTCGTCACAAGTCGGACCGGTCCGCAGTCAGGTATGATTTACTTAGTTGTCTTGTACTTTTATATTGTGTCTATCTATATTTTGAGGCCTGAGGCCAATTAAACTGCGTGGTTGTGTTCTGTGTATGTGTAAATTGTCCGTCGGACAGGGGAAGTGCTGTCCGATTTTATATTGGATCAGCGGCTCTTGGGTCTCGGGGCGTGACAATTTATTTTGGTATCAGAGCTCCGGTTTTCGGATACCTTTGGGACTTGTGGATTATGGTGTCTAATGGCTTTACGAGTCTTTCCGGATTTGTTCGGAGTAGTTTTATCGATGTGGTTGTCTGGGACTTGGCGATGGACTTCTTCAGGCGACAGGTATTTCTCCTGATCTTTTGGATCCCTTATCCTATTTAGGTATTGGTTAGAAAATTCTCACCTGTTATTGAATCATGTTACTATACCTGTACATCTAGGTATGATTTAGAAATTATCTCGTGTCATCGGATCATGCTACCATTCCTGTATATTTAGGTATGGTTAGTAGTTCTAACATATTACTGGATCATGTTACCATTCCTGTATATTTAGGTATGATTTAGAAATTCTCACATGTTATTGGATCATGTTACTATACCTGTATATCTAGGTATGATTTAGAAATTATCTCGTGTTATCGGATCATGCTACCATTCCTGTATATTTAGGTATGGTTAGAAATTTTTTTTCATGTCATTGGATCAGGTGATTATTCATGTATATTTATGTATAGTTAGAAATTCTCTCATGTTATTGGATCAATTCATAGTAGCTCATGGAGCTACAAGTTTTTCTTATGTTGGGTATATCTGGACAGATAAGCTAGATGTCATGTTTTGAGTACATGATCTGCATTGATGCAATAGGGTAGCAGTAGCTACATATTATTATGATTAGTAGAGACTTGATACAATATGTTCCTTGGGGACTTTGACCATGGATCACTTGTACTTGGTAGTTGACCTAGAAGGTACATGTTGATAGGTGATTTGGGTTAATATGGAAAAGTGTGAAGCTAGTTGCTTGACACTTACGAGTTACCGCTTGTACTTGGTTGAATAACTAAAAAGGTACCTAAGGACTTATGATTTGCGTGGAGGCAAATCACTTACAAGAATAGGTCACCTCTAGTTAGATGTTATCGAGGACGACCTGTGGGGAAATAAAAGAATTGCATCATGAGTATGTTGAGATACTCCTGAGAGATTGTACGTCTCTTTCTCCTTGTTATGGAGTAGGACCTCAGAGGGTTTTGACCATGGATTGTATTGGATTACGAGGCGATGGACGGTATGACTTGCTAGTTGCTACGCTAGTCTATGAGGGATTTTGACTCATAGATTGGGTGTATATGGTTGGATAATCTCGATGGTGCATCGGGATGTACGACTCGTTAAGGTGCGGAAGATGTGGAGTTAGCTGTATCCTTATTTTCCGGTGAGATATTGGACATTAAGCAGGAGGTCAAAGATGCCCACTAGTTTTCGATTATTATACCCCTATCGTGGACCTATTAGTTCACGAGATGATAAGGTTGATATCACCAGGAACTTTCTCTCGTTGGTGTTGAGAGATAGATTAAGATTGATAAATTGCTATGTTATGTTGTATTTTCAGGATTCTAGTAGTGGACATAGACCTACTGGATCTGTAGTATTTTGATGGATCGTTAAGTGGATAAATGATTTTTTTTTATATGGTTGATTATCTAGGAAATCTGTTATTTATAGTAACATATGGTACGACATGTTGGCATAATTATATGTGATCTTCTGATGGCCTATTAGGGGATATATATGTACATATATATATGTCTTGTGATATTTGGAGGATGTTTTTGGCTTGTGGATACTTGGGTGATATTTATGGATTTTTGTTTTACGGTTGAAGATCGGAGTATAGACTTGACACTAGTGATCTTGGGATTGAGTGCCCTGGATAATTGTGATGATTGGATGGTTGTTCGGGTGTACCTGGTTATCAGATGATAACCTCTGGATTAATAACTCCAGTTGCTCTGTAGCAGTGTAATCTTAGGATATCAACCGAAGTGATTACTCATAATGAGTACGGACATGTTTAGTTGCGAGTGTGTGTCGTATGAGGAATGGTGAAATTTGGGGACCAAATTTTTATTAGTGGGGGAGAATATAAAATACGGGAAGTAATGCTAAAGGTTAAATCAAGAAATAATCTTGTAAAATATGACGGAAAATTTTTAGAAATTTTCTTGGGTCCTTGGTGGAATTTATGATGATAAATTATATAAATAATAAAATATAATTAGATAATCTGATTTATTGGAGGTATATATATATATATATAAGGGTTAAACCTAGGTTAATCGGTTGATTAACCATTCCTTCATTTCGCAGCTCGCCCGCAGCCAAGCGCCGACCCGACGCTTTTCCCTTCGCGACCCCTAGCCGCCACCCGACCTTTCCTCATCTCATCGCGAACCCCAGCCTTTTGTTCGCAAAACCTCTGCCAAGAGCACCTCTCGCGATCTCTCCTCTTCGCAATCGACGTCGCAGGCCCCTCTCAGCACAGTTCTTCTCTTCTTCCTCGCGCGAGCGAGCCAATGGCGAGTCCAGCTCAAGAATTTTTCAAGGTCGGCAGTTTCTTCCTCGTTTCCCCTCTTCACTGGCTTCTACAGCCGGCGGTGACACAAAGACGACGGAGACACTGATCTGAGACTCTCTGCGTCAGTTGTTGGTTTTGCCAGGTCAGAGCCGAGTTGAATTCTTGCAAGCCACCGATCAATGTTTTCTTGTTGTCATTTGCTGCCGTGAACAGCTATAGGGTTAAGATAATTCTGTTCGGATTTGGGTTCATGGTTTTGTGGTTGTTTGGAAGCTGATTTGGTGTTGTTTTATTGCTATTAGTTTTCTTGGTGCTTGTCGTGAGCCTTATGATGATTCTTTTAATCATCAAACCGTGATATGAGGTGTTGTATAGATCGTGATAATGGATTGATTTGAGTATGTTCATGTGAGGGTTATGCTTGGTATGAAGTTGGGAATGGTCTGGTTGAATCGAGATGTGGGTGTTTTGTTGCCAAGGGTTTCGTTTGATTAGAGGTTGTTATAAATTTCCTTTGGTTTGCCCTGTTATGTGTAGGTGTATTGTCGTGGGGGATTCGTAACGATTTGGTTGTGGAGTTGAGTTGAGATGAATTTTCTCTTTTAAATTGCTCTGCTTTATGTAGGATATGTTGATGCTGTGAGCTCCTTTGTGTGCTTTATTTCGTGTAGGTCACTGCTGTGCGTGGTGGGGTTGGGTTGTGTTGATGAAATGTTGTGTGTCTCTATAGGAGATGTTGTAGGTGGAGTTAAGTGTATCAACGTATGGTTGGTTTAACATTTCATTGAGATTAATGCGGGAATTGATACTAAGATCTTCGGTTTCGATTTTGGATTGATGTTCTTGCCGTGAGTTGGATTAGGTGTGGAGCACAATTGTGGTGACCATATGGGTTAAATGTAGGCTGACCCTAAACTTAAACCTAATCCTAACAATTCGACTTAATTGGGAGCTAAGGATTAATTAAATGAATAAGAAAATTAGCAATAGCCCAAATTAGTTTAGATAGCTCGTTTAGCTATATAATACTTGTTATTATAGCTAAACACTATGCCTTTGCTACAGGGCACTGACTTGCTTTCGGACTTCTGGACGGGAGGTTCTTATTTGATACGGACTCCTTCTACTCTCTGGAGGCGGGTACCCTTTGACTTATCTTTTAGATATTGTCATATTGCTATGCATGGTTGGTTATAGATAGCAGTAAGAATATACGCTAGCCTTGTTTATTATGCATGTTCTGGACACTTGTTAGTTACCCCTGAGTTATTATGCATGTCCTGGATACTTGTTAGTTTATCCCTGAGTTATTATGCTGGTAGTTTCATACAGTCTCAGGTATTGCCATATCTATATGTATGCTTAGATATCGGAATGTATCTCTTGTATTTGACATGAGGGATGTATGTGTGCATATCATACATCATTCTCTGCATTATTGCATGCTGGCCCACGCGGACGTTGTGGACAATGTCCTGACTGGGTACAAGTTGTCACAGCTCTACCCACGCGGACGTTGTGGACGATGTCCTGACTGGGA
This sequence comes from Boesenbergia rotunda, assembly GCA_024364735.1. Lineage (NCBI taxonomy): Eukaryota > Viridiplantae > Streptophyta > Magnoliopsida > Zingiberales > Zingiberaceae > Boesenbergia > Boesenbergia rotunda. Next base: position 43,882 of record JAGFNQ010001232.1, read on the forward strand.
TTAGGGGGTGACACATGTCATTGCATCAGGGTGTTTTATATGTTTGGGTCATGCACCATCCTTGCATTATTGCATGCTGACCCACGCGGACGTTGTGGACCATGTCCTGACTGGGTACAGGTTGTCACAGCTCTACCCACGCGGACGTTGTGGACGACGATCCTGACTGGGACTAGGGGGTGACACATGTCATTGCACCATGTGCATATTTTGCATCGTGCATTGTTTGCTGCACTTATTTGCTGCACTTGTTTGACATCGCATATACTGGAGACTGGTTATCTGAGCTTATATGTCTATTGGTATTCCTTTGGTATTTATTACCCTCTTTCCAGGTTAGATGGATTCAGGTATGTATCTACCCGGTATTTTCAGTTCCAGTCTTTCCCTCTTGTTGATATGAGACTGTATTAACGTAGATGCTTGTTGTTATTATAACATACTATGCATATCTGCTGGGTATTCGCTGAGTTTATGGACTCACACCGTTGCCATTATGATTTTATTTCAGGTTGAGATACTTGGAGTCGCCAGAAGAGCCCAGCAGCCAGTCCCTACCCATCGCGACATGTTTTGTGTTGTACTTGTAGTGTATTTGTTTTATTTCTTTTAGCGATATGTATATGTCGTATGTGTCGTGAGCCCTAAGGGGTTGTATTTGTTGTTTCGTCACAAGTCGGACCGGTCCGCAGTCAGGTATGATTTACTTAGTTGTCTTGTACTTTTATATTGTGTCTATCTATATTTTGAGGCCTGAGGCCAATTAAACTGCGTGGTTGTGTTCTGTGTATGTGTAAATTGTCCGTCGGACAGGGGAAGTGCTGTCCGATTTTATATTGGATCAGCGGCTCTTGGGTCTCGGGGCGTGACAATTTATTTTGGTATCAGAGCTCCGGTTTTCGGATACCTTTGGGACTTGTGGATTATGGTGTCTAATGGCTTTACGAGTCTTTCCGGATTTGTTCGGAGTAGTTTTATCGATGTGGTTGTCTGGGACTTGGCGATGGGACTTCTTCAGGCGACAGGTATTTCTCCTGATCTTTTGGATCCCTTATCCTATTTAGGTATTGGTTAGAAAATTCTCACCTGTTATTGAATCATGTTACTATACCTGTACATCTAGGTATGATTTAGAAATTATCTCGTGTCATCGGATCATGCTACCATTCCTGTATATTTAGGTATGGTTAGTAGTTCTAACATGTTACTGGATCATGTTACCATTCCTGTATATTTAGGTATGATTTAGAAATTCTCACATGTTATTGGATCATGTTACTATACCTGTATATCTAGGTATGATTTAGAAATTATCTCGTGTTATCGGATCATGCTACCATTCCTGTATATTTAGGTATGGTTAGAAATTTTTTTTCATGTCATTGGATCAGGTGATTATTCATGTATATTTATGTATAGTTAGAAATTCTCTCATGTTATTGGATCAATTCATAGTAGCTCATGGAGCTACAAGTTTTTCTTATGTTGGGTATATCTGGACAGATAAGCTAGATGTCATGTTTTGAGTACATGATCTGCATTGATGCAATAGGGTAGCAGTAGCTACATATTATTATGATTAGTAGAGACTTGATACAATATGTTCCTTGGGGACTTTGACCATGGATCACTTGTACTTGGTAGTTGACCTAGAAGGTACATGTTGATAGGTGATTTGGGTTAATATGGAAAAGTGTGAAGCTAGTTGCTTGACACTTACGGGTTACCGCTTGTACTTGGTTGAATAACTAAAAAGGTACCTAAGGACTTATGATTTGCGTGGAGGCAAATCACTTACAAGAATAGGTCACCTCTAGTTAGATGTTATCGAGGACGACCTGTGGGGAAATAAAGGAATTGCATCATGAGTATGTTGAGATACTCCTGAGAGATTGTACGTCTCTTTCTCCTTGTTATGGAGTAGGACCTCAGAGGGTTTTGACCATGGATTGTATTGGATTACGAGGCGATGGACGGTATGACTTGCTAGTTGCTACGCTAGTCTATGAGGGATTTTGACTCATAGATTGGGTGTATATGGTTGGATAATCTCGATGGTGCATCGGGATGTACGACTCGTTAAGGTGCGGAAGATGTGGAGTTAGCTGTATCCTTATTTTCCGGTGAGATATTGGACATTAAGCAGGAGGTCAAAGATGCCCACTAGTTTTCGATTATTATACCCCTATCATGGACCTATTAGTTCACGGGATGATAAGGTTGATATCACCAGGAACTTTCTCTCGTTGGTGTTGAGAGATAGATTAAGATTGATAAATTGCTATGTTATGTTGTATTTTCAGGATTCTAGTAGTGGACATAGACCTACTGGATCTGTAGTATTTTGATGGATCGTTAAGTGGATAAATGATTTTTTTTATATGGTTGATTATCTAGGAAATCTGTTATTTATAGCAGCATATGGTACGACATGTTGGCATAATTATATGTGATCTTCTGATGGCCTATTAGGGGATATATATGTACATATATATATGCCTTGTGATATTTGGAGGATGTTTTTGGCTTGTGGATACTTGGGTGATATTTATGGATTTTTGTTTTACGGTTGAAGATCGGAGTATAGACTTGACACTAGTGATCTTGGGATTGAGTGCCCTGGATAATTGTGATGATTGGATGGTTGTTCGGGTGTACCTGGTTATCAGATGATAACCTCTGGATTAATAACTCCAGTTGCTCTGTAGCAGTGTAATCTTAGGATATCAACCGAAGTGGTTACTCATAATGAGTACGGACATGTTTAGTTGCGAGTGTGTGTCGTATGAGGAATGGTGAAATTTGGGGACCAAATTTTTATTAGTGGGGGAGAATATAAAATACGGGAAGTAATGCTAAAGGTTAAATCAAGAAATAATCTTGTAAAATATGACGGAAAATTTTTAGAAATTTTCTTGGGTCCTTGGTGGAATTTATGATGATAAATTATATAAATAATAAAATATAATTAGATAATCTGATTTATTGGAGGTATATATATATATATATATATATATATATATATATATATATATATATATATATAAGGGTTAAACCTAGGTTAATCGGTTGATTAACCATTCCTTCATTTCGCAGCTCGCCCGCAGCCAAGCGCCGACCCGACGCTTTTCCCTTCGCAACCCCTAGCCGCCACCCGACCTTTCCTCATCTCATCACAAACCCCAGCCTTTTGTTCGCAAAACCTCTGCCAAGAGCACCTCTCGCGATCTCTCCTCTTCGCAATCGACGTCGCAGGCCCCTCTCAGCACAGTTCTTCTCTTCTTCCTCGCGCGAGCGAGCCAATGGCGAGTCCAGCTCAAGAATTTTTCAAGGTCGGCAGTTTCTTCCTCGTTTCCCCTCTTCACTGGCTTCTACAGCCGGCGGTGACACAAAGACGACGGAGACACTGATCTGAGACTCTCTACGTCAGTTGTTGGTTTTTCCAGGTCAGAGCCGAGTTGAATTCTTGCAAGCCACCGATCAATGTTTTCTTGTTGTCATTTGCTGCCGTGAACAGCTATAGGGTTAAGATAATTCTGTTCGGATTTGGGTTCATGGTTTTGTGGTTGTTTGGAAGCTGATTTGGTGTTGTTTTATTGCTATTAGTTTTCTTGGTGCTTGTCGTGAGCCTTATGATGATTCTTTTAATCATCAAACCGTGATATGAGGTGTTGTATAGATCGTGATAATGGATTGATTTGAGTATGTTCATGTGAGGGTTATGCTTGGTATGAAGTTGGGAATGGTCTGGTTGAATCGAGATGTGGGTGTTTTGTTGCCAAGGGTTTCGTTTGATTAGAGGTTGTTATAAATTTCCTTTGGTTTGCCCTGTTATGTGTAGGTGTATTGTCGTGGGGGATTCGTAACGATTTGGTTGTGGAGTTGAGTTGAGATGAATTTTCTCTTTTAAATTGCTCTGCTTTATGTAGGATATGTTGATGCTGTGAGCTCCTTTGTGTGCTTTATTTCGTGTAGGTCACTGCTGTGCGTGGTGGGGTTGGGTTGTGTTGATGAAATGTTGTGTGTCTCTATAGGAGATGTTGTAGGTGGAGTTAAGTGTATCAACGTATGGTTGGTTTAACATTTCATTGAGATTAATGCGGGAATTGATACTAAGATCTTCGGTTTCGATTTTGGATTGATGTTCTTGCCGTGAGTTGGATTAGGTGTGGAGCACAATTGTGGTGACCATATGGGTTAAATGTAGGCTGACCCTAAACTTAAACCTAATCCTAACAATTCGACTTAATTGGGAGCTAAGGATTAATTAAATGAATAAGAAAATTAGCAATAGCCCAAATTAGTTTAGATAGCTCGTTTAGCTATATAATACTTGTTATTATAGCTAAACACTATGCCTTTGCTACAGGGCACTGACTTGCTTTCGGACTTCTGGACGGGAGGTTCTTATTTGATACGGACTCCTTCTACTCTCTGGAGGCGGGTACCCTTTGACTTATCTTTTAGATATTGTCATATTGCTATGCATGGTTGGTTATAGATAGCAGTAAGAATATACGCTAGCCTTGTTTATTATGCAAGTTCTGGACACTTGTTAGTTACCCCTGAGTTATTATGCATGTCCTGGATACTTGTTAGTTTATCCCTGAGTTATTATGCTGGTAGTTTCATACAGTCTCAGGTATTGCCATATCTATATGTATGCTTAGATATCGGAATGTATCTCTTGTATTTGACATGAGGGATGTATGTGTGCATATCATACATCATTCTCTGCATTATTGCATGCTGGCCCACGCGGACGTTGTGGACGATGTCCTGACTGGGTACAGGTTGTCACAGCTCTACCCACGCGGACGTTGTGGACGATGTCCTGACTGGGATTAGGGGGTGACACATGTCATTGCATCAGGGTGCTTTATATGTTTGGGTCATGCACCATCCTTGCATTATTGCATGCTGACCCACGCGGACGTTGTGGACCATGTCCTGACTGGGTACAGGTTGTCACAGCTCTACCCACGCGGACGTTGTGGACGACGATCCTGACTGGGACTAGGGGGTGACACATGTCATTGCACCATGTGCATATTTTGCATCGTGCATTGTTTGCTGCACTTATTTGCTGCACTTGTTTGACTCGCATATACTGGAGACTGGTTATCTGAGCTTATATGTCTATTGGTATTCCTTTGGTATTTATTACCCTCTTTCCAGGTTAGATGGATTCAGGTATGTATCTACCCGGTATTTTCAGTTCCAGTCTTTCCCTCTTGTTGATATGAGACTGTATTAACGTAGATGCTTGTTGTTATTATAACATACTATGCATATCTGCTGGGTATTCGCTGAGTTTATGGACTCACACCGTTGCCATTATGATTTTATTTCAGGTTGAGATACTTGGAGTCGCCAGAAGAGCCCAGCAGCCAGTCCCTACCCATCGCGACATGTTTTGTGTTGTACTTGTAGTGTATTTGTTTTATTTCTTTTAGCGATATGTATATGTCGTATGTGTCGTGAGCCCTAAGGGGTTGTATTTGTTGTTTCGTCATAAGTCGGACCGGTCCGCAGTCAGGTATGATTTACTTAGTTGTCTTGTACTTTTATATTGTGTCTATCTATATTTTGAGGCCTGAGGCCAATTAAACTGCGTGGTCGTGTTCTGTGTATGTGTAAATTGTCCGCCGGACAGGGGAGTTGCTGTCCGATTTTATATTGGATCAGCGGCTCTTGGGTCTCGGGGCGTGACAATTTATTTATTTTTTATTGTAACGACCCGACCCATTTGGCGGCTCATTCGGCGACCCATTTGGCGACCCCTTATCTATCTATTGGTCGTCGACCGTCGACCGTCGACCGTGCCGTTACGAATACTAGGTCTTCCCACCCCTAGGTGTGGATTTTTGCCTTCCCAGGATTCGAACCCTAGACCCAGGCTTAAATCTAGTTCTTTATGAATTCTGAATACCGCTTAAATCTAGTTCTTTATGAATTCTGAATACCAATTGAGCTAGCTCAATTGGTATTCAGGATTTATAAAGAACTAGATTTAAGCCTGGGTCTAGGGTTCGAATCCTGGGAAGGCAAAAATCCACACCCAGGGGTGGGAAGACCTAGTATGAGTAACGGCACGTCGATGGTCGACGGTACGACGGTACGACGGTCGTGAGGACCGGTAAATGGGCCGGTAAATAGGCCGGTAGACGGGCCGAGTCGTTACAATAAAACCCCAAGAGGCCAAGGGGTCGGGTTGTTACAATAAAAAGGCGCCTTTTTATGTAGCGGCCCCGCCTCTATGGTCCCCGCAGGCAACCCTCTAGGCCGGCGACCCTACGGTCTTCCCACCCCTGGCAGTGGGTTTTTGCCTTCCCCAGGATTCGAACCCTTGACCTCCAGGACAAGTACAATAGTTCATGAATCCTGGTACCAATTGAGCTATAGCTCACTTGGTACCAGGATTCATAAACTTTAGTACTTAGCCTGGAGGTCTAGAGTTCGAATCCTGGGGAAGGCAAAAATCCACTGGCCAGGGGTGGGAAGTACTTGTGAGTAACGACCGCCCAAGAGGTCGCCAAAGGGGCCGCCAAATAGGATTTGGCGGCCCAAGGGGCCGAGGGCCGCCAAGTGGGCCGCCAATTGGGCCGCCCAAGAGGCCAAGGGGTCGGGTTGTTACACATCCACCACATCAATAACCCATATACTCAATTTTCACTCTTTTATACTCAAGTTTCACTCTTTTATACTCAGTTTTCACTGATGTATACTTAATTTTCACTCTTTTATACTCAATCCATCAGGGAGTAAAAACAAAGAAAAATTTGTGTGAGGAGTGCATGCAAAGATCAAAGGGCTATTGGGGAGTTTATGGCAATTTACCGCCCTAAAGCATCCAAATAGAGTAATATTATTTTAAAAAGAATTTAACTCTACTTTGATATTACCATTAAGAGTATCCGGATTAGTAATATTATAATACCCACCACTTTATTAAGTATAGGGTTACATGTTATATATATATTTTTACATACTCACCACTTTATTAACACTTTTAATTTTTACCCACCACTTGATTAAGTATAATTGTTCCCTTCCGGAACAATTATTTTTACTTTTTAGGAATATATAATCGATTTGTCAAAATTTCTGCATAGTTTTATGCTAGCATAAATTCAGAAGGAAAGACATCTAGCGGCGACTCCACTAAGGGGCAAGGAGATAGCGCCCCCCCCCCCCCCCCCCCAATATGAAATTACCACTTGAGTTTCTTCGACAAGCTCAACTTCATGGACAGGCTCTAGTCGTCATGCGTTGGGGAGTTGTCCATGATCTTCACCACAAACTACCCGGAGCAAGTTACACTAAAAAATAGTGAACAATAGGACCAGATAATTGTAAGCGGTTAATGAATTGATGGTAATAGATGTACCAATACGAGCATTTTTACAAACAGTTCAGTTAGTATAATGCCTCTAACTATTGTTAACCATTGCTATTAGAAATCTGTAGAAGTGATTACTGAACCGCTCCTATAGAGTGCTTGTAGAAGTGGTTATAACTGTTGCTAAAATTCTATAATTTGACCCTATAGAAGTGGTTCCAATTATCACTTCTATATGATTCATTTAAGAACGGTTATGAGTGTTTATAAAGGTTAAATATGATGTTTTAAACAATAGAGTAAATTTGGATATTGTATTTAGTTCGTATACAATAATTTTAGGATTGGAGGTTTCTCCCTGGCATTATTTTGGCACTTCCTCTTCATAAATTGTCAAATATTTTATTTTTGGAGGGATGTAAATTCTTTGTTATGTTTTTTATGTGAGAAAGATTTTTTTTCCAGTGAAATTATTGTGAAAGTTGTTTCTTATTGTACATTTTTTACTAAGTTGAATAATATCAAAGTTGAAATCGATTTTAGAAAAAAGTATCTTATTGTACCTTTTTCCACTTCATATATTACCAAAGATTTTAATTTGTTGTAGGTTAAATATGAAATTTAGAAATTAATGTATATGAAATCATAATGAAGGAATGGATATTCTTCTCACATGAAAGTCTTGAGTATAGTACTGAGATTCTATAATTTTTACGTTATGCATTTGGTGATGTGACTGAAGAAGTTATGCATTTAGTGTATCTAATTCTATATTAATTTAAAATATTTATTATTCAAATAAATTATTCTTTAAATAAATTATGAAATCTTAATTTTATTTATATTCATTTACTTTTTTTCTTATTTTTATTTTTGTAAAAAAATATTCTTAATTTTATTTATACCAATTTTCTTTCTTTTCTTAAATTTATTTTTCTTAAGTTTCTTTCTTAATGTTTTTCCCCTATATCCATAACTTTCATTTCAAACTTCGCGCTCAATATTTGGGCCTTCGTTCTAGCAAATATTATTCTTACTCTTCTCCTAATTATTAAGAAAAATAATATAATAAAAGAAAGTATTGATTAGTTATTATATGATTAACTAATATATAAATACATTAATATCTTAGTTTAGTTAGTTAGAATATTAGATTTTAATTTAAGAAACTTAGGTTCAAGTCCCAGTACTAACCAATTAATTTTAATACTTATACATCTATTAAAAAAATTTAATTCCAACTGTCAGTTATTTTCGGTCAGAACCTGATCAATGGGTACTCGACATGGTTATGAGCTAGGGTCGTGTCTAGTTCAGTCCCTGCCTGGGGTAGGTCTTCCATACTGACATTTAGACATTTTTGAAACCGCCCTTATATTCGTTGGTGTATAGGTGTAATTTAAAACTGTTCTTATATCTAAAAGGTTTTAGAGCGATTTTTCAACTTTTATCGACAGTTACGAAAATCGTACCTAAAAAGAAAAATAGGAGTGGGTTTTCAACTTTTACCAATAGTTACGAAAATCGCTTCTATAGGATATAAGAGCGGCAATAAGAGGAGCGATTTCCAAATCGGTGGTAAAAATATAGGTGTGGTTGAATATTGATTTTGAAAGTAAAAAAAATGTTCTTATATAGGTTTTTTTTATAGTGTTGACGAGACTCTGCTCCGAGGGGGCGGATGGATTGGAAGATCCACCTCTCGTACTGTAAGCTATCGACATTTCGAATCCTGGCGAGAAACTACCCGGAAGCAGGAGAGGCGCACCTGTGGATGCTGGAGGCGGAGGCGCTACTGGCAGAGCCGCGAAGGTGGAGATGACACCCACCGACATTACAATGGTGTTCATGAGATGCGACATCGAGGGAGAAGGCACCGATGCTGGTATGAACTAGGTGGTGGAGGTGATGCAGCGGCAAAAGGAGCAGACCGTCGCTTGACGACGACAAAAGTAGAATGCGTGGAAAAATTGAAGACCAAGAGTGTTTTTATAAATTATATTTGAGAAAGAGAAATATGAATTGACAGGTTAGAGACCCCAAACTTGAGATATAAAATTTTAAAAATTAATATGATTGTTTGACTTTAATTATTATAGTACGCTTATATTTTAAAAATTTTACACATAAATTATAATTAATAAAAATTTTACACGTAAATTTTGTTATTATATTTAAATTTTTATTATGTGATGAATTTTTTTTGTGTATATTTGTGATATGTGACTCTTTGTTCCCTTTAATAAAATTTCTAAATCCGTAGATATCAAATAACTCCAAAAGGTGTAAGGCACATATAAAACTATTGGTGCATAAATTTGATCATTTTAAGTTTATGAAATTTGATCATTCTAAGTTTGTGTGGCCGTTTTGATTTAAATTTTGAAAATGAACGTATTGTACTCTTCTAGAAGGTTCACGTACGAAAGGTAGAGAATAGTTGTTGCGGGATAGATTGATAATTAACGAAATTAAGGATTAGAATTTGATAAAATTAATATGTTCATCCTCTCATATATTAATTATAATATTTGAATTAATAGTCTCTCATAATTTATCTCTTTCGTATTGATCTTAAAATAGGGCTGTAAATAAATCAAGTCCGCTCATGAACTATTCGGAGCTCGATTCGATAGAAGCTCGTTCGAGTTCGTTAATATTAACGAATCAAACTCAAACTCAGTAGTATTCGGCTCGTTAGCTCATGAACAGGCTCGTTAATAAACTCGTGAGCTAGTTCTTAAAATATCAAATTAATATTATCATTAAATATATAATTTTTTTTGACACTTTTGCATTAAAATATCCAATAAAGTTCATTTGTATGAATAAAATCATAGATTTTAATAAATATTTTATATTTTTTAGAATATATAATTTATTTTTTCATGAATAATTTAATTAATAATTTATATTTGGTAAATTCGTTTAGGCCTCGATTCGACTCGAATATGTTCGTGAGCCATCACTATATTCGATAAATTAAGCTCAAGTTCGGCTCGATAATAAACGAATCAAACTCAAACTTTTAATATTCGACTCGGTTAGGTTCGATTACAGCCCTACCTTAAGATGGATTGATAAAAACCTTACGGACAAATGAATTTTACCATCATGAAATGTAGAGAAGTGTTTGTTTGTGAAATTTGACAAATTTAGATTTATGTATAAATTTTATTAAAATTATTATACAAATTTATATTAGTCGAAATTGAAAAAGAAAGGCATAAATAATCCTATAGAGTTTGTAAATCTAAACTAATTTGGTGGCATATAATAGTTGTGTCATTGAACTTAAAATGTACAAAAATAAAATAAAATATTGTACGACATCAATGGATCCGATTGATATATGAATTCTTATTTGTAAATTTAATTCAAATTAATTTTGGTCAATATAACTCAAATTAATCTAATTTAGAAATGAAAATATTATAAAAAAAATTGGACCTAGTAGCAAACGAATCTAGGATGATTCGTTCGGTCCCACGGAAATTTTTCATTGGTCATAGGGTAAATCGGAAATGCTCGCGATGGATGATCTAGAAGCTCAGTCTCAAAATTCACATCTTATTTCGATGAAAAAAAATAAAAACATTATAGAGTGTATAGAGAATACAAATTTGTGAAATTATACTTGATGCGGTATGAATCTCTCGTCTGCTCTCAGTCATCTTCATCAGCAGCACTACTTAGTTCAAGTCCATATTAATAGACCTCGTTCTTCAGTAGCCAAGTAGGTCTTCGATGAGCCTTCAAACCACATACTTGGGTTCACTTCCGTCGGGACCGACTCAAGCATATTTAAAGTCCTAGGTGAAAAAAATTAGGTCTTTAACATTATTTAAAAAAAATACTCATCCTTTTTTATTCGTACTTACAACTAACAACCGACTTGGTCGAAAATAAATATATTTAGAATTACTTAAAAACTAATATATATATATATATATATATATATATATATATATATATAATTACTCAAATGAAAGATGAAGATAACAACTATTAAAAAAGGAATAAATGAAATGGATAATAATAGAAAAAAATCATATTTCCATTTTCAACTGATGACTGCAAATCACAAAAAATAAATAAATAAAAAAATACATATACAAAATGATAAAACTCAATATAATCCTTAGAAAATGAAAATCGTAGCGAGATCAAACCAGCTATTATCATTTATTAAGAACTAAATAAGTCATTTTAGACACAGAAAAAATTCATATTTTTCATTACCTAAACCAAAATATATAGTTGTAAATAATAGAATAGAAACAAAAAGGAAAGAAAAAAATTTATTTCTGTAAATACATGTAAATAAAAACTAAACTTAATGTCTATCAAGGAAATGAAATGACAAAGATATCTTGCTCAAAAATAATAAAATTCTCTATTTCTATCGAACTTAGTATGGATGAATCCCTCAACATTTGAACTTAATTAAGCAAGGAGCATAATAGCACCAACTAGGTCAACGTGACAGCGTTTGGTGTAATTTCTCTTTCCCAATATCAACGAGCAAAGAAGTACAAAGAGGGGGGAGCTAGTCAAGGGAAGAGGGGGAACTGGAAAAAAGACTAATATTTTTATTTTGCATTGCATGGATAAAAAAAATATATAATTCATGTTCTTACCAATCAAAAGAGAAAACATCACTAACAAAAAATAAATGTAACGAGAGAAAGTTAGGGTTAAATGATATTAAAGAGGAATACATTAGATCTTATAAAATAACATAAATAATAAAAATTAAATTTAAAATATTAAAATGAGAGCCCCTTATGATTCTTTCCATTGGAACAATAATAAGATTTTTATAAAATTTGTAATTTTGACTAAAAAATGAGATACTAAATTTTTTAATCAAGGTCATATTCTTTTCCATTTCCTTAAAATATATAATAAAAATTATTTAATATATCAAAAATAATGAGCCCAATAAAAATTGAAACCCTAGGCATATGCCTAAAAATGGCCCCAACCTCCGTAGAGTTTCGGATCTTCTGTGATTTGTTATCTCCATGTAACTTCGTCTATGATATGTTGCTCTCAAGTTGCTTATCCAATCTGCTATCTGCAATGTTGACACTGGTGAGCGAATTGACATTGACAACTTTACCCTCTGATGTTTAAGTCATCACAGTGACAAAGAAAAAGGTCATCTCTCTTAAGAGAAGGGCTTGATCTAGAAAAGAGTGGGTCTTCCATCAAAGGAGGGCTTGAGCTAAGGTAGAAGAAGAAGAATTGACCAGGTCAACCCACTGCCTTGACTTTTGATTACTCACGGCGAGTAACGGAGAGCCCGGGAGAGCCAAGAGAGCCTCCTTGCTACATATTATGCCCCTTAATAGATGAGAGACAAGCCTTCGTACTAGTTGTCATCTGCTGCCACATGTGATGGTCGGGTGATCAAAGTCAAGAGCATGTGCCCAACATGCCCTGTCCTCTACTAGATGAATGGCTATCAGCCGCCTTGTCAGAGAGGGTATATGCATAGGGAATCTATTGCTGCCTTGTTAAAGAGGGGATCACACAAGGAAACTACTGTCATCTTGTTAACAAGGGGATCTACACAGGAGATCTGCTACCGCTTAGACTAGGTTGACGTCTCACCATCATAACCAGTCACTTGTCCAATCGCTTAACACCTAGCACCTCCTTGTCGTTGCTTATTGTCGGGTCCACAGGAGATATTCACAGGAGGGGATATTCTCGTAGCCTAGATGACGAAGGACTCGAAGTTCATGGGAGACATTCGCAAGTGGGGATAGGCTCATGGCATGTATGATGTAGGAGTTGGAATCCAAGTAAGATATATGTAGGTGGGGATATTCTTGTGGCTTAAATGGATGAAGGAGTCGGAGTCCAGGGAAGATATCCATGGGTGATGTTTCGGAAGTGAACGACGTGGACGATAGGTCACCGACGAGTAGTCTCAGATGATGACGAGGGAGGAGACCCCTGCTTGCGAGGTTAACACAAGGGTAAAAAGGAGTACACCAGAAGGAGTTCCGACAGAATTCTCTCCGACGCTCAAGTCAGAAATTACTCAACGATAGAGAATGAGCAAGGAGAATAAATTAGTAGAGTTAATCCAAAAAAGTCCCCCCTTACCTAGGGGTCTAAACACCATATATATTTGTTGCTCTCCTCCAGTGAGTGCTCACAGATTGTTGTAACCGCTCTCCTACTCCCACGCCTCTTGATTCGTGATTGTCTGCTAGCTGTCGTTTATTGGGGACCTCCTAGTAACGACGGCTATGCACTTTAACTCATGCATTACCAGTTGTAACTGTTAGCTGACATTCTCATTCAAGAGAGGGGGTGTTTGAAATGGTTACCACCTATATTAAATATGCCATTATTGTCGTTAATGATAGGTTTCTCTTACCCGCACTCTTTCTCTCGAGCTGGTCTTGGGCTCTGCTCTCTGAGCTGGGTTCGGGAAATCTCAGTGCCTGCTCCAGTCCCGAGCACATCTCTTCTGAGGTGCTCTCCAGCCTGACATGGCTTCAAGTCTCCTTGCCCGAGCTAACCTCAGGCTCTTTTCTCCTGAGTTGGCCTTGGGGGGTTATCGCCCGAGTTGGCCTCGGGCGATTTTTCTCGAGTTGATCTCGTGGACTTTCTTGATCATCTCTCATGACATATAGCCTTCCATTGCCACATGTTCAATTGGGGCTATTCATCCCATTCACAAGTCCCCTTTTCATGTCTAATCGAAGGAAGTCTACCTTACTGTTGGAATTATGGTGTATCAAGAAAGAAATGTAGATAGAATGTGTAGTCAACATTCCTCATTCCTTGATGACTTTATGGGTCTTAGGAATCCAAATATTCGCGCCAGGACTCGAAGCAATCATTTGTGTTGGTCCTAAAAGTTTCACTAGTTCCAATGCTCTGTAATGATGGTTGTCAATCATTCATTAAGAGTGTATGGGGTGTATTAATGATGAGAAATCTTTCTTGCGAACAAACTGTTGTCACATGGTAGGATCCCCTTGAAGCGCCCTTTCTTTGATGTACTTAGTCGAGTCATATCAATCGGCGGCTATAATGAGCTACATGCCTCGAGATCTATGATTAACTCTCATCCAAACATCACGCATCCATCCCCTTGCAACATCACCACCCCTCCCTTATGAAAGGGAAAGCGAGGATGGACTTCCACCTTCTTACACCACCGACCATCAAAGCTTGTTGCTTTCGTTTCCTCTTGCTAAAGTCTCTCCTTTCTGTGTAAGTCTCGCTAAGCCCTCCTCTCCTTCCTCCATCATCTACTTCTTTTTTTTAGGACCATGGGCAAGAGCGGAAAGGAAGAGGGAAAGAAAGGAAAGAGCAAGAAGGAAGAACCCAAAGAGAAACATGCTTATCAACCGGAGTGGTATAAGGATACATCCTCAAGGGTTAAACCCAGTGCTTTACGGGTCGCCTATGAAACCTATGACATCCCGGAAAACTTTGAAGTTAGAATTCCTATGCTCGATCAATCTCCCATGGAGCCCCCTTAAGAGTTGTATACTTTTTTCTAGGTTAAGTAGAATTTGGTCTTCGTTTTCCAATCCTTCCTTTCTTTATGGCCATCTCTCAATATTTTGACATTCTCCTTCACCAAATGGCTCTGAACACCATTGCTCAGATGAGTGGGGAGTTCATTCTATTCAAGTTATTCGGAATACTCTTAAACCCCCATTTTTCCATTATTTTTTCCTTCCGTGCCTTACATCTAGAGGGGGTTTTAGTTTTACCACTCGCTCCAGCCACAGATTCATAGGCGACCTCCATTCTTCCAACAAGGGATGGAAAGAACTCTTCTTCTTCATCAAACGTTTCAATTGACCTTTCTGCCCTACTCGTTAGCGAGAAGACCAACCTCCCCCCCCTCCCCAGAACTGGGTGACTTCCAGCAAGATCAGGGGTACCAGCGGGCCAGGAGCATTCTGACCAGAATGAAGTTCCATGGCCCAAACATGGTTCAATGCGAAGGGCTTCTGTATCAGACAGGGATTAGCCCCAAATAAGCTCTATTACCTAAATACGTGTACTATTTTATTAAATGTCTGTTTATACTAACTGATATTCTTTTGCTTTTGTTTTGCAGAATCCATCATGCTCATCTGATCCATGAGCAAGCTTCTCAAGTGGGAGCTTGTAGATGAGAAGGTTATTTTATTAAATAAGCTTTTGTTTTGCAGAATCCATCATGCTTTTGTTTTGCAGAATCCATCATGCTCATCATGCTCTGATTGCTTCGATGATGAAGACAACCAACGATCAAGTGGAAGTTATCAGAGGAATGGAACTCCGACGAAACCCTCCCCTTTGCTCCTCTCAATGACGAAATCGAATGTGAACTCAACCGGAAAGTATACTTCAATGATCTGAAAACTTGGAAACGAACTTGGATTGGATGTTGGCCGTGCGATCTAAGAAGAAGCTGCGAAGAAAACGAAGAAGAAAACTGGCGAAAACTACTCTGCTCTGCGATCTGGCGATGACGAAGAGTTGGGCAGAGAAATTCTCAGATTTAAATTATCCCTTTTTAGTTTGAATGACTGTGATTGTTCCGGACTCATCCAACGGTCGAATCTTCTCCGATCTAAACCAAACCTTCCAGATCTTAATCAATGGTCCTGATCTACTCCTCCTCAGCTGGGATCGTTCAGATATGCAACGGATGGCTCAGATTGCTCTGATCTTTGAATGGACGATTTAGGTTCCTCTTAAGCTCGATCCAACGGCTGGATAACCTCTGATTGGGACCAAATCTTCATATCTTGATCTGTGGTCTAGATTAACTCTAACTTGAGCTCTGATTGGTCAGCAGATGATAGATGGCTCAGATATAGCCGTTTCTTGATCGGACGGCCCACATTGATCCACCTCTTGATCCCCTTTATCAAAGCCAAGTAGGAGCTCAAGTCTGATCCAATCTGATATAGGTCCATGGTCATTTGAAGCCTACAAAATTAGATTCAAAATTAATGTCAAAATATCTCAAATATATAAATATTTGAATCAAAAGCTAAAATAGAGGTAATTCATGAAACCTAATGTAAATGTAAACTTAAGCATATAAAAGTGGATCAAAACATGGATTTTAGAGCCTAAATTTATCAACAAATGGTAATTATCAACTCCCCCACACTTACTCTTGGGCGTCTCGCACAAGCTAACTAGTAAACTAAGGATGTATTCCCCTAGATTATTCTCACTCACAGTTAGAAGCAATTGAAAGGAAATTACCTAGGATTGTCAATTCTCACAAATCTAAGCTCAATGGACTAGTATCTTGTCCTTAAGTCAACAACTTAGTATACTTCATCCTTCATGACTCATTGAGATGAATTAAACTCACGAAGCCTCTCAAGGGAATATTTAGTGGCTCTCTTCCTAAGTTCTACATTTTTTATGGAAGTGGAGCTCACTCAAACACAAGATGGTTCTTGCACTACCATAAGCTTGCTTATTATCTACTCTCCACCATCATTCCTGATTTGGATCCACATCTATAAAAGTTTATTTGAACAAGTTAGGAAATATGAAATGATAAAATAGAAATAGAAATTTAATGAACTTTGATACTAAAGATTCATGATAAAGAAAGTAAAGAAATATGGTATGATGAGAAAAATATGGTAAAGAAATATGACATGATAAGGAAATATGGAAAAAGTAGAGAAAATGGAAGACTTGGACACCAAAAATGTAACCTAATGCACTTTGCCCATTTCTTCGTGTATTATTCTGCATATTTCAGAGTTGTGGTGGAGTAAGGATTGAAGAAATTCACAGAATTCAGTGTACCAAAGTCTTGTTTCTGTGCCAACTCTACTGATCGGTCAAGGGACCGATCAGTCACTGCCTGAACATTCTGTGGATCGAACTGGAATGCTTCTGATTGGTCAACCGACCGATCATGACCTATACTGATCGAGCTGGAGACCGATCAGGTGATGATCAGTAACTCAACTGCAGAATTTGAAGCTGACTTCTGCCGAGACTTCTCTTCTTTCACTCAATAACTCACTCTTAAACTTGATCACTTCTTCCAATTCAGATATCTAACTCAGCATGTGACTTACACTTCATGCTCTTTTCTTTTCTTTTGTTTTGTTTTTCAGCTGCTCTTTCTTTTCTGTTTTCCTTCTCTGCAGCCAAGTTCTGCTTCTGTTTTTCTTTTCAGTTTTAATTCCTTCCATTACCAGCTCTAACTCCCGAAATATGTACAGCAATTTCAGACATTCTCAACTTGTTCTGAATGAATGTAATCAATCTTTGTTCACTACTTGATACTTAGTCCAATGGAACTTGTTTCCTATCCATTACTTGAGCTTTCAAGGATGTATCTTTACTCTCTAAAATTTTTTCTCTTTGCATCTTCAGATCACAACTCCTTCAACTCATTTCTTGCAATTTGTAGCAGCTTTTGGATACCTGATTTAGGTCTTGAAAATTGATGACAAACACCCAAGATATAGCATTCGGCAGCCTCCACATTGTCATTTGACCCATTCTTTTCTGCACTTACAATTTTTTCTGCATCACATAGAATTGGAGAACTCAAGGCTTCATTTGGGATTATACTTGACACAATTTACTTGTATATTGGCAAATTCTTCACATTGCCCTCAATATTTGATAGAATGCTTGCATCCTCCCCCACACTTAAAGTACCCAAGTCCATGTAAAGATTATGATGAACATGAAGATTAGGGAAAGAAAATGGAATACAAAGTAGATAAACACGGAATGTTGCCAAAATTGATATGAAAAAGAAAACAAAGTGATTCACCTCTATAAATGTGGTCCAATCATAGAAATATAGTTTTGAAAGAACTTAAGCAAGTTCTAGAGTACAATCATATGTGTGTATCACAAAAATTTGGCTATTTCCTCACTAGGTAAAAAGAATTCATCTCAAGTCATCAATCTAGAGTCCATAACTAAGTAGTACTCAAGCATCCAAGAATTTTCATCCATTGGCTCAAATCCTAAGTTTTAGCAACCAAATTTAATTTGCTTTCAAAGGACTCTAAAATGATATAGAGGAAATCTAGATAGATACATTTATTCTAAATCATGCAAGAAGTAAGCTGCCAAAAAGGATAAAATGGTATCTACAATGAATCTTTATTCTCTACACTACCCAAGCATTTATTAGCAAGCACTAATTTTAAAAGAAAATTTTACTTCTAGAAAATATAAAAATGAAACATGCAATGAAATAAAATGCAAGAAGGAACAAACTCCCCTTTATTCCTGACGGTTGGAGTCGATTAAGGAGTAACCTCCATCCCGGTATTGGGGTAGTCTGGGTGGTCGAGAGAGCATTCTTCATGTGATCATTGTCATAGTGCACTTCTCCCCCACACTTAAACTTCACAGAAATATGTTCCGGTGGACGGAGACGATTAAGGTACAAAATCCATTTTAGAGGTGAAGTGCTACGAGTTAAAGTAACATCAACTCCTCCCTCTTGATGCTTTTTGGAAGTCCTTCCAGGATTTTGGAGTCTATTTAGTTGGAGCACCCACTCCAGAAGTCTACGGCGCCCTGCAAAATCATGAAATACCTCCCTCACGCGTGCAGGGATAAGAAAGAAATGAAATACAATCAGTCTCTATATAGAATGTATCTAGAAATGCATCACATCCAATAAAATTAACCCTGGGTACCTCTATGAATTTTCCACAAACAGTCTCTACATAAGATGTATCAAGAATTGCTTCACAACCGACAAAATCAATTTTAGGTACCTCTATGGGTTTTCATAATCAATCTCTACATAAGATGTATCAAGAATTGCTTCATATTCAATAAAATCAATCTTGGGTACCTCTATTAATTTTTCACAATTAGTTTCCACACAAGATGTATCAAGAAATTCATCACATTCAACAAAATCAACCCTAGGTACCTCTATGGGGTTTTCATAATCAATTTCTACATAAGATGTATCAAGAATTGCATCACATTCAATAAAATCAATCTTGGGTACCTCTATTAATTTTTCACAATTAGTTTCCACACAAGATGTATCAAGAAATTCATCACATTCAACAAAATCAACCCTAGGTACCTCTATGGGTTTTTCATAATCAATCTCTACATAAGATGTATCAAGAATTGTATCACATTCAATAAAATCAATCTTGGGTACCTCTATTAATTTTTCACAATTAATTTCCACACAAGATGTATCAAGAAATTTATCACATTCAACAAAATCAACCTTGGGAGAAATACTTACCTTATCATGCTGAAAAATACCTGGAGGTTCTACAAGAGTAGATGTAACTACGACCTCCTCCTGGTCATGTATAGGCTCCACTTCAATCTCAGGTTCTGGTGGACATTCAATTAAGAGAAGTGATTCTTGGGTTCTTGCTGCCACCATGCAAGTCCCTACACTTTCATACTTATCCTCTGAATCTTCTAATGTATCAATCAATGTTTATGGTCCCTAGGGCTCAGTACAATCCCCTACACCTATAGAATCATCTCCAACGCATGCTTCATCAACAATATCTCCAACAACCATATTAGAAAAGTTAGGACCAACAACAACTATATCATCACAAAATAAAAGTCTAGAAGGGTCCTGTAGAACTTTAGAATCGAATTCAAGACTGTCACAAGCTTTACTATCAATCTCCTCCAATGCCTCTATAACTAATGCATCTTCAGTCTCATCTGAGCTAAAACATCCTCTCTGAATATCAAATGAAGCTTTATCAGCAATTAAATTTGTCTCAACAACCTCATCTGCAATACCCATGCTAATGCTAGGAGGATCCTCTCTGGGGTACTGTGGGTAGGGTGAAAAGACTTCCGGTTCCTCCACTTGAGTTGAAAGTTTTGGAAATGAATCTTGAACAGGAATTTTAGGAGGAATACCTGCTGTAGACACCCTGATTTTGCTGATTTCTTCTTCTTCTTCCATCAAAATTGCAAGATCAATTGAAGAAGGACTTAGGCTTGCACTAGGGTCACTTTGAACCGGTATAGAATCAATTTCGGGGCTATTTTGAGATGAAAAATAAGCTGCTGAAAATTTTTCAGAAAAATCGATACTTGGAGTGTTTAGACTTAAAACAACTTCCTCATTCCTCAAAGTTATTTCACAATCATGCCCCTTAGGATTAAGAATTGCTTGAGAAGGTAATTGTCTCGATCCTTGGGCTTGCATTTGATTCATTTCACTAACCAATTGTCCAATGTGGCTCTCAATGTTTTGAAGCGTAGAATCATACTCTTGTTGTTGTATGATTTGTTGCATAATCTCCTCAAGCCTTTGTTGTTGAACCTCAAGCTCACTAGAATCCTCAAAGTCTCCTTGATTGATATAGGACTCTTGTTGGACTTGAAATGTAGCATTAAGTTGCTGAAAATTATAAGTAGGTTGTGAATTCTGAAATTGAAGTTGTTGGGGCTGATCAAATGAGCAACTGAGCTGTTGAAATTGCTAGAAATTAGTTTGATAACAAGGTGGATGTTGCTGAAAATTATGATTCTAAAATTGCTGATCTGCTTGCTGAAAATGTTGGTTGATAGGATGAAAATTTTGAAACTGAGAAGGCTGCTGGAATGGTTGAAAATTCTGCTGAAAATTATGAGAGAGTTGTGAAGGTTGTGGAAAATCTTGATAAACTTGTTGGTTTTGATGAAATGGTTATTGAAAATTCTGAAAATTTTGCTGAAACTGCTATTCTGGCTGATTCCAAGGTTGGTTTTGCTGAAATTGTTGATTAGATTGGAATGGTTGAAAATTCTACTGAAAATTCTGGAATTGCGAATAGGGTTGCTGAAAATTCTGACCAGGCTGCTGAAAATTCTGAAAATACTAATATTCTGCCATGGAACTGCTTGAATGAGTAGAAAAATTTTCAATAGCTTCTCAAACTCTCAAGATCGCCACTTGCAATCCTGGCCATAAACAAACAAAAATGATAGCAAATGTATACAAAAAGATAAAGCAAATGAGAATAGAATCAAAGTATATGAAAATAAACACAAACTCAAATTAAGTAAACTCAACTAGTGTTCCCCGACAACGACGCCAAAAATTTGGTGGTACCCACAACAGGTGTCACGAATGAGCATCAAATTTAGATATTTATAAGCTGAAAACCCTTGTCTAACAAAGTTAAAATGTAGTATAGGGGCCTCAGGTCGTATTTTTCCAAGGACTAGTTGTGAATGTTTAATTCGAGCTTGAAAGTTATTTGTCGTTTGATGATTTAGGTTTTCTAGATAAAATGGGGATTTTTGCGATAAGGAATGAAATAGCAATTTGGAACAAATGGCTTAACTAAGCAGAAATGAATTAGGTAAGTACGGAAACTAAACTTAACCTATTTGACAACTGAGCAATTAAAATCAAAGTATAGAATTGAAATGTAAGAACTAATTGCAGGGAACTAAACTTGAAATGCAGGTAATTAATTGCAGAGAATGAATTGCAGAAATTGAAAGCTAGAACAAAACAATGCTTAAGGAACTTGGCTTGAAGTGTAATGGAAACAAGCTAGAGCAATTAAAGAAATACATGTTTAAAACCGAAACTATCCTAAATTGAACATCAACCCAATTCATTATCAAGATTTCCCTTTGCCGTCACACAAAAGATGAGCTATGAACCCCCTAGCTCAAAAAATCAGTGAAGGAACACTCCCTGGATAAGTTGTTGTGAATTGGCCTTCCTCATCGGCCAGCCGACCGATTAGGACCTAGGCTGATCGGAATGGGAAACGATCAGGAACTATACTGATCGGACAGGAGACCGATCAGTGATACCTCTGTCCGATCACAGTCACCGATCAGTGGCTGAGAAACTCCGCGATCTCCTCTTCCTCGATTAGCTGGCTGGCGATCGATGCTCAGAAACCCTCAGTGGCATTCGGAGAACCCCTCAAGTGCTCTGATTGCTCCGAAGATGAAGACAACCTACGATCAAGTGGAAGTTATCAGCGGAATGGAACTCCGGCGAAACCCTCCCCTTTTCTCCTCTCAGTGACGAAATCGAATGCGAACTCAACCGGAAAGTATACTTCAATGATCTGAAAACTTGGAAACGAACTTGGATTGGATGTTGGCCGCGCGATCTGAGAAGAAGCTGCGAAGAAAACGAAGAAGAAAACTGGCGAAAACTACTCTGCTCTGCAATCTGGCGATGACGAAGAGCTGGGCGGAGAAATTCTCAGATTTAAATTATCCCTTTTTAGTTTGAACGGCTGTGATTGTTCCGGACTCATCCAACGGTCGGATCTTCTCCGATCTGAACCAAACCTTCCAGATCTTGATCAATGGTCCTGATCTACTCCTCCTCAGCTGGGATCATTCAGATCTACAACGGATGGCTCAGATTGCTCTGATCTTTGAATGGACGGTTTAGGCTCCTCTTAAGCTCGATCCAACGTCTGGATGACCTCTGATCTTGATCTGTGGTCTAGATTAACTCTAACTTGAGTTCTGATTGGTCAGCAGATGATAGATGGCTCAGATCTAGCCGTTTCTTGATCGGACGACCCACATTGATCCACCTTTTGATCCCCTTGATCAAAGCCAAGTAGGAGCTCAAGTCTGATCCAATCTGATCTAGGTCCATGGTCATTTGAAGCCTACAAAATTAGATTCAAAATTAATGCCAAAATATCTCAAATACACAAAGATTTGAATCAAAAGCTAAAATAGAGGTAATTCATGAAACCTAATGTAAATGCAAACTTAAGCATATAAAAGTGGATCAAAACATGGATTTGAGAGCCTAAATTTATCAACAAAATAGTAATTATCACCCCTCCCGCACCCTCGCCAAGCCACAATGGGACGATGAACCACTGGCTCTGGTCCCTGCGCCAGCGGCAGAGCCGACTCGAGTGGTGAGCCCTCTACCTGCTGATCGAAGATGGCTTATCCTGCTCGTCAAGAAGGAGGAAGAGAATGAGTCACCTGCACTCCATCAGTAGCCCACAGCTCCTCCTGCAGCTCAAAAGTGGAAGACTCGATCGACTCAAGCTCCTCTCCGCGTCCCCGAGGACGAGGACGATGTCGTTCCTCTTTCCAAATGTCAAAGGTGGATGACATCGACGACCGTGAAGTTCGAGGGGGAGATTAGGCCATCCTCTAGGGATGCCCACTCCCTTCCTCCCTCACCAGGGACTCTTGACCCCAAGGGCAAGAGAGTTTGGTTTGAAAAACCAAAACATACAAGCACCCGTCTCCGCCAAAAGGTACAGGCGGGCAAGAAAGTGCTGCGCTTGGGCCCAGCATATAGAAATTAAGGAACTGCCACAGGGGAGTCATCCTTCGGAGGAGGTATCATCAAGCACAGACCACGGTGCTCCAGGGCCCTCCATTATACCCTTCGAGGAGACTCGCCTAATGATTCTCCCCGCCTGCCGCTCCAATGCTACCTCTGATATGCCCTCTCAGAGGAGTCGAGAGACGATGAGGGAGCAAGACGAGGAGCATATCACCTCCCTCAGGGGTGTGACCTTAGTTGGAGTAATCGCTAGGTTATATGAATCCCTCATAAAGGTATATTTCTGTCTATCTTTTGTTATTATCTCTGCATTTTAACTCTTACTGCTTCTTGTATTAGGCCACATCTGAATGCCTACTCTTGGGCCGCTAGATGCTTCCCGAGCAAGAGATTGAACCACTGCGGCAGCAAGTGGCTGGGTTAGAGGCGGAGGTGCACAGTGTTCAAAGGGAAGGCTAGATGCTGGCTGAGGTTTCTCGAGACCTCAGGGCTAAGCTGGAGCATTCGGCATGCAAACTCCTGGCATTGGAGTCGAACTTACACAGCATCCGCCATCAGGAATGCCTTTTGTTAGAGAGAACTACATCCCTCTTGACGAACGTGAATTAACACAGGAGAGGGAGCAGCTCCATGCTCAAGAGGCCCAATTGAAGGTGGGCATTCGTCTTCTCGAGTCATCCAAGGAGTAGCTCAATGGAGCTTAGTGGTCAAGATCAAAGAGCAGACAGCCAAGCTAACCAAAAATGAAGTAGAACTATAGGCTGCTACTGCTTATGTATCTGACCAATAGAAGAGCATCTCCCGAGATGAATCTCTTCTATTGATGGTCCAGGAACAACTTGAAGAAGTGCTCACTGCCCGAGACAAGACGATGGCTGACATTCAAGAAATAAAATTTGATCAGGATCGGGTTCTCCAAGAATTAGAGGACTACAATGTTGATACAGTCTAACCCGATTATTGTTTTGATGTTGACACCGATTTAATTTTGATTGAGTAAATTCAGCTTAAGTACTGGTCAGGGACTGGGCACGAAATCCTAGTGAGTGAAGCTAGGTGAACGAAACCCCGGTGAGTGAAGCCGGGTCCCGGTGATTGAAGTCGGGTGATGGAAATCCCGGTGAGTGAAGTCGGGTCCCCGTGAGTGAAGTCGGGTGATGGAAACCCGGTGAGTGAAGCTGAGTCCCAGTGAGTGAAACGGGTGATAGAAACCCCGGTGAGTGAAGCCGGGTCCCGGTGAGTGAAGTCGGGTGATGGAAATCCCGGTGAGTGAAGTCGGGTGATAGAAACCCCGGTGAGTGAAGTCAGGTGATGGAAACCCCGGTGAGTGAAGCCGGGTCCCGGTGAGTGAAGCCGGGTCCTGGTGAGTGAAGCCAGGTGATGGAAACCCCGGTGAGTGAAGCCAGGGTGACTGAAATCCTGGTGAGTGAAGCCGGGTCCTAGCGAGTGAAGCTAGGTGAAGGAAACCCTGACGAGTGAAGCCAGGTCCTAGTGAGTGAAGCTAGGTTGAATGAAGTCCCGGTGAGTGAAGCTGGGCATGAAGTCTTGGTCCGGGGGACTAAGCCGAGTCAGCCAAGTGTTTGGATCAGGAGTTGACACGAGTTCCCTTGTGAATAGATCGGTCTGGTGACTGATCCAGGGAGTCTGATCGTTCTGGTGAACGATCAGGATAAGAACAGAATGGTTCTGTTTGACTTCTAATCGTTCTGGTGAACGATGAGAGAGAGATCAGTAACCTTCTGGAGAAAACCTTGATCGGTCAGTGTGACCGATCAAGGGCCTCCTGGACCGATCAGGATGGGTCCTGATTGGTCCAGAGGTGACCTGATCGGTCACTGTGACCGATCAGGGCACAACCTGATCGGTTAGGTGATCGATCAGGTCAAGGAATCTGTGGCTTGTGGAGGAAACTCCAGCATGCTGCTGGATCGGTCACAGTGACCGATCCACGATCCCTGATCGGTCAGTGTGACGATCACAGAGTCACTGGATCGATCAGGAGGTAGCCTGATCGATCAAGGTCATCACTAATCGGTCTGGTGACCGATCAGTGTCTGAACTTTAATTTGAAAATGTTGTCAGACTTCTGATAACGCTCTGATCTCGCACTGAATCCTTCTGATACCTGCTGATTTCCTTTTAATTTGCTGTGCTAATTCTCTGATGAGTTTGCAGGTGAGACAGGGATGACTCAAACCAAGAAGGAGGGTCAACTGGAGACTTTCGCTTCGGTCAGGTTTGTCCGTTTTCCCTTTGGAGGATTCAACGGCTTCTGGTGCGGGCTGGCAACTGTCTGGCGGAGCTGACGACTGACCTGAGGCTCAGCTGAAGAGGTTTCAGTGGATTGAGCCTAGTAGAGGTCAGTGGATCAGTGATGACGGAGTTGATCAGAGGTTGCAGACGCGCCGGGTGAGCAAAAGCTTAAGAGGAAGCTGGGAAGCAGAGGAGCAAAGAAGAACAAATAGAAAACAAGTGAAGTGTTTGGCTGGGTTGTTTTAGCTCTCTGTATAGTTTCTTGCTTGAGTGTTCCTGCTAGATCTGTGTGTGAGCTATCCTTCTTATTGTCTCGTGCGCTTAACTGTTATCCTACTGAGACGATTGTGGAGAGGTTACTCCACCAAGAAGGAGTTCTGATTATTCAGAGTTCTGGGGCTTGATCTGCCGACAATCAAGGGATCGCCCACCTCACGGGCACGCCAAGGAGTAGGGGCAAGTTATCCCCGAACCTTGTACACCCTTTGAGTTAGCGTCTTTGAAAGATCAAAGAAGAGAGAAATTTCTGTGTCTAGCTATTCACACCCCCCTCTAGCCATCCAAGGTTCAACAAGTGGTATCAGAGCCTGGGGCTCTTTCAAACGGACTAACACCCGAGAGCAGACAAATATGGCTATGAGGGAAGGCTTCAACACCAACCGACCTCCATTTTTCGACGGAGCCGACTTCCAGTATTGGAGGTCAAGGATGGAGTATTACTTGAAGACCAACATCAACATGTGGTTCTCTGTCAAGGAGGGGTTCTCCCCTCCAACGGATGCTGAGGGAAAAGAGTTAGAGTTCTCAAGGTGGTCGGCAGAGCAGAAAAGAAAATGGGAAGCTGATGCAAAGGCTGTGGTCACCCTGTAGTGTGGGATGACCAAGGAGCATCTGATCAAAGTTGACCCCTTCACCACTGCCAAGGGCCTCTGGAACAAGCTCATTGAGCTCCATAAAGGAACTCAAGATACCCAAAGAGCCAAGAAAGATCTTCTTCTCAGCCAACTCTAAAACCTCTCCATGAAGGAAAGTGAAACGGTAAGTGAACTTCATGGTAGATTCAAGGAGATTCTCAATGGGTTACATTCCATCGATGAGAAGGTCGAGAATCGCGACCTTGTAAGGTATGTTCTTAAATCCTTTCCTAGGAATGCTTTGTGGTCATCTATGGTGGATGCCTACAAGGTATCCAAGGACTTGTCCATTGTTAAAATATATGATCTATTTTGTGAAATGGAATTACACGAGATTGCTAACCAAAGCTCAAAGGAGAAGGGCGTGGCTTTTGTGGCAGGTGACAGAAGGAAGAAGAAGAAGGAGAAGAAAAAGGAAAAGGAGGAGGAGAAGAGCTTCTGTCACATGACCTTCATGGCAATAGAGGACTCAAATGAAGGAAGTAGTGATGAATCGAGGGACTCTTCAACCACGACTTCATCATCTTTGGATGATGAAGAGATAATTTCTCCCGAGTTAGATAAATGCTATAGAACAATAGCATGTTTAACCAATTTGCTTAAGAAATCTAAGGTCAAAGTAAAATCATTAAAATTGGAAGTAGAAAAATTGAAAACCTCTAAGGATGAGGTAATTAATGATTTGCATAGTGAGTCCCTTGAGGATGAAAACAAGATCTTGAGGAGAGAAGTTGAAAAACTCAAGAATATTCTTGAGAAGTTTTCAACTAGCTCTAAAACTTTAGATATGATCCTTAATTCTCAAAAAGCGGTTTACAACAAGGTTGGTTTAGGTTACCAACCTAAAGAACCAAGCTTCATGTCATTAATGTCTAGAACCCATATTAGATCATCAAAGGATTCTAGGGTTCATGGACTTAAGAAGAAAATGACTAAGGCATGGGTGCCAAAGACCGTCATTGTAGATGCATTAGGTCCCAAAATTTGGGTACCTAAAACCTCTATATTTCGAATTGTATAGCTTTGGTTGAGGGGGAGCATCTATCAACACGAATTGTTGACAACGGGTGCTCCAAACACATGACTAGAGATAAATTAATGTTCACTACAACAAGAAGTCTAAATTAGGTTTCTTTTAACTGCCTGCATCTAGAGAAATTAGACAATTTCATGAAAATTCTCATATCTTTGTAATCTACATTTTGAATTTCCTGAACTCTCTAAATAAGACAAATACATGTTGGACAAATTTTCTGATATTGAAAACATTTTCTTTGAATTTTCTGATTAGAAGAGTCGAATACAACTTTATGAATTGTCTTGATACCAAAATCTGCTTTGGGATGTTGATACAAACCTAATAGACAAATTTGGGGATTATGGACTTGATATATATTTTGAACACACTTGAAACATACTGATACAAATCATTTTTGAAATATTATTAATTCCATAAGGATTCTTGACTCTTAGTGAGGGATAAATTTCAGTTAAATGAACACCTCTAGGATCAAAGAAGATAGATCTGATTGTATCAAGTTGAAATTTGAAGGTTTGTATCTTAAGTTCTGAAATTTGAACATATTAGATTTTCTCCTGTATCAAACTAAAGGGTCCCTGATTGGTCTACAGACCGATCAGGATACTTCCTGATCGGTCAAGTAGACCGATCAGAGCTGTTGCTGATCGATCCGTAGACCTATCAGGAAGTTTCTATATAGAAAAGGCTATGTATCGGATCTGATCAATTCACAGACCGATCAGGCCTCATCCTGAACGGTCAAGGTGACCGATCAGATATTGTCTGAGGTTGATGACAGTATGCCTATTTGTTTTGGTGTTACTCATAAGCCTATTTGATTCCTTACTTGGCATATGATGCATATACATTGTTGCCATGATACATTTATGGTATATGTCTCTCATATGCAATTCAAAAATTATCCTTCATTTTTATTTTGGGTTTGGGGAGAGACCCTCGTTTAAGGGGAAGTTATGTTGAAACTTAATAACCATACCCTTTTCGGTGTTTGACAAAGGGGAGAGAATGGTTGATTAAGTTTAGGTTACAAATTTAATTATTGTAGGGAGAGGACTTTGCTTCCCTTGCGATAATGAAAATTGACTTCAATTGATTTCCAATACCTAAACTTAAATCGGGTTGTCAAACAACCAAAAGGGGGAGATTGTTGATGCAGTCTACCCGATTGTTGTTTTGGTGTTGACACCGATTTAAGTTTGATTGAGTAAATTCGGCTTAAGTCCTGGTCGGGGACTGGGCACGAAATCCTAGTGAGTGAAGCTAGGTGAACGAAACCTCGATGAGTGAAGCCGGGTCCCGGTGAGTGAAGCCGGGTGATGGAAATCCCGGTGAGTGAAGTCGGGTCCCGGTGAGTGAAGCCGGGTGATGGAAACCCCGGTGAGTGAAGCCGTGTCCCGGTGAGTGAAGCCGAGTGATGGAAACCCCGGTGAGTGAAGTCGGGTCCCGGTGAGTGAAGCTGGGTGACGGAAACCCTGGAGAGTGAAGCCGAGTCCTGGTGAGTGAAGTCAGGTGATGGAAACCCCGGTGAATGAAGCTGGGTCCTGGTGAGTGAAGCCGGGTGACTGAAATCCCGGTGAGTGAAGCCGGGTCCTAGCGAGTGAAGCTAGGTGAAGGAAACCCTGACGAGTGAAGCCAGGTCCTAGTGAGTGAAGCTAGGTTGAATGAAGTCCCGGTGAGTGAAGCTAAACATGAAGTCTTGGTCCGGGGGACTAAGCATGAGTCAGTCAAGTGTCTGGATCGGTCTGGAGTTCGATCAGGAGTTGGCACGAGTTCCCTTGTGAATAGATCGGTTTGGTGACCGATCCAGGGAGTCTGATCGTTCTGGTGAACGATCACGATAAGAACAGAATGGTTCTGTTTGGCTTCTGATCATTCTGGTGAACGATCAGAGAGATCAGTAACCTTCTGGAGAAAACCTTGATCGGTCAGTGTGACCGATCAAGGGCCTCCTGGACCGATCAAGATGGGTCCTGATCGGTCCAGAGGTGACCTGATCGGTCAGGTGACCGATCAGGTCAAGGAACCTCTGGCTTGTGGAGGAAACTCCAGCAAGCTGCTGGATTGGTCACAATGACCGATCCACGATCCCTGATCGGTCAGTGTGACCGATCACAGAGTCACTTGATCGATCAGGAGGTAGCCTAATCGATCAGGGTCATCACTGATCGGTCTGGTGACCGATCAGTGTCTGAACTTTAATTTGAAAACGTTGTCAAACTTCTGATAACGCTCTAATCTCGCACTGAATCCTTCTGATACCTGCTGATTTCCTTTTGATTTGTTGTGCTAATCCTCTGATGAGTTTGCAGGTGAGACAGGGATGACTCAAACCAAGAAGGAGGGTCAACTAGAGACTTTCACTTCGGTCAGGTTTGTCCGTTTTCCCTTCGCGGGATTCAACGGCTTCTGGCGCGGGCTGGCAACTATCTGGTGGAGCTGGCGACTGACCTGAGGCTCAGCTGAAGAGGTTTCAGTGGACTGAGCGCAGTAGAGGTCAGTGGGTCAGTGATGACGGAGCTGATCAGAGGTTGCAGACGCGCCGGGTGAGCAGAAGCTTAAGAGGAAGCTGGGAAGCAGAGGAGCAAAGAAGAACGAACAGAAAACAAGTGAAGTGTTTGGCTGGGTTGTTTTAGCTCTCTGTATAGTTTCTTGCTTGAGTGTTCCTGCTAGATCTGTGTGTGAGCTATCCTTCTTATTGTCTCGTGCGCTTAACTGTTATCCTACTGAGACGATTGTGGAGCGGTTACTCCACCAAGAAGGAGTTCTGATTATCTGGAGTTCCGAGGCTTGATCTGCCGACGATCAAGGGATCACCCATCTCACGGGCACGCCAAGGAGTAGGGGCATGTTATCCCCGAACCTTGTACACCCTTTGAGTTAGCGTCTTTGAAAGATCAAAGAATCGAGAAATTTCTGTGTCTGGATATTCACACCTTCCTCTCTAGCCATCCAAGGTCCAACATACAAGGTTGGTGAGGAATCCCGTCGGTTTGAAGTAGAAACCACGGTCAAGACCAAGTTTTTCCAGTTTGAGGAGTTTGGTGACATTCTGGCCAGCCAAGTACTGAAGCGACTCAAGCAGGCTTCAACAGAGTTGTCTAGCAGATTGAGCGAGTTGGGGTACTGAAGTTAGGTGTCACCCTGGACTTCCTCAGCATCGGCCGAGCCTGGGAGGAACTGTCCACCAAAGAAAAAGAACTTTAAGGCCATCTATCTTTGTCCTTACTGTTTTCCTGCCAGGCCTTTATAATTATAAACCATGTACCCTTGTTTTCCTATCTTTCTTAAATGAATATATTTCACTTTGCACCTTATGTTTTATATTTCTACTTTTATAATTCATCTGAGCATAACTTGTACTCTATGTGTCATCCTATCAATGTAATGTCAACACCCATCTCTTTCTGACCTAGCACTCTTTCTATTCCACTCCACGCTTAATACTCTGTGTAGTATCATTGACACCGCGAGTTGGCAAGAACTTCGGCTGCTCTTGGCAGGCATCCTCAGCACCTCGGCCAGGTCTACACATCTTGGGCATCCTCGGCACCACAAGATCGTAGGAACTCAGGTTGGTCTCGGTCGGGCCTCCTCAATGCCTCGATCAGGTCTACACATCTTGGGCATCCTCGACACTGCAAGATGGTAGGCACTCGAGTTGCTCCCAGTCGGCATCCTCAGCGCCTCGACCAGGTCTAACCATCTTGGGGATCCTCAGCACCACAAGATGGTAGAAACTCGGGTTGCTCCCGGTCGGGCATCCTCAGCACCTCGGCCAGGTCTACACATCCTGAGCATCCTCAACACCATAGGATGGTAGGAACTTGGGCTACTCCAGGTCGATCATCCTCAGCGCCTCGGCTCGGTCTACACATCTTGGGCATCCTCGGCAACACAAGATAGTAGGAACTCGGGCTGCTCCCGTCCGGGCATCCTCAGTACCTCGGTCAGGTCTACACATCTTGGGCATCCTCAGCACCACAAGATGGTAGGAACTTAGGCGGCATGCTTCGATTGGCGAACCACATTTTTCCTATTCATTCAATTCACCAAGTCCCAAGCAAATATATATATATATATATATGACCGGATTATTAGGCGCGGTAAGGTTGGAGGTGACTTGCGTTACATGGTCTTTCTAGCCTTTTGCCATCAGCATCTTGCAAATAATAACTATCACCCGTGAGTTTTTCAACGATCGTGTAAGGTCCACTCCATTGAGGTTCAAGCTTTCTGACATCACCGACTGGCTTGATCCTTTTCCACACCCGGTCTCCAACCTAGAATGTCTGGGGGATCACTCGAGTTGTAGACTTGTCACATACGTTGGAGGTACGCAGCTAGTCGGGTGACTGCTTTGTCCCGCACTTCTATTACCAAGTCTAAATTTAGTAGTCGCTCCCAGTCGTTATTCTCCTTGGTGTAGAGTTGTCGCCGAGTTGATTTGCCACCTATCTCAATAAGGATCATGACTTCTACACTATAGACCAGAGGAAAATGACTTTGCCCAGGTCCCTCTTTGGGAGTTGTTCGATATGACCATAGAGCGCTTGGGAGTTCTTCGACCCAGCTCCTCCCGACATGTTCTAGCTTTATCTTGAGTTCTCTGATTATTTCTCTATTGACAACATCAAATTGACCGTTACTTTGTGGATAAGTGACTGACATAAAGGCCTGCAGAAGACCTAACCCTTCACACCATTCTCTGAGTTTGTGATCTACAAATTGTCTACCGTTGTCCGATATCATCTTGTATGAAATTCCATATCTATAGACAATATATCCTTCCAGAGGATCTTCATCACGACAGCCTCAGTAATCTAGACGAGTGGCTCGGCTTCGTCCCATTTGGAGAAGTAATCCAGCAATACCAACAGGAACTTCTTTTGTTGTGGTCCTGTTGGAAAAGGGTCTACTATGTTCATCCCCTACTGATCGAAGGGACAAGAGATAGTAGAGGCTCGAAGTGGCTCAGTTGTTCGATGAGCAATATGTTGATGTCTTTGACAAGCCTCACATCTGGCAATGAACTTGTTAGCATCCGCCTGCAATGTGAGCCAGAAATATCCGGCTAGAATAATCTTCCTAGCCATCTCCGACCGCTGATATAACTCCCGCAGATGCCTTCATGAACCTCTCGCATAATGTAGTCAATGTCCCTGGAGCCAACACACTTAAGTAATGGCCTGGTGAATGATCTCTTGTAATGTTGTTCCCTTATCAAGGTGAACCCAGAAGCCCTACGACGAAAGAGTTAGACTGGTTCACAACTTGCCGAGACTGTTCCATTACGTAGGAATTCAACATAAGGGTCTCTCTAGTCAGGTGGTATAGTATCAACAGGCTCTCCTTCTATCTGAGCCACAATTCCCTCCTGGATGATAGGTTCCTCCAACGTCCATGACGGTAAGGAGCTTGCATACTTGGCCAGCTCATTCACCTTGAGATTATCTGCTAGGGATATTTTCTGTAGAGTTACTTTAGCGAAAGAATATTTCAATTGCTTATATATAGTTACATACCTCTGCAAGCGTTCATTTGGAACTTCAAAATCCCCTTCAAGCTGTTGCGCCACCAACTGGGAGTCAGAATATAATATAACCCGAGTAGATCTGACCTGCTTGGCTGCTTGTCACGTAACTAGTTGTTGGGACCGGTGCCGTCGATAGAGGGGGGGTGAATATCGACCATAAAATCTTCGCAGAAACTTCATAAACTTTTCGGTTCGTTCTAGATACAAAGTTAGTAGCAGCGGAAAAATAGAAAGAACAAATAAAATAAACCACAGATTGCACACAGGATTTACTTGGTTCCCAACCCCCAGAGTCAGTACATCTAAGGCCTAAGCACGGGAACGCCCGTCCACTAATGGTCTCCTTTCCGGACTTTCTGGAGGTGGAGAAACCCGTCTTATAGTGCAAGATTTATAATCACAAAGTATAAAATAAATTACGTGCGGAAAGTAAATCAAACCAAAAGAAAGGGGTCGAAGACTCGGCCGATCTGGAACTCCGAAGTGTCACGCACATCCTCCTGGAGCTTCCTTGGTCGCAGAGCTTCGTCGTTAGCATTTTTCTTCTAGTCAGAATGCTCAAAATGATTGTGGAATTATTGTTTTGAGTTGAGGTATCGAAGCCCCCTTTTATAGTCTTGTCTAGGGCGTCCGTGATGCTATGGGGCGCCTCATAAGTGGTCAAAAGCTCATCCAAATCGTGAACTGATAAAAACTGCCATATTGGGTGCCTGTATTGAAGGAGGCGCCTGATTCATTCAGGTGCCTGAGTTAATGGGGGCGCCTAGCTTCATTGAGGCGCCTGTATCAATGGGGGCGCTTGGGAAGCTGCTTTTCAGCAATTTTGTGTTTGTTTGCCTGCTTTCTCTTCAGTTTTAGGTACCTGCAAGATACATAAATACAAGGCAAACACATATACAATCTTAGCCTTAAGGACATGGTTCTGACTTCGGATTTTCGAGAAACCCTAGGTCGAACCGACGCCTTATGTTCCCATCCCGGGGAACGCGCCTTTCACCTACTCCTTTCAGGAGAGTTTTGCCAACCGGTCCATTCGGTTGGACTTTTACTTAGCCTTCGAGACTCTCGTATCTCGAGACGTCCGAACCTCGACCCGTCTCTACTTATGTCCTTAGTCATCGCTCAACTAAGTTGCTCAATCCCTCGGACCAAGACTTCGTGCCCAAACCCTTGGTCCAGGACTTAGTGCCTAACTTCACTCATCAAGACTTTTGCCCAGCATCACTCACCAGGACTTATTTCCCAATTCCATGAACCAGGACTTAGTGCCCAACCCTCAGTCAGGTCTTCGGTGTCCAGTCATCAACCAGACTTAGTGCCCAATTCCACGAACCAGAACTTAGTGCCTAGGTTAACTAGGACTTTTCTTCACTTTATTACTCCTCTCTTGACTCACCCTTCCCTTGTTCAATGTATCACTGACTTAAGCATATTGTTAAATATTGAAACACTTAGAGGAGGACATCACTGATGCATCTTGCACCAACACTAGTATTACCTAATACTCGACTTCATTATTGATGGCTCGAAAGTTAAGTTGGACGGATAATTGTATCATATCCTCCCGAGGTGAGATCATTAAAATTCCTACCCCGCTTGATCTATGATTAGATGAATCATCGACGTAAATCTTCCAAGCTTCCTCAAATGCAGGTAATGGGGCTGCTTCGAGCATGAAGTCAGCTAAAGTCGGTGCCTTGATAGTTGTTCGAGGCTAATACTCGATTCCATACATGATTAACTCTGCAGTCCACTTAATCAACCACCCCAATGCCTTGGGATTCATGAGAACACATCCGAGCGGACTATTAGTGAACACAACGATGGAATGCGCCAAGAAGAAAAGCCTCAGTCTCCGTGTTGTTAATACTAGCCCATATGCTAATTTCTCCAAGGTAGTATGCCTAGTATCTACATCTTTAAGAAAATGACCAAAGAAATAGATAGGATGTTGAATGTTACCTTCCTCGCGAATAAGCGCGGAACCTACAGCTTATTCAGCCGCAGACAGGTAGACAAAATGTGTCTCTCCCTCTAGCGGCTTGTATAATATGGGGAGGCCAGTAGGTATGTCGTTAATTCTGTAAAGGTCTTCTCGCATTGGTCCTCCCATTTGAATTTGACTTCTTTCCTCAAAATTTTGATGAAAGGCAAAGTCCTATTAGCTAACCGAGATATGAACCGGGATAGGGTCGTGATCCTTCCATTATGCTATTGCACCTCATTGAAATTGCTGGGAGATGACATATTCAGAATAACCTACACCTTTTTAGCATTTGCCTCAATTACTCTCTCTGTTACCATGTATCCAAGGAAACATTCACTTTTTATCCTGAACAAACACCTAGTTATTAGCCCTCAAGGTAGCAAACACCTCCTCTAGATTGACAATCATGTTCTTCTCCTTCTCCGTCTTAACCAGGATGTCATCAACGTACACCTCGATATTTCAGCCAATCTGATGCCCAAACACTTTGTCCATCATACGCTAATAGGTCGCTCCCGCATTCCGCAATCTGAATGGCATGACAATGTAGCAATAAGTGTCATCCGCAGTTACGAAACTTACTTTCTTCTGGTCCTCTCGAACAAGAGGAACCTGGTGATATCCCTGATATGCATCCAACATTGAAATAAACTCACAGTCGGAAGTTGAATTTACCAGCTGATCGATGGGTGGCAAGGGGTAACGGTCTTTCAGGCATACTTTGTTTAAGTCTCGAAAATCTATGCAAACCCGCCATTTCCCCCGGAACATAGGGACCAATACAACATTTGTCAGCCAGGTCAGGAACTGGACTCATTGAATGTGTTCGACCTATAACTACTTTGTTACCTCCTCTCTGATTATTTGGTCTTGTTCTGGGGCAAAGTACCTCCGCATTTGCTTTACTGGTCGGGCTCCTAGAGTGATGTGTAGTTGGTGCGTGGTCAGGATGGGAGGAACTCCTTTGATCTCATCTGCAGTCCATGTGAACACATCATGATGACCGACCAAACAGCTGATCAACCTGTTTCTGAGTTCATGGCCCAGATCCACATCAATTCTTGTAATTCCTCCCGACTGCTGACGATGAATCTGTACTTCTTCACACTCAACTGCCCGGTGCTCCTCCCTGGCTCCTTCTTTCGCCTGGGGATCAGCCAAGTCAATCTGCAAGGTCTCGTGAGTCTTCAAGCTCTTGCGAGACTCTACCCTGACTTCTTTGCTATAATATCGCTGGGAAGCTAGTTGATCCCCCTTCACTTCAGCTACTTCATCCCCTACCGGGAATTTAATTTTCTGATGATAGACTAAGACTACAGCTCGGAATAAGCTGAGGGTTGGTCTTCCCATAATGACATTATATGGCGACGGGGCATCCACCACTACAAAAGGAGTTCTTCTTGGCCTCTGCAGGATGTCATCCCCAAGAGATAGGGACAACGAAATCTATCCTGTCGGTTGTATCCGATGCCCAGTGAAATCAACCAACGATGTGGAGATGGGGCACATCTCACCTTCGTCTACCTGCATCTGATCTAGCGCCACCTTGTATAAGATATTGACGGAGCTCCCTGTATCCATGAAAATGCACTTAATCTCATAATTAGCTATGTGGGTAAGGATTACCAATGCATCTTCATGGGGAGCTTCGACATCCTCCAGATCGTCAGAACCGAAGGAGATGATAGACCCTTGGCGCTTCACTTTACTCGTCCCAATGGCGTAGTTTTCCAACCTACGCATATGAGACTTCCTTGCCCAATGGGAGTCCCCACCGGTCAGGCCTCCTGAGATAATTCCGACATGACCCGACAGACGTCCATAGGCCAGAGCATTGCCCTTCTCAGGATCCCTCTCCGGTGAGGTTGATCGGCGAGGTGTGGTCTCTTGGGATCTTCTATTCGAAGGCGCTCGAGATCGCCTCCTGGGGCTGCCTTCCCCCAATTGCCGAATTCGAGGAGATCAGCTTCGACGAGGGGACCTTCGTTGATACCCCAAGTTGCTCCACTTCTTCCATGGCTAGGTGTATGCGTCCTTGGATCTCCTCCGCTTCAAAGCGTAGCACTCCTCTGTAAAATGCATAGTACTGCCATGAAAGTCACAGTACTTCTTAGGTGGTGTCGGACCTTCAGTGTCTACTATTTCCACCACCTTCTTCTGGTGGTCCCAATGATCTTTACCTGAGTAAGAATCCTTTGCTCAGGAGGAGTGCGTGGTTCTCTCCTCTCGGATCGTATCGAGATTTGGATAGGTGCTCCTGCTGAATTCTTTCGGTGGTCGTGTTACACATCTTCCACATTATTATGCTTGACCGACCGCCCCAATAAATAATTGAAACTGGTCGGTGATTCCTTCACCAGAGACCGAAAGAAATCTCCTTCAGTGAGACCTAGTGTGAAGGCGCTGATGACAATCTCTAAAGTAGCACTCGGCACATCCTGCACCACACGATTGAATCGCTAAATGTAATCTTTTAGTGTCACTTTGCTTTTCTGCTTTAGGGCGAAAAGATTCAGCGTTGTCTTCTGATATCGTCGACTGCTGGCGAAGTGGTGCAAGAAGACAGTCTTAAACTCCAAGAAGGAGTTTATAGATTCTTTAGGTAATCTCTGGAACCACATCTACGCTGCTCCTAACAAAGTGTTCAAGAATACCCAACACTTCACTCCATCAGTATATTGATGCAGTAGAGCCGCATTCTCAAATTTGCAAATGTTATCTTTTGGATCTAATTTCCCATCGTAATCAGCAATCCCAGGACCTCGGAATTTCTTGGGCATGAGATCACCGTGATGTCCCGAACAAAAGGCGAAGAGGTATACTTCGGGAGAACCTTTGCAAGTTCACTTTTTCCTTGTCCTTCTTCTCGTCGCAAAACGTTGGAGGCAGTCGCCCAGGAGCCACATTCACGGGCACCCCTGGAGGTGAGATGGATCTCCTATTCCAAGCGTATGAGGCGGATGTCCTTTGGGCATCAGCCTGTATTAGCACTGCTCGTTGAGATGCAGCTTACTCAATTTGGTGCTACCCAGCGCCCCTCGAACGGTGTTGGCGATCAAGCGTTCCAGTTCCTCCCGTGTCAAAATGATTGATTGTCCTGTAGGACTGGTGCCGTCGATAGAGGGGGGGTGAATATCGACCGTTAAAACTCTTCGAAAACTTCGTAAGACTTTCGTTCTAGATTCAAAGCGTTAGTGCAGCGGAAAATAAATAGAACAATAAAACAATACAGCAGACACGCGGGATTTATTTACTTGGTTCCCGACCCCCCTGAGTCAGTACGTCCAAGGCCTATGTACTCGGCGTGAGTCCACTATTGGTCATCTTTCCGGAATTTTCGAAGGTGGAGAAAACCCATCTTACAGTTGATAATTACAAGCACGAATATTGAAAATTAAGTGCGGAATTAAATAAAAGCAAACCGAACAAAACAAAGTCTGAAGCTCGGCCGATCTAGACCTCCGAAGTGCCACGCACTTCCTCCTGGAGCCTCCCGGACATAGAGCCTCGTCTTTAGCGCGTTGTCATCGGTCAGAACGTTCAGAATGGATCTGGAAAGGTGTGTCTGAAGCAAAGTGGTCGAAGCCCCTTATATAGGCTTCAGATGGGCGCCTGATACGTTGGGGGCGCCCCTACAGACTCGGTCAAACTTTATCCCCGCGCCGACCTCGCCGCGGCCGATAAAACCTCTGACCAGGGCGTCCCGGACCTCCCAAGCACCTAAATGAAGGCTTATCTGTGTTTCGACCTCGAAACAGCAAATACAGCTTTCAACTTGGCGCCCGTATCATCCCGGGCGCCTATATGGAAGTCTATTCTGCTTTCTTCACGAAACTGTACCTTTTACTCTTTGGCATGGGCGCCCCCATCATACTGGGCGCCTGGCTTCAAGGCTTTCAACCCAAGACTGGGTTTTGTGCTTTGATCTGGGCGCCCCCACCAATAGGGGCGCTTGGGTTGGCTGCTTTCCAGCCTCTCACCTGCTTTGTCTCCGGTTCTTGGTACCTGCAAGATACACAAACACAAAGCAAATATACATACAATATTAGCCTTAAGGACTTGGTTCGGACTTCAGATTTCCACAAAATCATAGGTCGAACCGACGCAGGTTCCCACCCCCGAGAACACGCCTTTCACCTACTCCTTTAAGGAGACGGTTGCTACCCAGTCCTTCGGGTGGACTTTTGCTTAGCTTCCGATACTCTCGGACCTCGAGACGCCCGAACCCTGACCCGTCTCTACTTCTATCCTTAGTCATCGCTCAGCTAAGTTGCTCAGTCCCTCGGACCAAGACTTCGTGCATAAACCCTAAGTCCAGGACTTCGGTGCCCAACCCTCGCCCAGGTCTTCTTGCCCAGTCCTCGACCAGGACTTCGGTGCCCAACCCTCGGCCAGGTCTTCTTGCCCAATCCTCGACCAAGACTTCGTGCCCACCTTCCGAGCAGGTCTTTGGTGCCCAACCCTTTGCCAAGACTTAGTGCCCACCTTCCGAGCAGGTCTTCGGTACCCAGCCCTTTGCCAGGTCTTAATGCCCAATTCTCCGAACCAGGACTTATTGCCTAGATTCACTAGGACTTTGGTCCACTTTGTTACTTCTCTCTTAACTCCCCTTTGTCTGTTCAATGTATCACTGACTTAAGTAAATTGTCAAATATTAAAACACTTAGAGGAGAACATCATTGATGCAACTTGCACCAACATGTCCTTCCGATTCCGCCATCACAATTTTCCTTTTGGTAATTAATTTAGTTTCCCACAGACGGCGTCAAACTTGTTCCTGATGTGAACGACGTGGACGACAGGTCACCGATGAGTAGTCTTAGATGATGACGAGGGAGGAGACCCCTGCTTGCGAGGTTAACACGAGCGGGAAAAGGAGTACACTGGAAGGAGTTCCGACGGAGACCTCTTCGACACTCATGTCAGAAATTACTCAGCGATGGAAAAGGAGCAAGGAGAATAAATTAGTACAGGTAATCCAAAAATATCCCCCGTTACCTAGGGGTCTAAGCACCTTATAC
Source organism: Boesenbergia rotunda (assembly GCA_024364735.1). NCBI lineage: Eukaryota > Viridiplantae > Streptophyta > Magnoliopsida > Zingiberales > Zingiberaceae > Boesenbergia > Boesenbergia rotunda. Next base: position 84,244 of record JAGFNQ010001232.1, read on the forward strand.
ATTTGTTGCTGTCCTCCGGTGAGTGTTCGCATGTTATTGTAACTGCTACCCTACTCCCACACCTCTTGATTCGTGATTGTCTGCCAGCTGTCATTTACTGGGGACCTCTTGGTAATGGTAGTCACGCACTTTAACTCATGCATTGTCAATCGAAACTGTCAGCCGATATTCTCATTCAAGAGAGGGGACGTTCGAAACGGTTACCACCTGTATTAAATATATCATTATCGCTGTTAATGATAGGCTTATCTTACCCACACTCTTTCTCCTGAGCTGGTCTCGGACTCCGCTCTCCGAGCTGGGTTCAGAAAATCTCAGTGCCTACTCTAGTCCCAAGCACATCTCTTCTAAAGTGCTCTCTAGCCTGAGCTGGCCTCAGGTCTCCTTGACTGAGTTGACCTCGAACCCTTTTCTCCTGAGTTAGCCTCAGGTGGTTATCACCTGACATGGCCTCGGGCGGTGATTTTTCTCGAGTTGATCTCAGGAACTTTCTGTTGGTGCCGGAAGCACCAAAGTCAAACCTGTGTTTTGATAATGGCAAAGGGTTCAAAAGTTAAGGTGGTGTTGTGATCTAACAAGCTTACTAAGTGTGCAGGAAAGTTCTAGGTAAACTAGGCAAGAAGTCCTGGCAAGGGTTGGGCAAGAAGTCTTGGTCGAGGACTGGGCAAGAAGTCCTAGCAAAGGGCTGGGCATCGAAGACCTGACCGAAAGTTGGGCAAGAAGTCCTTGTCGTAGACTGGGCATGAAGACCTGATCGGAGGATTGGGCAAAAGTCCAACTAGAGGAGCCAGTTGGCAAAGAGGTAAATTCTTCCGAGAGGAGTAGGTGAGGGTGCGTTCCCCATAGGAGGGAACATTAGGCGTCGGTTCGACCTAGAGTTTCATTTGAGAGACCCAAAGTCAGAACCAAGACAGCTTAGGCTGTAAATAATGTCTAACATACTTGCTTCTTGTGTTTTGGAACTAACATTGGTTGCAGGGAACGAAGGAACGTTGTTTCTGCAGCTCAGGCGCCTCAATGGAGTGAGGTGCCTCACTGGGCTAGGCGCCCAGATGGATATGGGTGCCCCAGTTCAAGGAAAAAAGAAAACCATCAAAGCAAACTACCATGAAGCCTCTGGACCAAGTCAGCTCAGGCGTCTCATTGAAGGGGATAAGCGCTGACCAAGACTGCGGATAGGAGTTCTCGCAGGAGAGGTCACGTGTCAGGCGCCCCCATCAATACAGGCGCCCCTATGGCTGCTATAAAAGGGGGTTCAACCCCAAGGCTTCAAACAATCTAGCTCACATCGCTCCAAACACTTTCGTTCAAGCGCTACGCTCCGACAAGCTCCGACCTCACGATTCCAGCGCTACGACGACCCGTTGCTCCGAACTTCCATCCACCTCGGGCGTCGGTAACTTTTAAATTACGAAAAGTGTTGTACTTTCAATTTCAATTCTATATCTGTACTTAACATGTAAAAGATTTTTAACGAATATAGAATTGCCCAACGTAAATGGTCAAGGACCGTGGGCCTTGGAGTAGGAGCCGACTGCGACTCTGAACCAAGTAAAACCAACTTGTGTTAGCGATTATTTTATTATTTTCTGCTGTGTAATCACTCTACTTTTCCAAAAAATATAAGATTGATATTCACCCCCCCTATCAATTTTCTCCGATCCAACAAGTGGTATCAGAGCGAGTGGCTCAAACTTGGTGTAACCACCAGTTTGAAAGTTTTTTTCGGATTTACGAAATTTTTAATTTTTTTAATCTTTCTCGTTAATCGAGGTTGGTGCAACACCACTCGATCTTTTTTTCGTTACTGTTAATTTCTCCCACACTACTAATCCAAGACTCAGTCTAGGAACAAGTTTTTGTTTTTAATCTTTCAGTTACAATTCAAATGGTCATGCAAGAGGGATTCATCACTATCAGACCTCCTCTTTTCAGTAGAGAAGATTTCTCCTACTGGAAAAGCAGGATGGAAGTCCACCTGAAAACTCAGGTGGACATGTGGATAATCATCCAATCTGGGCTGAAGATTCCCAAGAACACAGAAGGAGTGGCACAACATTATACTGAATGGGACGCCTCGTTGAAGAAGAAAATCGAGGCTAATGCAAAGGCAATCCAGACTTTGCAATGCGGTTTGACCAAAGAGGAGCTGAACCTGGTGGGACCCTTCAACAGCGCCAAAGAGCTTTGGAACAAGCTGATCGAGCTGCATGAAGGCACTTCCGACACCAGGATCATCAAAAGAGATTTGTTGCTGAACAGACTCTACACGATCAAGATGAATGAAGGAGAATCAACAGCACAACTCCACGCCAGAATCCAGGAGCTGATGAATGGGCTATATGCGATAGGTCACAAGGTTGAGAACCGTGACCTAATCAGGTATACACTAAATGCGTTCCCAAGGAACACACTGTGGGCATCCATAGTAGATGCCTACAAGGTTTCCAAAGACCTTTCTAAAATTAAATTAGATGAACTTTTCTCTGAATTAGAACTGCATGAACAAACTAATGCCACTTCGGTCGAGAAGAGTATTACTTTCATTGCAGGAAAATCTCAAGGAAAAGCCCCTAAGAAGAAGCCTCAACCAGCACCTGAGTCTGACTCAGACTCAGATTCAGAAGTTAGCGAAGGGGATCAACCAAGCTGGTTCGGCTAGCTCGAGATTACTACAAGGAGCTAAAACACCAAACGAACAAGAAGAAAGTAAGCCGAAGAAAGGAAGATCCATCAGAACCTTCAACAAGTTCGAAGAGCAAGCCTAACGTTACCTGCTACCAGTGCAATAAAAAGGGACACTACAAGTCAGAGTGCCCCAATCTGAAGGAAGCAAAGAAGGCGCGAAGGAAGAAGACTCTCCAAGCCACTTGAGATGAATCCTCCTCCTCCTCCTCCGAAGAAGTCCCGCACGTGAATCTTCTCGCCTTAACCGCTTCGGAAGACGCCGACACCGGATCAGAATCGGAACCAGATGACGAAAGACTCACAATCTCGGAAAACGAGCAAATAACGGTAAGAGGTTACTCATAATATGAACTTTCAAAATTAATTTCTTATTTATCTCGCAACTTGGCGAAAGCCAAAATTTGGGTCGAGTCCCTCCGACAGGAAGGAAAACGCCTGAAAGAGGAAGCTGACTCGAGGTCCTTGACCGAGCAAATTCAAGAAGGAACCTCCACTCAAGTTCAAAAGCTTGAGGAAGAGAATTCTTCCTTGAAAACTTAAGTCAAGGAGCTCAGAGTGGCCTTAGAACGATTCACTTCGGGTTCCAAGGGTCTTGACATGATCCTTGGAAAGCATAAATCCGTTCTTAACCGATCTGGATTAGGGTATCAAACCAAGTCCAGGCAACGCTCTTATTATGTTGTATTGAACCAACCTAGAACCCAAGTCCAAGCATTGGTCCCCAAGCTCTATTTGAACAAACAAGCTGGACCAAACCAGTATTAGATCCCCAAGGACAAGATTCACATCTTGCCTAACCATTATCGAGGCTATAGTCTAGGGGGAGCCAATATAAAAACCATATTCATAATTAGATAATTTTTTTATTACGATTTAGTTTAATTGCATGCTTGATTGTTTATTTTTTTTCATTTTTCATGCTTAGATTTAGGACTGGTTAGTTTAAGGACAGAATGATTTAGTTGAAATTTGAAAACCTAGTATTGGTAGGAGGTGAGATGATAGTACGTCAGGGAATCCATTCTGGTGGAACTAGCCGAAGCTACCGATCCAAGACCCAAACTAGTTAGACCAAAATTTCTCAAGAAGTAACTTGAAGATGAATTTTCAATAAAAGGCTTTGTCAAGGAAAGGGTTGATGAACCAATAAGGCTACGACCAAAGAAGGCCTAGTGCCTCGCCAAGACCTGGAATCCAATTACTGAAAATCAAATTCACGTTACTACTTGTTAAATTTGAATCTAACATAAATTTCAATTAATCTTAGATTCAACCATTTTTCAAAACAAACTTAAACTTTATAAAAAAATTTTAATTAATTAAGTTTTTTTAATTAATTAAAATTTTTTAACCATGTTTTTCAAATTAAAATCTTCATTTTTGTTAAAACCTGTCTCACAAAACCCATAAGGTTAACGTGATTGATAACACTAGACTGGGTGAGACAGACTAGGCTGTGAAAATCAATTTTAAAGTTATCCTTGACTCTAATTGGATCCAAATCAATAAATATTTTATGTGTAGGAACATAAAGATTTGAACCAATGGATGTTGGATAGTGGATGCTCCAGACACATGACTGGAGACAAATTGAAATTCACCAAAATCAAGTTCAAGAACTTAGGTTCAGTAGCATTTGGCAACAATGCTACACTCAAAGTCATTGGGTCAGGTAACATTGAACTCAAATCTGATTTTGTGATTAAAAAGGTACTCTTGGTTGAAAATTTCAAGTTCAATTTGCTTAGTATAAGTCAATTATGTGATACTGCTATGTAGTTACATTCACCAACTCTAACTGTCTGATTAGAAATTTCCAAGACTCAGAAATTATGCTTAAGGGTACTAGGAAAAACAATGTTTATACTATCAATCTACCTTTAGTACCAAAATGTCTCTTGACAATTAGAAGAATCCAACCTCTGGCATAGGAGATTAGGTCACACTAATGTTAGACTAATTTCTAAAATTACCCAACTTGGTCTAATTAAAGGGGTACCAAAAATTAAGAACTTTGAAAACACAATCTGTAACTCATGTAACCAAGACAAACAAACTATGTCTAATCACAAGTCAATTCAATCAGACTTAACTCAAACCACACTTGAGCTCCTACACCTTGACTTATTTGATTCACATGGAGCAAAGTCATTAAGCGGGAACCGGTACTGCTTAGTTATTATTGATGATTATTCTAGGTTTACCTGGGTTAGGTTCCTAAAAACTAAAGTTGAAACTCCTAAACCTATTTATTGACTTATGCAAAATAATTGAAAATCAAAATGATACCAAAATCAAAAGACTTAGGAGTGATCACGGGGGAGAGTTTGAGAATCAAATGTTTGAGGAATTCTGCAAAATAAATAGATATATTCATGAATTTTCCTGTCCTAGAACCCCCCAACAAAATGGGATAGTAGAAAGAAAAAATAGAACCCTTCAGGAAGCTGCTAGGACCATGCTCAATGAATTTAACCTAGCTAACCAATTTTGGGCAGAAGCAATAAGTACGACTTGCTATATCCAAAATAGGGTCCTAATTAATAAAAGACATAATAAAACTCCTTATGAACTATATTATCATAGACTGCCCAACCTACATTACCTAAGGGTCTTTGGGTGCAATGTTCATATTTTGAACACTAAGGACTACCTAGGTAAGTTTCAGTCTAAGTTTACCCCAGGAATCTTTTTAGGATATTCAACAACTAGTAGGGCCTATAGGGTTTATAATAAACAAACTCACAAAATTGAAGAAACGACTAACTTAATCTTTGATGAGGAAATTGAACAAAAAATGGATAATCAAAACTTGAACCAATCAAATAGTGATCAGGAAGACCAATGAACAATCAGTTGAACCACTAATTGAACCTCTAAATGAACTAACTCTTGAACCAACTACTGCGTCAACTGAACCAATAACTGAACTAACCCAAGATAGTTGAACGAAACACTGAACCGAACCATCCAGCCGGACCTGAGGCTGAACCAAGTTCTAGAAGAACCAAGAAACCCAGACTCAGTCACCCTCTGATCAAATTATGGCTGATCCAACCTTAGGAGTCAAAACTAGGTCTTCCTATAGAAATCTTAGTCAAATTGCACTGATTTCAAAAATTGAGCCTAAGACTATAGAGGAAGCCCTACCTGACCCTGATTGGATCATAGCTATGCAAGAGGAGTTAGCCTAATTTGAAAGAAATCAAGTCTGGGAACTAGTACCTAAACCTGAGGGCAAGTCTATTATAGATACTAAGTGGGTGTTTAGGAATAAACTAAATGACCAAGGGGAAATAGTTAGAAATAAAGCCCGCTTAGTAGCTAAAGGGTTGAGTCAAGTCGAAGAATTAGCCTATGATGAAACCTATGCCCCAGTAGCTAGACTTGAGTTAATTAGAATGTTGTTAGCATTTGCAGCCCATAGAGGGTTCAAGCTATACCAAATGGACGTTAAGTCTGCCTTTTTGAATGGGTTTATCAAAGAAAAAGTGTATGTAGGACAACCCCCAGGATTTGAGGACATAGAAAAACCTGAGTATGCCTTTAAACTTAGAAAAGCACTATATGGGTTGAAACAAGCACCTAGGGAATGGTATGAACGTTTATCAACCTATTAATTTCTAAGGAGTTTAACCAAGGCCAGATTGACTCCACCCTTTTTGTTAAAACCTTAGAAAAAGACATTTTTATTGCCCAGATTTATGTTGACGATATAATATTCGGATCCACCAACTCAAACTTTCTAAAAGAATTTGTAAAAATAATGAAAAATGAATTCGAAATGAGCTTAGTAGGTGAGCTCAACTTTTTCTTAGGATTGCAAATTAAGCAAACTAGAGATGGTAATTATGTTCACCAATCCAAGTATGCTAAAGAGCTAATAAAGAAATTTAAAATGGATAACTCCAAAAGCATAAATACCCCTATGACCACAAATGTCAAAATTGATAGTGACCCCTGAAGGTAAGCCTGTAGATCTTAAGCTATACCAAAGTATGATTGGAAGTCTACTTTACCTTACAGCAAGCAGACCTGATATCCTATTCTCTGTAGGAATGTGTGCTAGATACCAAACTCGTGCTAAGGAATCCCACTTAGCAGCCCAAAAAAGAGTACTTAGGTACATTAAGGATACCCTAAATGTAGGGATTTGGTATCCTAGGACTTCCACCTTTGAATTGTCAGGATATTCTGACTATGTTGGGTGCAAGTTAGATAGAAAAAGTACAAGTGGAAGCTGTCATCTTTTAGGACATAGCCTAGTCAGCTGGTGTAGCAGAAAGCAACACTGCGTATCACTATCTACAACAGAAGCAGAATATGTTGCCCTAGGAGAATATGTCGCACAACTTTTGTGGATGATGCACACTCTTAAGGACTTCCAGCTTGACTACACCCAAACCCAAGTCTATATTGATAACATTAGCTCAATCAACCTGACTAAGAATCCAATTCAACACTTTAGAACAAAACATATAGAAGTTAAACATCATTTTATAAGGGATCATGTAGCCAAGGGTGAAATAGTCCTTAACCATGTGGCCTCAAAGTCCAACTTAGCTGATATCTTTACCAAACTCTTACCTGAGTCTGAGTTTAGCTCACTAAGAAGGCAGTTAGGGTTATGCTTAGTAGAATAGGACTGCTCTATATTTTTCCAAAATTTGATTTATTTTTTAATCTTTTTTGAAAAATTATTTCTTTTATTAAGTTTTTTTAATTTAAAATGATTTTCCGACTTAATTTTTTTAAAAAAAACTTACCCGCCTTCAAAACTAGGGTTTTTTCGCAAATGGACTTAGCTTAGGCCTTAACCCTAGAACTGCATGCACCTATAAATTTAGAAGCCAGCATCTCACAAGCACCTTAGGGTACTTTTGATTGATAACCTAGACTGGGTTGAGATGCTTAGGTCTATGCCTTGATTCAAGATGCTTTAAGTCAGTGCATCTACAGTAATTGGGACAATAAATACAAGTTGAACAGCAATCAGGTTATGTGTCAAGCTTAGAAAATCTAACTTGATCAGATCACTTAAATTGACTAACCCTAGCGAAAGCTACTGTTTATGACAATTAGTAAGTAGCTAACTGGGTTAGACATGACTCGAACAAGATTGGTTTAATTTGGTTTGGTCCAGTTTATGCTTAAAGTTATTAGAGTTGGTTCAATACAGAACTTCATTTTTTTACTAGCTCTAGCCCTTTTTTTTTTGTTGTAATTAATATCAATTTATTTTTTTGATATATGGCAAAGGGGGAGAGAAAGGAAAAGAGAAATTTTTTCAAAATTTTTATCTCTTTTTTAAAAAGTAAAATAAATAACTAAAGTGCTTAAAAATATTTTTCAAATCTAAGCATTTCAAAACTAAGTACTTAAATGACTCTAAGTGAAAATCTATTTCTCTAAGTGGTTTTTGCATGAAGTATTTTCAAGAAAATTTTCCTAGCATGAAAACCGTGCAAAAACTCTTTTGGAAAATTTTCTAAATATGAAAAAAATTTTGGAAAATTTTCTAATTATGAAAAACGTTTTGAAATTTTTTCTAAGTATGAAAGACTTGAAAAACTTTTTGGAAAATTTTCTAAGTGTGAAAAACTTTTTGGAAAATTTTTTAAGTATGGAAAGCTTGGAAAACTTTAAAAAATCTCTTATCGAAGTATAAATACTTCAGCACTAAGTCAAAATCTAAAGCACTTAGAAGGTTTACAAAAATCACATATCTTTGAAAAACTCAAGGAGAAAATATTCATTTCAGGGGGAGAAAACTGAATTCTTTTTTGTTACGAATTCTTTTGCTTGTTATCTTTTTAACTTAACTTTTTGAACCGTGTTGCCATAAATCAAAAAGGGGGAGATTGTTGATGCCGGAAGCACCAAAGTCAAACTTGTGTTTTGATAATGGCAAAGGGTTCAGAAGTTAAGGTGGTGTTGTGATCTAACAAACTTACTAATATGCAGGAAAGTCCTAGGTACACTAGGCAAGAAGTCCTGACAAAGGGTTGGGCACCGAAGACCTGACCGGAAGTTGGGCAAGAAGTCCTGACAAAGGGCTGGGCACCGAAGACTTGACCGGAAGTTGGGCAAGAAATCCTTGTCGCAGACTGGGCATGAAGACCTGATCGGAGGATTGGGCAAAAGTCCAACCGGAGGAGCTGGTTGGCAAAGAGGTTAATTCTCCCGAGAGGAGTAGGTGAGGACGTATTCCCCATAGGAGCGAACATTAGGCGTCGGTAGGGTTCCATTTGGGAGACCCAAAGTCAGAACCAAGACAGCTTAGACTGTAAATAATGTCTAACATACTTGCTTCTTGTGTTTTGGAACTAACCTTGGTTGCAGGGAACGAAGGAACGTTGTTTCTGGAGCTCAGGCGCCTCAATGGAGTGAGGCGCCTCACTGGGCTAGGCGCCCGGATGGATACGGGTGCCCCAGTTCAAGGCAAAAACAAAACCATCGAAGCAAACTACCACGAAGCCTCTGGACCAAGTCAGCTCAGGCGCCTCATTGAAGGGGATAAGCACTGACCGAGCCTGCAGATAGGAGTTCTCACAGGAGAGGCCACGTGTCAGGCGCCCCTATCGATACAGGCGCCCCTATGGCTGCTATAAAAGGGGGTTCACCCCCAAGGCTTCAAACAATCTCACTCACATCGCTCCAAACACTTTCGTTCAAGCGCTACGCTCCGACAAGCTCCGACCTCGCGATTCCAGCGCCGACGACGACCCGCTGCTCCGGACTTCCATCCACCTCGGGCGTCGATAACTTTTAAATTACGAAAAGTGTTGTACTTTCAATTTCAATTCTATATCTGTACTCAACCTGTAAAAGATTTTTAACGAATATAGAATTGCCCAACGTAAATGGTCAAGGACCGTGGGCCTTGGAGTAGGAGCCAACCGCGACTCTGAACGAAGTAAAACCAACTTGTGTTAGCGATTGTTTTATTATTTTCTGCTGCGTAATCGCTCTACTTTTCCGAAAAATTTAAGATCGATATTCACCCCCCCCCCTCTATCGATTTTCTCCGATCCAACACTTTCTTGAGCATCTTTCATGACACACAGCCTTTCGTCGCCACGTGTTCAGTTGGGACTATTCATTCCGATTAGGTGAGAACAATCTCACGACCTGGATGCATGTGTCACCTGTTGGATTGTCTGCTAGAGAAGTATTAACAGGAATGATAAAATAGAATAATCGGAGGGGTTGGAGTTCAAATGAAATATTCCCAAGGGGTATATTCTCGCAACCTAGAAGACGAGCTAAGAACGTTCCCAAGTGGGGATGATCCTGCCTTGTCAATCTTTAGGAAAAGGAGCTTGGAGGGGGTTTACCCGAGGAGGTACTTGTGTGGGTTATTACCTATGTCCGTTGACTAGGGGCGTGTGGTAGACCTCCAATTACACATTCGAGCAATTCGATTGCTATCCCTCTTTGGGAATATTCCCAAACCATGAATTTCCAAATCCTCGAACTTTCAAAGTCGTGAAGACTTAACCTTTACAGGAATGTACCCAAAGAGATTATTCCCAAGCCGCCATCTTTTTGAATTCATGAAAACTTAAGCTCATGGCTCACGTCTTGGGTTGTTTAGCAAGCAACCACACGGCATGATGGGGATTGCAAGGCACATCAATGTTGGGGCAATCGGCCTAAGTATGATCGGGAAGATCATGGTTTTGATGTGTGTGTGTCAATATGTTAAGGTTAGGGTGTTATATTATTTTTGATATGTGTGAATGAGTCTTGCAGAACTTGGTGGGTCATACATGGAGGACACATCCGAGGGACGAGAGCCGAAGGAAGAGAACTCTAAGGGCAAGCCGGGAAGTGGACTTCAAAGGGCACACGTGAAGAGTGACATATATGGAGGCAAGCCAAGGGCTTGCGTGTGCATCCGAGGGACAATAGTCGGAGGAAGAGGACTTCAAGGGGCAAGCCAAGAGAGTACACTTGAAGGTACACGTGAAGGAGGGTCGTCGGAGTGAGGAGGAGTGCTTTTGTAAGCTGGGCAGTCGACTGGGAATGAATCAGTCAACTGCCAGCAAGAGACTCGAAACTCTCGATTGGTAACCCCGAAAACTAGCCGTTGGCTAGCTATTAAGGCGAGGCCAGTCGACTGTCCCAGGAGCAGTCGACTGGTGTCAGGCTGGACAGCTTTTGGAGTTGTCCTTTACCCTATTTAAAGGGTGACTTTTTGGCACGTGAAAGGTACAGTTCTTGAGGGTACCATTGTGTTGTTTGTGCTAAAAGTCCTCAGCTCTTCCTCTCACTTTCATTTCCATCTTGTAAAGAGGAAGAGGACAACCTTGTAAAGGTTTTATCCACCTTGAAAGAGATTTTTCATAGTGTAGGTTGTGCATGCGTGTGGATCCTTGAATTAGTTACCTCTCGGAGGTGGATACCAAGTAAACAAAGGTGTTAGCATTGTTCTTATCATTTTCATTGTTTTGCTTGTGTTTTGCTAACCATTCTTGTAGAGAAAATCAAAAATTGCTATTCACCTCCCTCTAGCAAACGCCACGATCTAACAATCAATACTGATTTTGATAAAAATTTTCATATGCACCCAAACTACAATAAATTTCAAAAATATAATCCTTTTGTTGAAAGTATTACCTCGGTTGATTATTTAAAAAAACATTTTGTGTCCACTTTACTTAGTAAACAGGCACGACAATATATATATATATATACCACAGACCCTCCGCTCCGTTCTTATCCACACTTCGACTCGAGGCACCTCGAATAGATTTGAGGCATCTTCATCGGTCCGTGCCCCAACTCATGCCCTGACTCGAAGGCGCCTCTAATGGATTGGAGGTAGGGGTGTCAAAAATCAACACAACCCAACGACCCAACCCGAATCGACCCAAAAAAAAATTGGATTCGGGTTGAAAATTTTTGAGTTCGGGTCGGATTCGGGTTGGAGGATTTCGGGATGAAAATTTTCGGGTCCGGTTCGGGTTGGCCCGAATTTAATATTTTATGATTTTTTGGGATTAAATCAATTTTTATTTTAAAAAGATATTTTTTTGTATATTAATATCAATATTAGTATGATCATGATAGAGTATTGAGATAAAAATGAAGAATTATCAGGGAAAATAGCGAAAAAGATGTTTTGAATCGGTTTTTTTGTGTTATTCAGGTCTGGTTCAGGTTGATTGGGTTCAGGTTTGAGTTTGGGCGTTTCAGGTTAAGTTTGGGTTCGGGTTGGGAGTTAAAAAAAAATTTTTCCAACCCGACCCAAATCCGACCCGACCCACCCGAATTGACACCCCTAATTGGAGGTGTCTTCGTCTGTCTGTGCTCCACCTAGCGCCCACCGCATATGCTACACCTGCCTAGCCGCCAATCGCCCTCCTCCCTGCTGCTCGCCCACGCTAACTGCCCCGACCCAAACTACACTCTGGGGGAAGGTGAACCTAAGAGGATGACAATAGTAGAATGCGGTCAATTGCAGTCAGATTCAGGCCGCAACTCGCTTGGTGCCCGACCGGGGTCTGGTAGCGGCTTGATTTCGACTGCGATCCAACAAGATCGTGGTCTCAATCCTGTAGCTGCTAGACCCCAACTGGGCACGATTGTGGCAGGAATCCGACCGCTGCTAGACCTCGGCCAGGCATCGAGCTAGTTGTCCGGAATCCAACCACAATTGGCCACGTTCCACAGCCGCAACACTAGCGTCTTGGAGGAACCTCAAATCGATTGAGGCGTCTTCATCACGTAAATAAAGGTACGCAGGACATTAAATTTATATATATAATTTTTCTGAAATTGTTCATAGTTTTGATGGTATTGCCCTTACTTTTTATATGATTAAAGCAACTATAAAATCATAACTACTATAATATAGAGATTTCAATTCTATTTAACATTAATAAATTAAGTTGTAGTATATATAATTCATAATTTCTATAATATGAATATTTTATCTCTAATTAATACAATCAATGTTATATTATAGCAGCATTTTGATTTTGATCAACATAAATACTACTGTCTTGAAGCAACTCTCATAATTCTTTGTAACATGAACACTTTATTGTAATCAACGTTATCAGAGACGAATTTTCATAAGAACCCGGACATTTTATTTGTAATTAACATTATCAGGAGCAGATTTACATGCCCCCCTCCCCTATTTTATTTGACCCTTTAAAAATTATATCACTTTGGTTGGTCTAATGGTAAGTTTTATGTTTTTTTTAGCACACATTTAGGGTTCAAATCTCTTGAAGGAGGAAATTTAAATTTTGTTTTCTTCTCTCTATTTCTCACATTTCAATTAAATATATATTTTTTTGAAAGATTGGGAAGAAGGTTATTATTATAATAATTATTTTCATCATTTAATGTACAGCCCTAGATTTTACCCTAAGTCAGGTCAGGCACGAGCTCCTAATCGGGTTAATAGGACGGTTGCCCATTGATCCGCTGAACCATAACTGCCAAGGGCTCAGGTCGGTTATAGCTCAATCAGCCCATTAATCATGAACCGATAGTGAAATCGGAATATCATGACCGGTTCAATTGTTTTTTTAATTTATAGATGAATATTTTTAATAAATTTAAAAAATTATATTGGTAAGGATTGAACCCTAATCTCTTTTTTAAAAGTTAAGTACCCTAATCAACTGGAAGGGTTACACTCTTATATCAACTAAATATTCATAAGTATTAGTCAATTATTTAATAATTAACTATATATTTTTTTATAAGAATGAGAAAGTAAATTTTTTTAATCATTGAGATTATTTAATTTTTTTATTAATGACTACAATTTAGTATCCATTATTTTCTAAATTTTAGAAATAAAGATTTTATTTCATTATTTTCACATTATCTTCCTTAATAATTAAAAGAAATCTAACTAATGACTCATTAATAATATCACTTCATAAGATAATAAAGTAAAAAAAAGGTAAAAAAACTATATATATTTTGATTCTTCTATATCCTAAGTAAATACATAGACAATTTAATAAGTGTAAATTTTTTTATGAATTTATAATTTTAATTTTTAATATAATAATCTTGAACCAACGAATCGTGCACGAACCGTTAATCATAACCATCATAGAAGATTAAGATTAAGGATCAATCCTTAGGACCCGTTGAATTGTTAGTTCTAAACCACGGTCAGGTCTATGCCACCTCTCTAAATTTAAAATTCTAAATCCTCCACTGAACATTATGTTATAGCAAGTATAAATCATAGCTATTATAAAATAGATAGTTTATGTTTGATAAATACTAATCAATATTATGTTGTAACAATTGAAAGATCATAACTACTCTTGTATAATTATAGTAGCAATAAAATTATAATGGTTAATTGTTATAATTATGCAGGATTATGCTATAATAGAATCAAAATAAAGATAATTTGAAAAAATAAAATATATGAGAGAGATGAGTGGGAGCGGAGCGTGTTCTTTTTTATTTTTTGATTTTTCAAAAAAGCAACTTTAAATGAGATATCTTTATATTTTTAAAAAGAAATTATCTTTTAATGTCAGGTGCTTCTTTCATATTTGCAGTGATTTTTTTTTTTGAAATTTTTGTAGAAGATGAAGGATCTCATGCAAATTTTTTATCGATTATCAAAATAAATCAAAAAAATGAATAAAAGCTGAAAAACTATACAACATTACAATTAATTCGAACTACTCAAATATAAAGTATTTGTAGTCTTAAGTCCTAAACTTCTTATGAAGATTTATGTTCTGTCACATCACTGACATATCAAAAAGTTAAAAACTACACTCATTTTAAAAATCTCCCTCCACTATCATAAACACTGCCAACAATATTTTTTATTACCCTATTATTATAAACATTAAATAGTTTATAACAATAGAAAGTATAAATTCGGTCTTAAATTTTGGGACTGATTTATAGTAAGAACATATAAACCCCACCCCAAGTTGATGGAAGGTTTATAGTATAAACCCCGTGCTATAACCCGCATTATAGATGTCCTAATAAATGAGATTCAAATCCTTATTAGGAAGTTTGTTCCATTGTTTACCATTGCAGTTCTGCAATACCAGGATATAACGTTGAATTAGGTCGGAGGATCCTGAGGCATGCATACCATGTGTACCTACTTACTGGGCTTGAAGAAGGATTTGGGCTTCTTGAAAGAACATTTCATTTCCCAAAGCTGCAACTGGATGTCTGAATAATCATTCAGCTGTTTGATTTGTAAATTAATGGGGAAACAAAAAATAGATAACCTCTTCTGTGATTTCCATTCTAAAAAAAATACAGGTTAATTACATCTGTATCATTGCGGAATTCTCTAAAATACCTTTTGAGATTTTTATCTAATTTTAAAGAATATTCTAGATAAGTGGAACATGCTTGAAATTTTCCATTAATTAAGATCCTGTTAGAATTATTCTTGTTTATTCAATTGTATGATTATAGAATAATTTGTTAGATTAAATTTTCATGTTGTTCTTCCTAATTTTCTTCCCTTTCTTTTGTCCAGATTCCTTTTCTTTCACCATCCATCCTTTAGGAATAGACAGAGGCATTATTCTTTGTTGATCTAGTTTCCATTGGAATACTAATAAGAAATGGTTAGCACTGTGATCACAGCTATCATGCATTGCAAGATCCTTAATGACATTTTTTTTAAGCTAGGAAAATTTCTACAAGCAATAGCAACCTATCAAGATAGAACAGGTGGTTCAAAAGTCTAACATCTCAAATTTATCATTTTACTAGAGAAAAATATCCAACAATGCACCATATTTGTGAATCGATCCATGGATATTTGAGAGATTATATGGACCGGTCCATCTTCCCTAATGGCATATATATTTACATAGTACCCCCGGGGTTATGGTGCAGTAGTAAGACGACTAATCGCTATCCAGACATCCGCGGTTCAATCCTTAGCTACGGCGTATTTTACAGGAATTTTTCCTTCAAATGGGGCGCGAACTCTGGGACGTTGAGCTTCTAGACCGCCCATCGCGAGCGCTTCCCGATTTACCTTGATGATCGATGAAAAACTTCCGTGGGGTCAGACCGGTCACCCTAGATTCGTCTATTACCTGGTCAAAAAATATATATTTACATAGTCCTTTATGTTGTATCATCGTCCCCTAATCAAGTTTATCAGTCAAAGCGAGTATAATTAAAGAGAACATCTGCTGAAAGAGACATCTTCCAAACAAGCTTCTAATGCTCTTGGAACAAACCTCTTCTTCTCTCCCAAATACTTTTCAGTCAAAGATCACAAACATGCACTATAAGATTACGGCTTGAAATCTTGTCCAGACCTATTCTTTATGGATTCTGGATGCTAACATGAGAGTTCATAATTATGATGCCGGAGAAAAACAAAAGGGGGACAAATAATTGATATTCAATGGAAGAAAAAATTATTCGGGTATCTCTAGCTACTTTGATGTAGTTTTGGTCCTTGTTCTTTAAATTTACATCCCTCCAGTTGGTGTGCTCATAATTGATCGAATCTTGTTCTATTGGTGGTGATTTGCTCCTCAACCCACAATACTCCGATCTAAATGGTTCAAAAGTTATCATAGAATCTATTTCTCATGAAAGACACGGTCGAGAATGTTCGAGATACTGTCGGAGATAATAAATTAAATTGAAATTACAATTAATTTTAACTTATCTGTTGAGTGGCTTGAAAAACCTGAGCTGCCTTGTATGCAGAATGCAGACTCTAGACTCCCCGAGCAGGAGACTCCCGAGCTGGAGTTCTCGAGTTGATGGCTCCCGAATTGCAGAGTCAAGTGTAGACTCCCGAGTTGGAGACTCCCAAGCTGGAGACTCCCGAGTTGCAGAGTCTAAGTGTAGACTCCCGAGCTGGAAACTCCTGAGTTGAAGACTCTCGAGCTGGAGACTCCCGATCTGAATCTCCCGAGCTAGAGATTACCGAGTTGAATCTCCCAAACTGGTGAGGAAGAAAGTTACTGAGACCTGCGTAATGTAGTTTCCTTAAAACAAATTTGTCCTCTTTCGACTGTGCTTTGAGGTTAAGATGGGCGTCTGTTTCCCAGGATATAACAGCGAAATCATGTACACAACAAAGCTTTGGTTGCTCGTGGCGAGCTGAGAGAGCACCCAATTGCTACCACGGATAAGCTACCGAGCGGGAACACACGGAAGATTCGAGAAACAAAGGTGAAAGAAAATTTTTGCTCTATTTCTTTTCTTTTCCTCTTGGTCACAGCCTCTTTATAGGGTTTAGACCCATGCAGTCCTGCATTCAACGCGCGAAAGTCGTGCTTGCACACAAGTCAACTTAGTTCAGTACAAATCCAGACCCTGGATTTGCACTCCCCCCCTCCCCGCACACCCACGCGTGAGAGAGCCTCTCCCCATATATTTGTTCACAACTAACATGCTTCGAATCAATTTAAATCAATCAATATACCTTGAAACTCCTAACATGGGACTAAAGTCTCATTCACAATGGAATTTCTTTCCCCTCCACCTCTTTTTCCATTCACTTATATCCAACAGAAAACAATTTGTATGAGTGCCTGATTATCACACTATAACTCTATGGGTTTACTTGAAGAGGAGCTTTAGCGCAACAATAAAATTATTGTCATGTGACCTGGAAGTCATGGGTTTAAGTCTTAGAAACAATCTCTTGTAAAACAGCATAAGAATACATATAATTTCTAAGGACCTTGTATTAGTCGGAGTTTCATGCACCGGACTGTTCTTTAAAAACCTCTATCAATTTACCTGAAATGTACTGGACTGCCCTTTAAAAAACTCTATCAATTTACATTTACCAATATAAAAGAAAAAAGGAAAGAACGATTGGACACCACTTAGGTTTGTGTCTAGCCTCCAAAGGGCACCATTAATGACACCATGAGCACAAGATCCCTCCCCCTCCACAGCTGTTGTTTCGACTGAAAGATTGTCCCTAGATATTTACCAAAACCAGAGGCATGCCCCTGTGAATCTAATAACACTTTTGCTGATGATGTACTAATTTTATTGGCAAAGAAGGCTTCAAGCTGGCAGTAGAATGAGATGTAGTTGGTCAACAAGGAAAGCAGAGGACTGCATGTAATTCAGGTGGAATATTAACCTGTGATGGTGTGTATCTCCACCACCCTTTGCCCTCCCATCACCTCAGCTCAACTCCACCGTTGCCTCCAAAGCCCTCCATCTCCCCCCTATAAATAACCTTCATCGGCATGCCCACCCTCCTTAAGTAAGTCCATAGCCCCTACACGCAACCTAAAGGAGGAGTAATGGGAGGAAACCAGTCGACTTCATGCTTTTGCTTCAAGTGCAACGAGGACGAAGAAGAGCGGGAGCCGAGGTACTCCTCGTCGAACAAGGTGAGGCCGAGCGACGAGGACCGAGGGCGCTATTGGGTCGGGGAGCCCGACGTGGACAAGAAGGCCACCGCCTTCATAGCCAAGTTCCATGAGGCTCGCTTCATGGACCTCGAGACACAAACCGCGGGGGTTTGAATTTGTTTGAATGTTTGTTTCATGATTCATAGTTAGTAGTATTAGTATGCCCTCTACCTCTACATGGAAGGCATTGTAATTTGTTATGTGAAATTGTGTCAGTATTGCACTAAATATATTTCTCTAGTTTGTTTACTCAATAATTGGAATGTCACTTTCTTCGATCTCCTTTATGCTTTTATTTATTCCTCCATTTAACTAGTATCCACAAGGTTATATCATTAGAGCCTTAATCTACTTAGTGACCATTAATTACTTCAATCGATGCTAATCCAAGAATGAATAGAGAGCTAAACAAGGTTCTATCTCCCATTTGGTGTGGTGTGTGGCAAGTAGTAATCTAAGAACTCACAAAGCATCTCTTTATACTTGTATTGAGTTTAGGGTGTGCGTGATTGGAACGATATGCATAAGCCGATCCGATTAGAGAGCTAAACTAGGTTCTATCGTCCATATGTTTTCATTTCACATATGCACATCAATCAAGCTCCAACTTTCAACTCTATATGCTCAATTTGAAAGACAAGCTCAAAAGAACCAATGCTAGCTTTTACTACTTTTCGCATAGCTCAGAGGCACCATGATAGTATTTTTTTTCCTTCTTCCAAGATGTGTAATATATGTAAGTGCATTAGATGTTGAGTAGGGATCGAGACGTCGATGTACGGGATGTAAACCATCCTACACACAAGAGAACACACGTCGGAGAGTATCGGAGTCTTTTCCAATGAGGTCGCTTTGATGTTCACTAGAGTCCCATGGAAGCAAAAGTAAAAAAAATAATAAAAATTTATAAGAGAACTATAGAGACATGATCACGTATTTGATATTCGTAGGGGATACGAGTCTAAATACCAAAATCTTCTTAATCTCTACCACCTCTCTAGCAGTTGGACCGCCGTTTATGGCTTATAATTATAGGGGGTTATAAGCAAAATAAGGAGCTTGGAAACTCGATCTCAATGTAGAAAGCTTGGGGAGCTTGGAGGGGATAACTTAATAAACTCGGGGAACTAAATTAAGGTTATCCTTAGCGCAGCTGGTGGCCTTTTGCGGATCTCCATTAGTGTCGATATGCTGACCTAGCGGAACATGTTGGTCAACCCATCGACCTCTCGGGAGAGGTCAGTTGACCTGCGACATGTTGTCCTACTCACCTTTTAAAAGAGATTGGCTCTACAATTCAAGATCTTTATATGCGTACGTAAAGATGCTAAAATAGTCGTGTAGGACCGGAGCAGAATCGATATCACATTGTATTTTGCATAACTACACAACTTGAAACTCACCTCATTTTGAACCCTCTTCAACCGTGGTTTTTCTATCGGAATCTAGCAAGTTCCCAAGTCGCACACAACTAAGAATGCTGCCTCCAACACACACCATTAGACCTAAAACTAACCTGTCTTCTTCGATGGATTGTGTATGACAAAGAATGTGGAAAAGGTGTGGAGAGATGTTGTTAAAGCTTTAAAAAAAACTAAAAATGAATAAAGATAAGCATGCATATCATTCATTGTCCTACGGAACCAAGACATGATAATGTGCCATGGTGGAAAAAGATGATAACACACCCTTGGCACCCCTAACAGACATGATGTTGTGCCCATGTTTATATTGTCTGATTCATGGGTTTGCTGTTGCAGTCAACCAGCAATACAGTGTAATATTCCATTGCATGATTGCCTTGAGTAGGTGAGAATATTGAGCCTAGTGAAGAAATCTAGGGTTATCATGAACAGAGAAGCAAATCTAGGTTCCACTGCTAAACGCCACTGCCCTTTTATGTCTGTCTTCTTTGCATGATGGTGTGGAGGATTAAGACCAGAAATAAATAAATTTAAAATTAAAAAAATATATAATGAAATAAAAAATTACTGATATTCAATAGGATTGTAGTAATTATAATTTTCTTAAAATAGATTTGTCCCCTCTCCTGTGGTGTTTAAAGTTTCACAGGAAAGAAAGATTGATAAGCCAGGAAATAGAATTGAATTCCTCTTCGCTGCAGAGGTGAGCTTGTATTTATACCATCATTTCACTTCTAGCCATACAACCACAAATAATGGGCAAGTCATGTAACCGCAGTTTGTGATCACTCACTGTTTATAACCATAATTAGTGGATTAATTACCCGACCATGATTAGTGCTATAATGATTGAACCAATTCAATCTCAAGCATGACAAGGTTCATTTGCATCATGTGGATAGTTTTTTTAACTTTTACCATGTTGATGCGGCATCCATGAGTCACTGACCAGATTCTTCATTTACATTTGTAGCATGTGTAAATCAGATTAAGAACAAAAAAACTGCAATCCATCAAGATGTCAATCTAATCTATCCACATGCAAGTAACAACCAAATCTTCAAGAGAAATTAAAGAACTGAATTACTAAAGATGAGAGCAACTCAATTTGAATTTGCACAACAATGATTAGGTATAATGTGTGGTGGAATGTTTATAAATTCCTTTGAGCTACAAATTTCATTTATAGCAGTCAAATGCAATCTAATAAACCTTTGTGATTTGTACAACATGAAATTTGATGAAGTTATAGTCTCCATAAGCTTAGCCTTTTAACCATCTAAAAGAAGGATAATTTAGGGGGGAAAATATATGATGAAACATTCTTTTAATATTTTTACAATAATAAGAAAAAATGGCTCTCAATTCTTGCAGTATATAATATCTTGTGTATATTTCAGGTACCAATAAAACAATGTAAAAGGTAGTTTGATTCTTTTTCCTAACAATATAAGTAAGGCAATCTTTAATCGTTGTCAAAGAGTTTTTCCCCCCTTCTATAACTTCTTGTGCACACACAAATACAATTCTATTCAAGTCGCCCGAAGTTGGAAAAATCTCGTTAATCATTTTTCAAATACAATTCTATTCAATAATTTCGTTATTTGTTTGTTCTTTTCCTGTTACATTGGTCTTTCCTTGTTCTGTTTTTCCATAGGTGCATAACATCAAGTGACCCTTCACTGTATGCTAGAAAGCTCAAAGAATTTTACATGTGAATTAATCAAACTAAATATAGACAACCAGAACCTTAGGGATGAAACACAGAAAATTCATTGATCTTTCGATCTATGACACTTACTAAGTTCACTAGCCATAGGAAGAGGGAAGTAAAGAGGGAGAATCACCTGTCGCAGGACTTACCACTGTCATTTTTGCTTTACTGAGACTCATTTTTCAGCTCCGGAAATTCTATTTGCAACATAGATCATCATTCTCAATGATTCTATGTCATGATGCCCCTTTACCTTTAAGAAACTGAAAGCATAGATTTGATCATCTCTATGAAAGCAAATTGTAGTCCAATATTTACACACGAAGTTACAGAAATTTCAAAAGGCGGGTAGAAAGAGCCAGTATACAATCAATAGGCAAAATTGTAGAGGCTAATTGATTACCAGATTGCAGCTGCTACTTACATTTGAAAAGGCACATTTCAAGAGAGCCTAATATATGTTAACAATAGGCAAACAAGACGGAAGGTGCTTTCGATTGTTAACAGATACATGCATCAGGCAGCGTGGAAGATGCCATTCCAGATCAAATCCAGACTGCAGGCTATTTCAATTTACCGGGATCTTATGGCATCTGATTGAGCATTTTCCCAGTGTTTGGCCCCGCTGCTCCAAAATATAGCCCAGGGAATTTAACTCTGCCTTTGGAATCTGCATCAATCATCAGAGTGTTTCGTAGTTCAGTCATTGTAAGATTGCTCAGACACAAAGGTTATATACACTTAATACAGCAACCTTTGGTAGTTAAAAAAAAATAAAAAATAGTTTGCTCACTGGTTAAAGAAAATAGTTAAAAGTTAAAAGATTTCATGAGCATTAACTTAAGGTTCGAAATGCTAAAAGTTAAAAGATATGCACTGAAAGGATAATACGAAATTTAGTTTAATTCTTTAGGGAATGAGGATTATCCCTATTTCCTGTGACACCCTACTTTAGCTTCGTGGAGTGAGTGTAAGATAATAAAGGGAATTTATAAACATAGATAGATGAGTTAGTATTGTATTGAATCTAAGCATGTTGGGCTAATGGTGACATGACATGTTAATGAGTCAATTCTCCCAACTAAGCATGGTTTGGTGTTGGAATTGATAGAGGAGTCACCGCTAGACGTTACATGCTGTTTGATTAAGAACGATCCTAGGTTATGCATCATACTTCTGGCCATTGATAGGGGCTTAAGTGGAAATTGTGATATTAGTTCCATATGGTGACTTGTTGCTAATGAAATGTTTTTCAAGTTAGGGTGAGAGATTATCAAGTAGAACTTTAAAGCCAATGGGTGAGTCTGAGTAGTGAGTCAATACTCCTATCTAGGCAGGTCGTGACAAATCCTCCTCATTCAACGAGGCATTTGATGGGTCAAAACCAGCAATTGGTAAAATAAATGATCAAAAAGACATGCTATAAATTGAAAGACCGATTAGTTAAATTTTGGTACAAAATAAGCTAGTCATCCTAAAAATTAAGGCTAACAATATATTTGAGAGATTAAAGAAAGCAACTGGCCTGTACATGGCAGAGACAAAGTAGTCATATGATACCAACTGCCATAAGGTCTAACCAAAACCAAAGCCTTCACTAGCTTCATGGATAGCAAGCAGCAACCTCTCTTCTAATTGTTCCCTAGAAGAGTATTCTGGTAGATCTAGTTGGTTAAAACTGCACATTGATTGCAAGTAATTAATGTTTGGTTAAGGATTAAGTAAAGGGAAACATGAAAGCATCATATGCAAGAAAATATAATTGAATGGAGAGAATGGAAAACACCTAAATGTAGAACATAATTATACCCCTGAAAGAATTTTACAATTGGTGGCAAGGCATTACCAGGTATGTGCAGAGGGCAACCTATCAGGAGCACCATATGCCTTGTGAATCTGAAACCGCTGGGGACCAGATATACCCTGTAATGCTTTAAACCCCTCCAGGGGAACCTGAATTACATCCAAAAGATAAAAAATCCCATCAACCGAACTTCACTATTCAACCCACCAGGCAAGCAAGGCCTTAATTGCTTGTTAGGAACAAATTGCTACTATACTATTGTGTAAGGGCACTGAAAATCAACAACGAGAGATGCATTTGTCTGCTAAGTCTTTTTTTGATTATGCTGCATTTATTCAACAGTGCTGCATAATCACGCACCATTAATTTTCAACTTCTATATGATGCTTTGTTTTTCAGTGTAATTAGGTTCTCTTTGCCTGCGTTAGTAACTAGTTATATAGTTCAGTAGTATCCCCTGTCAAAAGATCAAGAAAAGTCAAGTAAAAAAACAATAAAACTGCCATAATATACCTTAGATGTTCCAGTAACAAATTGTAGTAATCTCGCCATATCCTCCTTGTTAAATGATTTAACAACTTCCCAGAACCACTGAATTACAGTAGAAGCAGCCGAATATCCAGTATACTCTGTGTTGGCTTGAAGATCATCAACTGCATGATGAAAGATGAATTAAATGAAGTACAATACTCCGACTTTTAATTAAACAAGAAACAAACTTACGATCAATCTCTGGAAGTCCACTTAGAAGAAGTTCAAGTTCCTTGTCATTGAATATTGAAATAAGTTCCTTAGGCACTAATTCATTGAAGCCTTCTAGAAAAGAATTGATCTGAGGACGAATAGCTGTGGTCAAAATGTGTTCAGCCACAAGATCCACATATTCATGCTTTGTCTCCTCAGTTACTCTGATATTCCTCCCTCCAGGAATAAGCTCATAGTCAGTGACCTGCAACAAAAGTAGTTAACCAGAAAAGGCAAAAGTTCAGTCAATTAAGCATATGTAGATTTATACACTATTTAATTTCCTTTTCTTCCATAGCTAAGGCCAGCAAATCTGAGTGTGGTTTCAGTAACCCTAGTTGCCCAGATACTGAAGAAGAAACTTGACTATCAATATACATTTAAAAGAACTTAAGTTTGTATCCCTACATCCTCATGTTAATGTCCACTTTTGGCCGCACTTTGGAGAGAATTACCAATAATAGCTTAAAGATCAAACCAAATTTTAAGAGAAAATGCCTTTGATGCTTTGAGTTTTTTTCCCCCTTCTTTTGTTTTCTATTGCTTTATGATTCCTTCCATCATTTCCAAGTGCAATGGGTTAAAGAATTTACACTCATCTGGATGTATCATAAACTTAACCTAAGCCATATTTTATCAAAAATTAGGAAAACAAGTATTTGACATGCAATCTCAAGAACGTATCAAAAATGGAATTTAATACTCAATCTGTTACCTGATTCTTCTCATAAAGGATGTGTTTTTCTTCATCAGCATCCTTGCTAAATGTTAAATCTGGAATGTCACTGACATCGTTCTGTCCAAAACAGCAAGAAATGCAGCTTCTAGATAAACATTAGCAAATGAAAAAGAGAGAAGTACAAAATGCATACCTCTAGCATCCATTTTAAGTTCTTATAATAGTCGGGATCCACAGCTTCTATGTCATGATAAGTCACTTTTACACCAAGAATGTGTTTGTAAAAGGACCGGGTGAAGTACACATCTAACAGTTGACCATCGAACAATGCTTTAGCGACCTGCATAGACACAAAAGATGAATGATATAGAAGCTTAAAATTGCCAACAAGAAGTTCAAAAGTTAAGCAAGGGGCTAAAAGACAATACCAAACGACCAACAAATTTGAAATACGAAAGATGTTCTGTTTGGTATACTGAATTAGAGTTGGGCTGGAAAGTTGAATTATTGCCAACCGTAGTAAAAAGTAAAGCTCCTTTATCAAAAATGACCCTTGAAAGCAACTGATACCATTCCCTAGACAAGCCACCAGCATCAATTCCTTCCTCGCCTTGAAATTGCACAGTTAAACGTCCCTTCAAGTCCTGACTGGAGCGCAAACGTAACTGATTATAAGAATCCTCTAAAATATAGGCTCGACGAATACTTATCCTCAAAGGAGCAGCAAAGTGCTGATCATGTTGTTGCCGGATGTGTGAGCGAAAGTATGCCCTTTTGTTATCAAAATCAATAAGTCTTGGAGCTTTTAACATCAATGAAAGTGACTTTTCAAGCAAACTAGGGTTCTGTCTAATAAAGACATTTAGAAGGCGACGATGTTTTTCCACAACCTTTATAAATGCTATGGTACTTGGTGCAGTATACTTGTGAATAGGTGATGAACTCCCATAAGACTCTTTGACTTCTTGTGCAGTCACATTGTTATCTGGCTGACCAATAATCTGATTACTTTGAAGCTTTTCACACAAGAGGAAAAAAGCTTCTATATATGGCAATAGACTCTGTGCAGCAGGAGGAAGAGGTGCTGTAGGAGCGAAAGGACCACCAATTTCTCCTACATCATGTAAAGATGTCAAGAAGGATGCTGTCTGTCCTATCTGTATTTCTGCTGCACTTATGCAATCACTCAGTGCATGCCATAGTGGATCAAGTAATGAATTAAGATTCCACAGTATGGATTGTTCCTCATCAACATTTCCATCTTTACTTGAATCAATTGAAGCAAGCTTACTGAGTACTTGTAACACGCGCAAAATTGAGGCTCCTGCCACTGAAACACTACCATGTTCCAGAACATTTGAATTCCTCATAGTGGAGAGCTCAGCAATAGCAGAAGAACTCAAGCAATGAACCAAATCAGCCAACTCATTTGCAAAAAAATTACGGTGTGGAGTAGCAACCGATGCCAGTTTCTTCACCACCTCAGCAGTAAGTGAATATACTTTTTCTGAAAGTCTGGTTCATGTAAATAATTTTTATATCAGATAATTGTTCATAAAAATAATAGAAGAGGCTAGTAATGCAAAAAAAAAAAAGTATTAAAGATATTGAAGAAAATTTAATAAGAAATTACAAACATAAAGCTATATTGGTTCACAGTGTAGGTGGAAATTGAGAATAAATCAGATATTGCAAAATACATTAACACTATGGGTTCACAATCTCAAGCCGTAAAATGTACGGGAGTTTTGGTCTTCAATACTGTTTCAGAATGTTCCAATGCACGGTGTGAGTTGAAAGTTGAAAGAGGAAGGAAATGAAGCAAAGGAAGTGGTATCGAGTTTCAGTAATTTACCAAAACATGTTTCAGCGTTTTATATGGCACGGTACAATATTTCAAATAATGATTGATCTATCATCTAGAAGTTCCTTGTCTAATGCAAAAAGAAGAAATCATGTGAATAAGAATACCAGTGTATCTAGCCACAGTAAAACCAATGAAACTACAGCTCTTAGAAAATAGCTTGCAGGAACTTGAGCAGAGTTGGTATGTTTTTTGTTAAAAAGGATGGAAAAGGCAACAGATTTCTCAGGTAATGACTTGGTCCTTACGCATTACACATTAGTCCCAAATAAGTAAAACAGGTATAGAAGAAGATAATCACCCTTCATGTGCAAGAATGCGACACAAATTGCACAAGTCAGATTTTGGAAGCTGCGAGAAAATTTCATGTCGATTAATGGTATTTTTTAAACTTGAAGATGGCACATCATCACTTGACTTTTGGTTCTTCTCCAAACTAGGCCTTTGTTTGGAACTCAAATTTTCACATATTTCATCAGTAGTTCCAGACACCAACAGTGTTTTAGAAAATCCCACATCTTGTCCGAAGCATGGTTCACAATCAATTTCTGAGACAGCATTGCTTACCACTACTTGGAGCAAGCACATGACCTGAAACAAAAATTAATGAGCAATATACATTCAGCTACAGTTTCAATGGAAATTTAACACTCAAACTTAAGCTTGTATGTACCTGCTCAAGATGTGCATTGCTGCGCAAAAATAAAGGTCTGTCCAAAAGCTTCAGAATTAATATTAAAGGTACAAACCCACTGGCTGAAGTTTGCATGATATCAAGGGGAGCGGGAGCGTTTGTTTCAAGAGTCTTCTCTTTACCTTTCTCCCATTGATTTGATGAATACACAATTGAAGCAGGTCCAACAGTTGAAGGATCAAAGTAGAAAAGTGTGCGTGCAAAATGCACATGATTTTTAGCCAGATATGTCAGGATTTCAAGAAGCCGGCGTGAGACTAAAGGGGGAAGACCTTACGTGAAAAAGGAAGCCTATACTTAATAAAGAACACAAAAGCAACAGTAGAGAGCAATGTAAATCAGAAGACAGTACCATCAACGTGTTGTGGTTGACCATAAACGACATCCCACCGACATCCATAAAGCCGTTGAGAAGCTGAACAAATTGATTGTGCAGACCCTTCAGCTTCAAGCCTTACCATATCAACTAGCAGGCCAACCAGAATACTGCAGGTGACACCATGTGCACATAGGTTCAGCAGTAGTCTTTGAAGAAGGCCTTTGCTGAGGGGCTGACAAGTAGTAAAAAAAAAAAGAATAATCAGTTACATATAAATGTATCTAAAATTTAGCCAAAAAAAAGAAAGTATGGAAATGGAAAGCCACAACATTTCCATTGTTTCCACCAGATCTCAATGCTAGTTACCTTCCTACTCAATCTTAAAGGAGCAAATATCAGTCTGAGTTTATCATAAGATGAAAAACAGTAGAGTATACAATCATGTTTACTATAAAATACCAGAATAAAAGATTCTCCATAAGTTGATTGTCCATATTCCAAGTATAAACCAGAATGATAAGCATCATGGTTAAAAACATTGGTCCATGGTGATCCACTCAGACAAAACATCGCATTCCACCCACAAATCTACCCATGGAATGCATCTAAGACACGAGACATGAGACACGTCTTCATCTTTTCTGCACACCTCTTCCACTTCTGCTATTATCATTCATCTATGTGAGTAGCTTCTACTGATTTTCAAGGGCAAAGTGATTTGCAAGACCAAGACACAATAGGTGGTGATGGGTAGAAAATGTTGTCTTAATAAAAGAGTTTTCTTCAACCCACTAAAACACAAAGGTTCAGAACTAGAAATCAACTTGGACAAGCTGTCACTATTTCTGTGGTTGGACCATCGGGTCCATTGGTTGAGTTGCATATCAACAAGAATATTGGCATGATCAAACCCATGGGTCGAACCAGTCTAAGTTAACTGATTGAACCACATATCTATTAAGTTTTGTTTTTAAGATATATTAAAAAATTTAAATGTGCTATATTCCTTTAATATTAGAAAACTATTATCTAATTGTTTGGTGCAAGGATGAATAAACTCAACAAAAAAATCATAATCTTTTTTCCACTTGCATCATCCTTCTAGTTATTTTTTTGCGATAGAGCAAGTATAGACAATAGATTAAAATTAAGATTAAAATACAGAATAATTATACAAGTGTCATAAATAGAAAGCAAACAAGTACTACCAAATAATGTGTAAAAATCTAGGGATACAAGGACTGCTAGAAAAGAATGCCACAATTATAAAGTTCATCTCATTTAGAGACTTCTAGCTGTATCTCAAAATCATTCCAAGTCTCATGAAAAAAAAAAAGCATTCAAGTCATGGGAGCAAAAGATATCTTGAAATGAATAGATCATAGATATTTACTACTAATAATACTACAAAGTTCTCATTTCCATCACAAGATTCCAATTTTAAGTGAGTTGTGACTCAAAACCACCACAGCTAGCCAAAGAATCTCCATTAAATACTGGCATGGTAACCAACCACAATTGCAAATCACCAAAACAATCCTAACCCCAATGTTTCAAATCTCATTTTGTGCCGGGCGGCACGGACGAAACTTACCGTTCCGCGATGGGAACGAAATCGGCACCCCGCACGCGATAATTACGTGCACGGGCGCCTCGCGCGGAGGCGATGACAAGCGAAGGCGATGGCAAGAGAAGGCGACGGCGAGTGAAGGTTACGTAAGCGAAGGTGACAGCGTCCCGGAACTTCGCGAGCACAACAGCGTCACAAGAGCAGCCTCCGGATGCTTCTGGTGCCGTCGAACGCCTCCGGAGGGGTCGTGGGACACCTCCGGAGGGGTCGTGGGACACCTCTGGCGCCGTCGAGGCGTCCCGCGACAGCTTCGGCGCCGCCGATGCTCACGCAGACGCGATGCCCTAACACATTAAATTTTTTTTTATTTATTTAATTTAATCAATTCCCAACTTAATTAATATTGAAATTTTAATTTTACTATTTTTAATTTTATTTTTTTTAATAAATCAGATTTAT
This sequence comes from Boesenbergia rotunda, assembly GCA_024364735.1. Classification (NCBI taxonomy): domain Eukaryota; kingdom Viridiplantae; phylum Streptophyta; class Magnoliopsida; order Zingiberales; family Zingiberaceae; genus Boesenbergia; species Boesenbergia rotunda. Next base: position 113,583 of record JAGFNQ010001232.1, read on the forward strand.
AATCTAATATTTTTTTTTATCATTTGGTATTGTTTTAAATTTCATTTAAAAATTCTATAAAAAATCTAAAAAATTACAATAATAAGATTTATATTTTGATTTTTTTTATTAATTTCTATTGTTTTAAATTTCATTTAAAAATTCTAAAAAAATCTTTAAAATTATAATTATAAGATTTATATTTTGATATTTTTTTTATTATTTTGTATTGTATTTAAATTTCACTTAAAAATTCTAAAAAAATCTAAAAAACATATAATAATCAGATTTATATTCTGATAGTTTTTTATTATTTTGTATTGTTTTATATTTCATTTAAAAAATTTAATAATAAGATTTATATTTCAATATATTTTTTATTATTTTCTATTGTTTTAAATTTTATTTAAAAATTCTAGAAAAGTCTATTGTTTTGATATATTTATCTAATAATCAATATATATAAATAAAAAAAATACCGAAACTATACCAGCATGACACGATACGATACCGAAACCGTATCGTTCCAGTCTGGGACCGAAACCTCGGCAAGGTCGAGATTTTAAACCTTGCTTAACCCATACTTTTAATTGATGCCACATGTTGGTCCATGCTTGGCCAAATCAATCGCCCTCCCCTATTTCACTTTCATTTGGGCCTTCTGAGAGTGATCGCCCAAAGCCTCTCCCTTAACAAGAAGCATAGTTGCAAAGGTGGGGTTGACAGATGAATAAAGGGAGAGGAGTATAAGAAAAAAGATAGAAGAGAATAACCAATTAGAACAGGTAGACTTGAGGAAAGAGGGCCAATGGAGGGGGGTGGGCTAACATCCAAAGAGAGTCTAAAGAGGCAAAGATTGTTGGTGCAATCATGCTCCAATTTGATTGTGTTAGACAAAGGTGGCAAAAGGCGAAACGCTCGCTCCCAGCGCCCCCGCTTGCCTGCCCCAAGACCAATACGGAGGAGGTAAATCACAATGACTGAGAAGGCAAGAGGTTGAGGGGGGAGGGGGGGTGGGGGGACTTTTTACATAGGATGCAGAGATTTATGCCCCACCAGCCCCGTGGCTTGAACCCAAGACCTTTAGTGGCAATCTACCAACCCCTTAGGCAAAGGTGCTTTGATGTTTGGTTGTACACTTAGTCAAATGTATGCTTGGCTTAAGTGTTTATGTTAAGACAATGTGTTAAGCTTATACAGTGTCTTAAATAGGTCAAAGTCGACTAGATAGTTGACAAACAATGAAGTCTTTAAGTAAGTTAAGGTTGACTAAACACTTGGCGATAGTTTAAGTCTCGGAGGTAAAGCCACTTAGCATGTGGAAGTCCTGGAGGCAAAGCTTCTTGGCCAGTTGAAGTCCTGAAGGCAAGGTCTCTCAGCAAGTGGAAGTCTCGGCAAGTGGAATTCCCAAAGGCAAGGTTTTTGGCAAGTTGAAGCCCCAGATGCCAAGCCTCTTCGCAAGTGCAAGCCCTAGAAGCAAAGCATCCTCGCAAGTCAAAGTCCTAGAGGCAAGGCCTCTTGGCAAGTAGAAGCCCCAAAGGCAACGCTTCATGGCAAGTGAAAGTCCCAAAAGCAAGGTCTCTTGGCAAGTAGAAGCCTCAAAAGCAAGGATTCTTGACATAGAAGATCTAGAAACGAAGCTGCTAAGCACATGAAGTCCCGAAAACATAAGCTCTTGGCAGGTAACATCATGTGAAGTTGAGAGTCGAGTGTTACAAGTGACACTAAGGGACCTGGTCCTAAAAATAGTTTAAGTTGAGTAATCAGTTGTCTTAAAGAATTGTTTTACAATCTACTAGAATTTGAGTTGACTCGTTGATCAACATTAGACAATCAAATATTTCTGTGTTTAAATTTTAAGGTTCAGTAAGTATATTCGGTTAATAGTCAATTAATGGTCAACATGAGTCGACTATTTAATAGGACTAATGACCTGACAAATCCTAGGGAACGCTATGTACAAGCTATGTGCATATAGCTCAATGATCATCATCAAAAATAACTGTTTTCAAATGTTCATTTAAAATGAAATAGTTTTAGAAAATTCTAGTTGAACAAATATGCCTATCGAAGTTTTTTGAAATCAAATAGATATAAAATTTAGATTAAAATACTAAGGGCTTCAAGGCTTTTCAATTTTGTGTCAATCTTTAAAAAATAATTATTTTCATCTAGAAATCTTTTACATGGATAAAGTCTATACAAATTTGTATTTTCAAAATTTAAATGTTGGAAAGGACAGAACTCAATCCACAGAATCTTGTGAGCAGTCAACCGAACGGCTACTTCAATCAACTGGAATCTATCTGAAACTCTTAGGTGATGTTAGAATTAAGGTTTATAAATTCTAGGAGTTAATGTTAGTGCAAATTGAAGTTTTTAAAGAGAGTGGGAAAAGAGAGGAGCTTTAATTCTTCATAGAAAATATTGAAAATATAATTTCACTAGCCCAATGCACAAAGCTCCCGCCGGTGAGGGGTCTCAGGGAAGGGTCGAACTAGGAGCAAAATGTGATAACGCTCACTCCAGGTAGCCCGGTATCGCCGGCCCTCCGACTAGATACAGGCAGGCAATCACGGGGCACATTTTGCCCTAGTACAATGGTCCTTTGCATGGGAGAGGTAAGACACCCAATGAGTCATTTTACACCGCTAGGAATTGACCCTAGACCTATTGGAGCAACCACTCATGCAAGTACCACTATGCCAACCCGTGGGAGTAAGGGGTCGAACTGCATCTATTGTACGTAGCTTACATTGGGTCTATTGTACGCAGTCTTCATTTGCAAGAGGTTATTTCCACGACTCGAACTCATGACCTCAAAGTCACATGACAGCAACTTTCCCATTGCGCTAAGGCACCCCTAGAAAATAATTTCACTAGGCTTAAGGTAAATGATTTTTTAGGGGAGCACTTGTTTATGATATTAACAAGTGGTCTAATATTTTAAGGTTCAAACATAGTGAAAAAGTAAGTGGGAGGCAAAATTCAAGGTTGAATTTTTTGCTTATGAAGAGAGAAACTTATGCAAGTGATTTCCATATTTTAATCTAGTATTTTTTGATATCTCATCTTGTTAAAAATACACTTAGTATCATGGAAATTCAGTTGAATTTAGATACTGAGATGAGTATCATGTAAGCTCAAGGTTGAGCATTGGAACCCACCTTTTGTGTGAAAGGAGGAGAAATTTAAATGATGATTTTGATGTATGTCAAACTTAGGAATCCTAACTTGAATTTGACATTAATTTTAAAAGAAGTGAGATTTTAAATGTTTTCTTTTACTGGAGTAAAATGTGATAATGCTCACCCGAAGCGGCCGGTATCGCCAACCCCTCAACAGTATATAGGCAGATAAATCACGGAAGACATTTTGCACTAACTCAGTGGCCCTTGTATGGTAAATGTTTTCTTTTATGTATATAAAAGGGGAGAAGCGAAGTATTTAAGTTAGAAATGTTTACTTAACCTTGACATAGAACACAATTAAAATTATTTGGATTGCCCAAATTTAAAACCTATTGTCAAACATCAAAAAGGAAAAGAGGTAGATTGTTAGAGGAATTGATGTGTGGAGTGTTCTAAATGGCAATCGAGGCGGCCACCTAGGCAAGCCTAAGGCAGTGCTTCAGGATAACTCACCTCCTTCTGTGACCGCCACCGTCGCGCCTTGAACTGCCATCGTCATTTTGCCACCGTGACATGTCCAGACGCATGGCCTAGGCAAGGTAATGAGTTCAGACATGTCGCGCGAGCCCTAACACTTTGCCCGAGCCTAGTGACCAGCCCGGAGGCGTCACCCGAAGGTTTATTTAAATTAATATATTTCATTAAAAGTAAATATTATAAAGAATAATGATTATTCATAATATTATATATAAAAATGTAAAAAAAAGCAACTTCCTAGGCACTGCCTAGACTCCGATTTCAACCCGGCTAAGCTTTCTCCTCTTCTTCTAGATTTGAGTTGTAGCTTGCTTTCATTAATGTCTATGGGTTTATTTCCTTTGTTATGGAATAGTTCTCTTGTGTTCTAGGATGTAGGGAGTAATTGTGATGTGAATTTGATGTATACAGTATGGATTTGCCACTTTACTATTTTAATGACATGTTTATGCGTTGTTCTTATTTGATTGAATGTCTGTGATGATTTCTTACTTATATGTGTTGTTTAATTAAATGGATGTAAAGGATTTGTCTTCATGTAGAAAGGATGCTCTAGATCGTATCACCAAGGGGGCCTAAGTGACAAAGGGTATCCCTTTAATCGGACTTTCTAGAGTATCACCTTAAAATGGGGGTCAATTCTCTACAAGGGATTATCTAATTAGAGGTTAATGGGTTTTCTCCAATTCCATGTCAGGAAGTGACTTGAGTAATTTAGCTTGTCTGACCAAGGGGCTCTTAGTGACAGAGGGTATCCCTTTGACCAAACTTTCTACGTTACATCTTCTACTTAATAGCATTGAATGACAACAGGGTAAACACTCTAGTAAGATTGTCGCAGGGTAGTACAGGTATTTAGTTGGACTCCTTACAAGAACATAAACATAGATAGAAGATAAACAATTCATAGTACATCAATTAGCATTACAATAAAACCGAATTCATATAACCACTTTCTCAAACAACCTTCCCAACTCACTTGCTTTCCTTGGACCTCTCTCTCTCTCTCTCTCTCTTCTCTCTCTCTCTCTCTCTCTCTCTAGTTCTCAAGCATTCAAACAACTTCGATTGTCTAGATAATTTGCTTTGCAAAGTCACTAATGCTTAATCAACAATCCTCGTGAAATCAATATTTTATTATTTGGCAATAAAACCGTGCACTTGCGGTCTTACAACAGTAATAACGCTCTTGCTTGGTCCTATTACACCAAGGTGTTTTGATGTGTCGCTTGGTCAAAAGTGCTTAAGTTAGGATAATGTGTTGAGCATATATGGTCGGTCAAGTAGGTCAATATTAAATAGATACTTGACAATGAATGAAATCTAAGTTAGTCAATGTTGACTAGACACGAGGTATGGCTTCTTGGTAACTAAAAGTCCTGAAGGCAAGGCCTCTTGGCAAGCTGAAGTTATGAAAGCAAGGTTTTTTGTATAGATGAAGCAAGACTTAATAACACCTAAAATTTTGGTAGCACGACCTCTTGGCAGGTAATTTGTAGTGAAGTTGAGAATAAGTGCACTTGTATGAAGGATTATGGTTGGGAGTAGACTTAGGAAAAGATTCGGGCCTTAAGAATGGTATAAGTCGAGTATTTCACTCATTGTAAGTGTTTTTCAGTCAACTAGAACTTGACTAGAATGTATTTATGTGTTTCTGCTCCAAGATTCAGCCAACTGCAAATGAAAGCAAGTAACAAAGTGAATGAAAGCAAGTAAGCAAGTAAAAGCAATTTAAAAGAATAGTTCATCTTATATTGTTTATTTATTATAATTTTTATTAGTTATCTTTGTATTGTCTTATTGTTGTTTGCAAGCTCATATTTAAAGAGGTTTCTTTACCTCTGGAAGGCATGCAAGAAGAAGAAAAAATAAAGGGGTTCTAGGTGTTCAGGTGTTCCGGGATCAGTGTTCTAAATGGCAGTTGAAGTAGCCGCCCAAGCAGGAGGTGGGCATCAACCGCACCGCCTCTGGCTGAGGCAATGCTTTCGGCAGTAACTCACCTTCTTATGCCACCGTGGGGCCCGGAGGCGTCGCCCGAGCCCGACAATGGGCCCGGAGGCGTCACCCGGACCTGGCAACGCATCTGAACTCGCCACGCAGACCCAGTGATGCGTCAAACTCGTCACTTGGCCGAAACAGGGTATGTGTCTATAAGTTAAGGTTTAATTCAATTACTTTAGGATTAGTAACTTTAATCAACTTATATATATAATTATATTTTTTTATTTTTAAATATTTCTAGATTTTAATTTTTTAATTAAGATATTTTATTAAATGTAAATATTATAAAGAATAATAATTATTTATAATATTATATATAAAAAATAGTAAAAAAATTCAATCGCCTAGGCGACTGAGGCGGTAGGCAGTCACTGACTGCCCCGCCACCGCCTACTACCATTTACAACATTGTCCGAGATTGACTCATTGACAAGCCGTAGGTCATATAGTAGGCAAAGTGGTTTCGAACGGCATAAAGCGTAAGTGTTAGCATTATTTCTTATGTTATGTCTTGTATTTGATATTCAAGAGCATATTACCTTGATTGCAATCATGAACAAGCAAAACGAAGCAATCATCTGTTCACATCCCTCCCCCTAGCCTCTAGCCTTACCATCTATTCAACAAAGACTTACCTATACCCCTCACATTTACTAGAACATGGTTGGTAGGCAAACATGGATTCCCAATGGGTTAACACAGGATTTTATGGGTTTGAATTATTTTTAACAAAAACATTTAGTTTCAAAAAGGATAAACTAACCTTTTATATATTTTATAATATATAAGGTTATTTTGGACATTGTTTACCTATGAAACAATCGTGGTTTTTTCGTAAAAGATTGAAAACTCAAGTTGTGGTAGAGTTTTAGTGTTGAACTAAGACGATTAAAACTATAAAATTTTGATACTGTATCAAAATGTTGACATATGGTGTTAGTGATGAATTGGATGTGGAGGGAGGGGAGAGATGAAGAAGAAGAAGAAGAAGAGAAGACAATGGGAGCAAGGTTCAAAAGTATCATTACAGGGTTGGAGTTTTGGATCCTACATTTTAGCAATATGGTTTAAGTTAGATGTGCCTTGTGGTTTGATATATGTATTTAGTGTGCAAGTAGTTGTGACAATTCCATTAGAGATTGAATATTGAGCTTGTTAACTAATGACACCAAGTTGTTGACGTGCCGATCATGGATATCATGTGCTTAGTGGAGTGAGGAGTCTGATGAACTTGATAGGATTAAATTGTTGGGCATAGAATCATATACTCGTAAACTCAAGAGTTTGGCTTAACTTGTTGTCACATTACAGCTCAATGAGCTCAGTGAAAAGAGATGAAGGCTTGGATCAAGTTATTACAGTAGGAAATTGACAAGGAGCACAGTGGACTCAATGAACTTACATTTTAAATATGAGAGAGCCATGAGAGGTTGTAATCTTAGGTAGTTAATAATATTATTGTTGCCTAGTTAGTGGGTAAACTACCTAGGGCTTTGGTTGTGAAGTCTTGGTCTTATATTTTGTCAAGCAGCTTGAGTCCCAACCTTTGTGTAGGTTTATAATGGTGTGTTACTCAAGTGAAGGAGAACAAATAAGATTTCTAGTCAACTGAACATGACAATCAATTAATCAATCAAATCAACTGATTAGCTGATTGGGCAGAAGGTTTAAATAACTGGAGGCTTGAGAAGTAGACTGGAAACAATTACCAATAGAATGACAATATAGTTGTTGTCATCCAACAATCAATTGTGTGCATCAAGTCAACTAAAGGCTTCTTCCAATCGAGTAGAGGCATCCAAATATGATCCTTTGGAGAGCTTTGAATGCAAGCAGATCAGGGGACAATAACCTTATCATTTAAAGCGTTTTCTCCAATGCTCATACTGATCAAGTACTCAAAAATGATCTAAGAGCTCAGATGAGGTTGAAGGTGTCATCTCCATCAAGGTCTTGGTATTTTCCTTTCTCCCTTTCCTTTGATTTCGTTATTTATAGGAGAGGGGAGGTTTATTGCGAGTGAAATTCCTATTCATGATTAAGCTCGTGATAGCTTATAAAATCTCATTGGCTGAGTTTTGGTGTATTCTCATTTATAGAGGTTTACCAAAGTTAGCTTTTGTGAAGACGTGGTAATGGTGGATCTATTTAGGGATGACGCATTCAGCACGTCATAGGTCATAGAGTAGAAGCAGAGTTTCCAAAACACGTAAAATTATTGTGTTACAGTCCTGCATATTGTTTGTCTTTCATTTCCACTAACTATATTTTTTACACTAATCATTTGTGTTATTGTTGTTTTTGTGTGGCGAATCACAAAAATTTAAGTATGTTGTTTATTCATCTCATCTAGCCAAACCTTCACATCCCAAAAGTCTTTGGCTGTGCTACAAAGTATGCAGATTTTGATGTGTATAATCTGCACTAAAAAATATATGTGCTTGTGATTTGTGAATCTCTAATCTGAACAAATTGTGTAGATATTTTCCAGGATCAGAAACTATTTTTTCCGATATGAGAATATTTGATGCTTAGCCGACCCTACCTATTGGGATAAGCTTGGTTGTTGTTGATGAGAATATTTGATGCTATGGGCTGTAGGTGCTTATGAAAACGGACCTTTGATATTTTTTTCTTTGAATTCTTTAGCTATTGTGCAAATTTTCCCTCCTTTTGTTGCTTGATGTGAGATCTTCTCTTGTGCAGGGAAGGTTGAGTAGAGAGTATGGTTTGAAATCTCAGGCCGAATTTGGGTTTTAGTTCAAGCCTAATGAGGCATTCTAGTCATGTTATGTCTTGGTGTTGATGGGTGTGCCAAGAACTAACCTTAATGGAGGAAACAAAGGAGAAAAGTAAATACCAAAGGAGGAAGACACAACCACTCACGTCTTGGGAACTCACAACCCATAAGCAAAGCCATCCCCGTCTTAAGACCTCACAAACCATAAATGAAGTTGTTGTCTCGATACCTTGCAGAAGCCTCACAAAAGTCATTACCATCTCCCAGAAGCCTTGTAGATCTTGCATGGAATCATTGTCAACCTCACATGGATTTGTGGTCGTCTTAAGACCTTATGAAAGCTTTCAAAATCATCACCCTTATCACAAAGTGTTGCCGTGCTAACCAACGCAGAATGAAATTCTAATCCATCCATGGTTGAGATTTACTAAAAGTACACCAATTTGCCAATGTGTCAGATTATTTCAGTTCGGCCATTAGACCATGTCAATTTTAAACCTGTGGTTTCATTTTCGTTCAAGTTAATCCACCAAAACATTCAGGTTTTGATTCGTTCAACTCCTCTAGCTTCGTCTTCTTCCGTGGGCTATGTCAAGGTATGACCTCCTTTTTCTTCTTCATTTCATCAAAGTCCACAAATTTGCTGATAAACTAGGATTTTAATTGGACGAACTGTTTCTTCAACTTCATCTTCTTCCATGTGCTATGTTGAGACACAATCCAAGGCTCCTCAGATGAACCAAACTCCTCTATGTAAGTAGCCTTCAACTGCCGGCCATCAGCACCATGTATCAATATGTCAACATGGCATCGAAATAGTATTATTCGGCCCAAGGATTGAAAACTCTAGCTTGAAATTATACTTAAAAACCTTGGTTAGCATCACATTGAATGCAGCGCACAGATTTCATCGTATAATAAAAATGTCCATCGTGGTTGTGAGTCATGAAAGTAGTTCCAAAACCACCACCAAATGTGCAGGATGAAATTTACTCAATTAAGGATGGTATAACTTATTTAAATATTAAGGATGATATAACATATTTAAATTTCAGACATTAAGTGCACCTACCATACATACAGAAATCAAAATATCAATCACCATTAAACATAGAAATGCATAATGATTTCATCCTATAGTAGAAATGTCTGATGAGATTTGAGATGATGAAAATTCTAAAGGGTCAAACCACCATTAAACGTGCAGGAGGATATACATATTCAAAGTTTAGTCATTCAGTGGTCCAACCATGCATAGCGAAATCAAAATATCAGTATCACCGTTAAGTTCATTGTCAGCCATCATCTTTAACTACAAAATGTAATTTCGGGAAGAGGAAGAGAAGTACCTGAGCTAATCTCAATAGACGAATAAGAGCCTTTAGAGCACTTTCATCAACAAGAGGCAGCCCTTCAATTTCTTTGCTCTTTGAAGTGCTTGGATTTGCAGATAGAATCCTTCGGTCAATTGTCACACCCACTCCTCTATCCATCACTGTTTGCCTATTAACTGTTATTCTCCTGCCATCATGCCTATGGTTGCCTCCAAAGAGGGTGTTTCGGTAGTGATACCGATTGTTCCGTCTATCTCTGAGCATTTGTGCCTCAGCAACCAAAGCTGGAGGTAGCCTGGACAAAACTGCTTCAGGAGAGGTCAAAAGTACCTGGATAGAAAAGGTAGAGAATAAGGAGTTCTGCTGTGGAACACAAATTATAAGTCATAAAAAGACACCTCTTCACGCAGTTCAGGGGGGAAAGTAGCTATAATGGATGCATTGTCCATTTCCACTGGTAGCCCCTCAGCTTGCTCAAGTTGTAAGTTTTGTTGTGCTCGTTGTTGAGCCAAAACTTCAGCTTGAATATCTGGAGGAAGAGCAGCTAAAAATTCAGGATCTATTTCTTCAGTAGGTGGTGGACCATAATTTGTAGCTTGGGTAGCTTGTGCGGGCCTTGTATCTTGCTGTGAAGCTAGAACTTCAGCACGGAGATCCTCTGGAAGTGCCTCAAGAAATGTAGGATCAATTGCATTGGCACCGAAAGCCTCATTGATATCTAGTCGATCAGCCTGATTAGTTTGTTCAGTAACTTGTATGATTTGAGGAACAGATAACTCATCTCTGTTTGGCAATAGATCAATGTTCTGATTCTGAACTGTATTGACAGAGTTCATATGAGCTTCAGTACTTCCAGGAGATGAACTAGCGTGATTATTAATAGATTCTTGCACGCCGGAGATAGGGATACCGCCTTCGTTGTAGACTCCTGTACCATGAAGATTATTAAGTATTTCAGTGTCAATTCGAAGTTGGCTATTCATAATTGGCAAGAAAGAGGAATCAACTTCAGGTATAGTATCCATCCTTGCAATTCTAGGGATAGATTCAACTTCAAGATTAATTTGAGTATTATCTGTGACATTCAGGTTATCAGGAGTTTGCTTCCTCGTTTCAGATGCCCCTTGATGCCTATCCTCCATAGTGGTAGCCTGCTGAACAGCCACTGTTTCATCTGACAAACTTGGAGGACAAGAACAACCTTCAAGAGGAAAATTCAGATGTTGATTAACTGAAGTACTCCTAGGAACTTGAAATTGGTTGTTGGTTGGTTCAGCAGTAAGTTCAATTGCTTCATCTGCTTGGACATTAACAGGCAGTGTTGGTAATTGTTGATTAGCTGAGTTTTCATCCACAGATTTTTCTTTAGTTTGAGGGTTAATGGCAGACATTATTGCACGCATGTGAGTCAGAAATTGGTCTTCTACTGCTTGAGCAATTGCAGAAGCATGACTCCCTACTTGAGGCTGCCCATCATCAGTCCAACGGCTATCACCAAGACCCCTTCTTCCAGAAACATGGCCAGAGTTCATTCCATGTGAAAAATTAATTAAATGTGAGTTGGCATCACCATCCAAATGGTCGTCAAAAACAGGAGCTACAGAAGCATGCTGAGATGGCACTGTCATACCAAATATGTTGAGATGGGATGAACCAAGACCTGCAAAGGATGAGGTTAAATTTCTTGAAGAGCTTCCACTTGTAGACCATGATGAGGTAAACAGGTCCCCAGAACCTGGTGGTCTCACAAGTAGAGGGTGTTGAAATGCAGATGCATCAAGCCTAGAAATCTCAAAAATCCTGCTACTACTTTGACGGTTGTGTCCTATACTAAATGGTCGATGAAGGTGATATAAATCATCAGAATCAAAACCCTCAAAATAATCCTCAGCGATGTCAATAAGAGCATTTGAATTAGCAGGTGCTCTAAGAAGACGCAAATGATTTAAACCTGTCAAACCTTCCCTCCACCTAACTTCTATAACAGGATTATCAGGAAAGTGGTCATCTTCCCTGTTAAACTCATCATCTATGAGGTTATCATTTTCATCATGATCTTCCACGTCAGTATCTGCTAAAGACATGGCAGCACCTTCCTCTGCTGCGTCCTCTTCTTCATCTTGATCATCGTCTTCCTCATCATCCTCAATGTCTATACCAACATTCTCATCATCTTCATCACCTGTGTCATCAATATTCTGGTCAGCAACCTGATAAGTCAATTCAACCTCATTTGTATTAGGTGTCACACCACCTTCATCCATCTCCTCATGCATGAACACAAGCTCATCATTCGCAGGTGGATTAATCGTTTGATTCTCTAGATTTGCTCTAGTATTTTGCACAATAGATACATCTTGAACATTATGACTCCTCTCGCTATGAGAAGATTCATTTGGAAACAGATCAGCACTTCGATTGGCATTCATGTCATCATAATTTCCATTTTGGTCATGGTGAACATTATCAGTTGCTGCAGTACTCTGTTCACCAGCTCCCGGTGCCAATGTTGATATTTTCTTAGTATGTCCATCCAACTTCAGAACTTGATCAGTATTGGCAGCCCTTGTGAGATTTTCCAAACACTTGACGATCAAATTTACAACCTTCGGAGCATTTGGATGATCCAGATCAATCACCTGAAGCATGCAAGAAAGGTAACGAACTGTTCCTCCATCTATCATAGCTTTTACAATATCAGGTGAACATCCAGGGCCAGGTACATTGCTAGAAGAATTTCTAGATAAGATGGAATTTATCAACTCCACAAAAGTCAGGATCATTTTGTCAGGAATCAAAAATGATTTAGAGGAATCTTCCTCTTCATTAATAAATGATGAAAATGTTTTTAATATTTCAATAATAAGTCGCCTGCGGCCCTCAGTAGATCTACCACAAAGCACTACTAAGAAACATGATGCTTTTTCAGACAGTTTATCATTCAGTTCATCTGAGGCTTCAGATGATTTTGCAGAAGCTAGTGGAAGTAGATGATGCAATATATGATGCAGTAATGCACCATGACCTGAGGCACCTAACTGACCACAACAACCTTGCAATTGGACTGTCTCTACATCACGTTTTAATATTACTCCAGCAGCATGAGCAAACATGAGAAGAATATCAGTCAACAACTTCAGCACAAATGTCATCTTAGAAAGCCATGCAGATCTTTCAGGTAGAGTTTCTTCCATTCCTACAGTTTCACCAACTTTTGATTTTCCTTTCTCTTGTACTGCATGCTTATCTGTTCGCACAGGACTGGAGGACCTAGCAACTTCTTCTGACTTCTCTGGTAATGGATGGCTTAAAACAATTTCCAAAAGTTGATCGATAACTTTAGAAATGTTTGTGGGAAGCCTCTTATGATTCCTAGAACATTTGCCTGGTACATCCTGCTGCTTATTGTCAAGCATCCGAATAGACTCTGTGGAGACAAGTCCAGTATCAGTACCAGAAGCTCTTAGTTTGTCTTTATCTTTTTCTTTTTCCTTCTTCAGGACAATATTTGTTCGTCCACCTGATGACTCTATTTGGCAAGCTGCGGCTGCAGCTCTCATAAAAACAGCAGGATCCCGGGTAAGTAAAGATGCCATGGACGTTAAAAACAATCGAGGGGAAAAACGACCAGCATGACCCGTTAGACTCTGCCTCATCTCCACTTCCATTGCAGTTTGAAGAGTCTGAGGGTCTTCAATGAGATGCCGGACAATAACAGACACCAAACTGTCAAATCCAGGAAAGGAACAGGATTTTGGAAGATTAAGAAGTGCAACCAAACCTCCACTTTCAAGAAACTGGTTTGCCAATGTATGTGTTTTAGTCAACCGTACAGATAACTGTAGGACAGCTCGCATAAGAATTTCTGGAACATGTTGTTTAATGAATTCACAGGTGATAGACAATGCTTTTTGACTTTCCTCGACAGTGAGAAAACCAGTAGACTTTCCAAATATTCTTTCAAAAGCATCAATAGATTCTTTCTCATGACCATCTACTGTTGCGCTATTGTCAGTAATCGGTGCTAAAATAATTTCTGCTCCACATAAATCAGATGAAGATTTACCAGCCCCAACAGTCATTCCAGAGATAAATTTGGGTTTCAACTGGACCAAACTATCAATTATAAGCAGCAAAGAAGTTGCAGTTTTTGTTGCAGAAGCCTCATATTTAGACTCATGCCCATATTTAAAGTTGGATAATACATCTAATGCAAAGGAAATGAGACCACTTGCTGCAGCTGCCTCCTTAGTACTACTTTCCTCATGAAGTAGCAATGCCAATATATGAGAAAGTGAACAAAGTGCAGTTGTATCCTTTGAAAGATCTGAGGGACAAAGCTTAAGCTGCTGAATAAGAAAGCAGACCACGATCTGACAATCTTCCCCATTTTTTCTGCGACAGAGTGCCAGAAATAGATCTGTTAATGAAAAGACCAAATCATCAGTCCATTTAAACAACCTGACTGACACAGCCAGAATATCATCAACAGGAGGTGCCTCCCGCATAGTCTCAACATAGGCATTTATTGACATGACATTGCAGTCTTCTTTAGATGATTCAAATGTGTTCCCCAGTGAGAGAGCAAGTGCCTGTGCCAACTGCACATCCTCCTGAACATATTCCTCAGGGTGGCTGAATAGCCAATCAGTTGCCATTTCAACACTATTTGCACCCACACTCCTCAAAGCTTCCTCAGCACGAGTTCGAGTAAAACCCATCTCAACTATAGTGGAAATAGTTGTTTCATCAAGTGGACTGGTAAATCTACCTTTAGTACCTCCTGTGGCATTGCTGCAACCATGCTTCAGATCTCCAACCCCCAAGTATATGTAAGTCAGTACAGAGTTCACAGAGGTAATAAATGATGGGCTGCAATTTGGGAACTGAGGGTGGTTCCATATAGGAAGTATCACATCTAATACTTGTGACTGCAGTATACGAACAAACAACTGAGGATCCTTAGGCACAGGAAAAAGACCAATTGACAACCCAGCTGCGGCAGGCTGAACAAGAAGCTGTGTATCAGAAGATGCATCCGAGGATAACAGCAAAGATGAATTGACATAATATTCAAGTAAGCAGCAGTATGTTTGCAATGTATCCAGTAGCCATGATCTATGAGATGCTTTCTCAACAATAGTGTTCTGCTGACCTAGCCTCGAAGCTGGAACTGTGAAAGGCATTGCCCACAGAAGCTGGCTTGTGGCCTCAAATGTAGTTAGAAGCTCTTTGAATGTACCATTAACATAAAAGCTGTTCACTAGTGCAGAATTACATGTGCGGCGCCTATCCACAGTTATAGCAGCCATGTCTTCCACAACTTTTCCAAGATAACGACATTTTACCGATAATGTTAATTCAAGGCCAAGTGTGGTAGGTCCTGGACAACAAAGAGCATCATGAAAAAATTTCGCAACAGTTGACACAAGATTCATAGGATCTAGAGAACTTGAATCCCTCCGATGAGCAGATAATCCTTTCACAATGACAGCAAGGAAAGAACGTATTCCGATGCTGAGTTTTCTCAGAAGTTCAAGTACAAGAACTTCAACGCTTCTGCTTCTAACCTCTTGCATATGGGAACTTTCTAATGTGCTAGAAGACCCTTTTGAATCTGACAGTGGCAGGTCTAGCTGCCTAGGAATCCTGTCGCCACGTCCACGTAAAAGTGAATGACGATTATAACGGTGAATAGATCCAGAAGAATGATGGATGGATGCTAGATCATGTTCAGTTCTCCAATGACTACGAGCTGCTAAACTGCCCCTAATTGATAAGGTGTTGGAATAACGAGACACTTGTACAAGGTTTCCATCATCATCGATATCCCTTCCAGCAATTTCGGTCACTGAAGTGTCCATATTACCATCCTCCTGAATAGGAACACCTTTAACATCAGATGAGCCACTACATAAGGATATCTGCCAAACAATTTCCTTGTAAGTCATGGCAAGCTTTTTAAAGATATCAGCATCTGCAGATCCCAACTCTAATATCATATTTGGGGATCCCTTCAAAAGAAGAGCAGAAAGAGTAAAAAGCCCCACAAGGCAAGAAAGACACTTCAAAACTTCTTTCTGCTTTAGATTTTCGATTTCCACAAGCTTGGTTTCGGATACCGAACTCAACAGTTCATTGGTCAGTTTAAGATGTTCCCTCATAAATGAAAAGACAGCCATAGCCAAAGAAGAAGAATTTTGAGCTGAACATTTTTTAAAGGCATTTGATATGGTCTGAGAGACAGCAATAGAAATAGGTACAATTTGCATTGTTAACAATTTAAGAAGGGATTCAATGCCCTTTTTTTCAATAAAAGCATTGATCGAATTAGCATTCTGAAGTACAGGTTCAAGAAGACGAGCAGCATTGGAAATATACTCCCGAAGAAATGACCCAGTAGATGACTCATTCATTTGATATGCATTCTCAGACTCAGATACATCTCCTTTGCCAAGGGAAGTAGAAATGTTTTCTTCTAGGTCAATTTCCATTGGAATGTGCTTTGAAGAGCTCTGTGATTCTGAGAAAAACTCTGAAGATCCAATCCTTGAAATTGTATTAAGAATATCAATGAGCACATCAACACCAGAAACACGTAGCACTGATGAATGGCGCATCAATTCATCCAACCCGTTAGACAAGATTTCCAATGATTGTTCATTCAGTGCTCTCAAATATGATGTAGAAGTGAAGATCTTTGTAAGGCACTTAAGTGCATTACGTTCTTTGACCATTTGAAGACCACTATTATTCAAACACAACGCATCTAAGCACTGGGGAATACAACTTACAGCTTCGCTAGAGTAAGGTACACCAATGTCAATAGCATCAATGAAAGCAATAGGTGCACCAGCTGCAGCAAGGACAGAAAAGCATGTTGGATCTTTGTGTATAAGATCACTCATAGCATTTGCAGCAAGTGAAAATATCCCACCACCAAATTCTTTAGCTCTCTTGAAAATTATGGACAAACATGTTGGTAAGATGTTCTCTTCAGATCCACCAACACGAGGAGAGTTTACAGGAACATAGGTTGCAAGTGAAATTGTCCGGAGTAAAGCTTTAATGAGTGACCTTCTGTCATGCGTAATAATACTTTCTGAAGAAAAAGGTTGCTTATCTAATTGAGACAGACTACTTATGATTTGTTTGCCCTTGCCATCATTCAATACTCTCTCTCCAGTGCCATTTGTTCCGCCTTCAACTTGTGAAACTTCAATTTTAAGACGTGCAATGGCATCATCTAAACCCCCTAAATCTCTGAATAATGCCAAAGAGGGATTATGATAATCCAAGAAACCTTCAATTACACGAACTGCCATACTAACAAGATGCAAGTGTTGGGTGTTAGTATCCTTGAAAAGGGGTAAAATACTGGGTATAAACCCTGCTTCTTGCAGAGCTAAAGAACCTGGAGTTGAAGAAACCAATAAAGTGACAAGAGCAAGCAGTGCTTCAGCAAAAAGAATAGAAAATCTCATGGAGCCATTAATAATGGAATCTACAGCTTTTTGCATAAGACTGGAAAGGGTCCCACGATGACCACCAGCAGATACAGAAGACAGAACCATAGGTTGGTAAGTTCGATCATGGTGGAGAGCAACCAATGATAGAATAGCCAAAATTCGAATTTTTTCAGGAATTCCATCTTCATAACTTAATAAAGATAACAACTCACTGATAAACTCTGGTGCATTATTAAAAAATGTTGTCAGATCATCAGCATTGTTGCTTGATTGAACAAGAAGAATGAAGGCATACAAGCGAACTCGAATGAACTGATGTCGAGCTGATAAAGAACAAAAGGCCTTGGCAAATCTCAATCTTGTCAATAGTGAAAAGCGTAACTTCACAGGTATACTGTAATTCCTCACTAACTTCTGCATAATTTGGAGATCATCTTCATGGCTACTGTTGATGCTTGGAAGATGAATGACTTGCCACCCCTGTTTCACATCTTCTGTACTACAATATACATTTGATGACTCATCAGTTAAATAGAACTCAAAGTGAAGTGTAGAACCAACATCGCAAGCTACTGGATCGCATGTATCTGGCAAAGAGCAAGCGATTAATCCAAGCCCATCTTCCTTCCCTCCCCAACCTTGCGAAAGAGCAAACAATTTAGATCTTAAAGAGGCATCTCTAATGGAGCACTTCCCTACTGTTTTTTTCAAGAATGCGGTCAGTGTTTGAAGGCTTGCTTCAACAACATCAGCATCAGTTGCAGCTAGGAGAAGGGATAAATGCTGCTGCACCATTTGTAAAATGAAAAAGAATATGAAAGAGGCATGCATATTATGCAAGAAAACTAGAAGGGATGGATGCTACTGTAACATTTATAGAAAACAAAAAAGAGTGCAAAAATCATGCATGGGATGCAATAAGAAAATAATTCCTGCTCAAGGAATCAGTTTTACATGATCAGGGAAAGCATAATTGTAGCAAATAACTAGTTGTTATTGTAGAAAAACATCAGTAAATAGACACATACTTCAAATGAACTATAGAAGTACTTGTTTGTACAATTCTCCAAGATAACTCTCATAACATGAAGAATCTGAAGAACTGCATCCTTTGGAAATAATGGATCTGCATTAAGAAAATTATCTTCAATCTGCAAATCTTTTCTTGGCTTTGTGTATTTATCAAAAAATGAGTCAAAATGATTAAACAGATCAATCCAGTGATGAAAATCTCCCTGCAGAAGGTTTATATAGAAAGATATTAGAAAAAAAGAATGTGAATTTAGAAAACATTGAAAAAGTGCGAGACTAACCTTATCAAACTCCCATACAAAGTCTTTTAATGTTTCTGCTATGTTCTCAAAAGCAGTAGAAGTGACTTTGTTAATGAAAAGTGTTATCCTTGGAGACTGTATCAGCAGCAATAGATAGAAAGTGTGTTAACAGCAAACAAATGTAAGGCAGTAACCAACTATTAATCAGGACAGTAATATGAAACACAAGTATGGGGTACAAACACATCAGAACACTTGATTATATTCAAAAGTGGGAACAATAATTCGCAAATGCAAGGTCAACTCTAAAGAAAACTTGAATACCCGACATAGTTAGTGGTGTTAGATACACACATCAAGCATAGCATCAATAGAATGAAAGCGTACATGGCTCATCAGATCAAGCGGTCAAAATTAAAAGATGGGAAGCAAAGTATCTTTAAAAAGAATGTATGAGCACAAGTATTAGGAGAAACACATAGCTGCTCAAATACAATGGGATAAGATGACATCAAATTTGAAAACGATAAGAGTCTACTCAATGAGTCAAGAGGATAGACACTACCAAATTAAAAATCTTGGTGATGAAATTAGAACATATAGGACAGATGGAAAATGAACGAGTTATAAACTTTTGTACACTTATGAGAACGAAGAGAAAAAAAAGTACACATTAACCTAAAAAGGGGCCAAGAAAGTAGTGAGTGAAGCCGAGAATGAAATTTTCAAACGCTTGTATGGATAGTTTGATAAAAAAGGAGAGAAAAAACATCCACAGAATAACTAAAGCAAGAGAGCGGAAAACAAATGATCTTATCCAAATAAGATGCATTAAAGATGAATCCAATAAAGTACTAGCAAAGAATGAGGAAATAAAAGAACGATGAAAGAAGTATTTTCTTCAACTTTTTAACGAAGGTTTAGATAATAAACTTGGCTTAGGAAATTTAAATAGGTCGGAGGAGTACAAATTTATCTGAGAATTCAAATATCAGAAATAGAACAAACATTAAATGAAATGCAAAATGAAAAAAAAAATGCTTGAACTAAATGATATTCCAATAGAAGTATATAAGTGTCTAACGAAATAGGATATTAAATAGCTTACAAAGTTATTCAACCTGATATTGAAATTGAAGAAAATGTTTGGTGAATGAAGGGTAAATACTTTAGTCCCTTATTATAAAAACAAAGTAGACGAACAAAATTGTACAAATTATAGGAGCATTAAACGAACAAATCATAGCATGAAACTTTCGAAAAGAGTGATATAAAAAGATTAAGAAGACCAAGATGACCGAAAATCAATTTGAATTCATACTTTAAAAGTCGATGACTAAGCTATATATCTTCTCAAATAAATGATTGAAAAGTATCGAGAAAAGAAGCGAGCTTTACACATGATATTTATTAACCTAGAAAAGGTTTATGACATAATCACAAGGAAATAATTTTAAGAAAGAAAAGTATTACTGTAGTGTATATTTAAATAATTAAAGATACATATGAGAATGTACTGACAAGAGTAAAGACACTGTGAAAATTAACCAAAGTGTTTCCTATAAAGATAGAGTTACATCAAAGATCAATTCTAAGTTATATCTTTTTACATGAATTCACTAGATACATCCAATACACGTTGTCATGGTACATATTATTTGCAAATGGCATTATTTAATCTATGAGACACTTGAAGAAGTAAATGTTAAGCTCGAATATTATTAGAAAATTAAAGTAAAAAATTTTTGGTTTAGTAGAGCAAAGACAAAAATATGAACTTCAAATTTAGTAGCAGTAGATGTATGCTTTGTTTACTCCAAGGTGTGGATTGAGAAAGGATAGGAATCAAAGGTAGAAAAAAAATCCCTAATGAAAAGGAAGAGAAAAGGAAAGGAAAAGAAGGGGAAATGAAATAAAAGGAAAGGAATAAAAAAGAGGAAGGGAAAGAGAGGGAAAGAAAAAAAAAACAAACTAGTCTTGTGTAACTTCATGGTCGCGAGCAAGGCCACCCATGTGATAATATAGTTGTGTAATTTTCATTGAAATTGTAGTTAAAAAAATGATAGAACGATAATTTTGTCATATACTTGATAAATATATATTTTGCCCAATGATGACGATGAGATTGTTTTAACTATTGTGCTACTACACCATGATATCCAATAATCAATTTTAAATTTTAGTAAGACGCAGATGCTTTCCTAACATAAGGCATGCCATTGAGAGTGCATTTTTGGCTAGTAACTTTATCCAACAAGAACTACCACCAATAAGTTTGCATTTAAATGCCCATGTTACTTGGATGCAAGTATCCAACAAAAAAAATGATTAACTAACGTCAAACCTGGGGCGACCGGCCTGGTCCCACAGAAGTATCCAACAAAGATATGCAACACGGTGGTTTCAAAAACTTTATTCACATGATCAGTAGGGAAATTGAATGTCCACTCTTTGCATTGTTAGTGTTGGACATGGGTATGAAGGTGTAGATTACGAGTCCAGTAATAAGTGCTAACTACTAAATGACAATTCTATACAATGTGTAGGAGGTAACTTAGCTTTTAAATGTCAAATGCCACACTAATAGTCAAAAGGTACAATATGCTTCTTGCTGGAATTTAATATGTATAAAGATATACATTTGACCAAGGTTTGAAATCTTGACCAAAATGATACAATATACAATGATTGTCGATGCACTTTGTTAACAACAAATTAGAGGTGGAGGGAGGAAGCAGATGAAGAAGAAAAAGGAAAACAACTACATATTCATTTTTTACTTCAATGTAATTCATGTAACTTATATTCATATACTCTTCATCCATTTAACTTATTTCATTATAAATCTAAACCTATAGAAATAGTTAATTGAATTAGAATTTTAGAGAAATAAAGTATAAAAAACATTATTTGAATTTATCTTGATCCATATCATAGCATGTCAAGAAGTGCCAAACGTCATAATGACATAATACTTATCGGCATAGCACAGGAGAGATAATCAATAGCAATCTTCCTATAATTTACTAAAATGCTAAATTTCAACCGTGCAATCTGCTATGGTAGAACATTTCAATCCATGCATATAGTTTAGGATAGTAAAAGACTTCAAACCATGCATTTGAGACAGAAAAATTCTACACATGCAAGTAAATCGTACCAAATAATATACTGTTTAAATTATAAATCTTAAGAAAATTTTAGCAATCAAAAGAAATAGAAATGTAAGTACAATCTCAATCATCACTTTTCCAATTAAAAAAAAAATCAGAGTACAAGTATAAGAATTGAAATGCAAGTTGTATGAGTACATGACCAAAACCTTTCCTAGAACGGATTCAGATATCTTAAGCATAAATATCAACTCCACTCCAAATAATAATAACCACTCTGTATTTCTCTCTCCAATTACAAAAGAATTGAAGTATGAACAGAGGAATTCAAATGCAAGTTGCATGAATAGATGATTAAAATATTTCCAAAATGATACCAAGATGCATACATATAGGGCTCTCCACAAAATGATCTGATGTGTCGAAGTACTCACTCTCATACAAAAACAATTAAGCATAAGTAGACAAATTAAAATGCACGCTGCATGAGTAGATAATCAGAACCTTTACTAAAACAGACTCAGATACCAAGAAGCCCAAATATTGGACACCAGTTCAGATAATGATATCAGATGTCTAAGTTCTCTCCTCTCACACACACATATAGGACCTCAGTCCACAAAAATGATCTGATGTGTCAAAGTACTCTCTCATACACAAAAGGAATTAAGCATAACTAGAAGAATAGAAATGCGAGCTGCATAAGTAGACGATCAAAACCTTTCCTAAAACAGACTCAGGACCAAGAAGCATAAATATTGGACTCCAGTTCAGATAATGAGTTTATATGTCCAAGCTCTCTCTCGCTCTCTGTTATTGTCTTTCATTCTAATAAATCATCAGTTCGTTTGAACAGAAAAGTCTAATAACTGGTCACCAAAAGAATGGCAAAAAAACAACCAAGTCTTGTGCTCTTTTATCATTTGAAAAGGAAGTAAAAGATTTAGCATAGGGAGTTCAAGATTAGTTTCAATAAAACCAAAGAGAATCACTGAAACCACAAATGAAACTATTTGATGGACTAGCAAGAACATGATATTTTGTGCTAGTTCATTTTCTTCTCGAACATAAAATGACCAATAGAGACTTCAAAATAATGTGACGTGTTAGGGAATACTAAGCATCTTTAGGACATACCAAATAATAAAATCTCAATTTAAAAAAAAAAATGCTAACTGGAGGACTTGAGTTTTCAATAGAAGATGGCAGAAAAATACGGAGATTCAATTAATCTAGGTAAACAAATAAGATATGAATGTGTATCAAGATCAATGGTATGTGAATCATGACAAGTGAACTAAAGATGTACGAATGTGACACGGAAAAAGGTGGGAAATCAAATTAAAAACTTCTCAAGAATAGTTTCTATATAAAAAAAAATTGTAAACACTTATTCCTCTTCTCTATATTATCAAAAGAGACAAAGTTTGCTGTGTTTAGGATATAGAACAGCACTGCCTCGTTATCCAGCCAACTAAGGACTCCAACAGCTAACACGACCAGGAAGCACAACAGGTCGTGCCTTTCCAAAGAAATAGAATATCAAAATACATAAAGTTTACAAATTTAACCAGAAAAGTCGGAATCTCAAGTAGTAAAGAAGAAGAATAACAAAGTGATCAAACATCTCATGTACCGTCTCGCAAACCCTTCTCTTCTTAAACTTCATCTCCAAATTCGCATCGCCAGAACCAAAGGGACCAATAGAAGCCCGTCAAAACGCTGTAATGAGTATAAATCCACCTCACTAGAGCACCCGACGACAGCGGAGCCGCGTGGAGAGCACGCAATTCAGATCAAAGCCAACGGAGAAGGCGATCGGATGATGAGTGCGGTGATGCGGGAGCAGAGACGATCCGAGAAAGGAATCTAGTAGAAGAGGAGGACGTCGAGAATGTTAGGGTTTCAGTCGCCCACGGCGTGATCCCAGCGGAATAAGGAGGGAGGAGAGCGAGGCGAGAGCGAGAGCGAGAGAGGGGGGTTGAAGAAAGGAGAACCCAAAGGGCCGAATGGCATATTTATATATTCCTATGGGCTTTAAGCGAAAAAATGGTTGATAAAAAAATAATTTAAAAAGTAAAAAAGAAATAGAGAAATGAAAACTCTTATTTTATTGATTTATCAAGGAAAAAAAATCAAACAAATTTTTTTATTCAAAATATTCGACTCTTATTATCCCATTCATTTTGAAGATGACGAATTTAATCTGATATCGGGGTGAGGTTTGCCGAGCTAATCAAGAAGGTCACGTCATCCTAGATGAAGCGGATACTTCGCCCAAGTCATAATTTCAGCTCAGATCACTCCACGTAAGCCTCGGGCTAAAAATCCTAGCCGAAAGACCGAGCTGAATTCCGAACCTAAGTGCAGTGGTAGAGTTCTCGTCCTAAGAATAAGGACTAACTCAACTCTTCGAAGATCGCCCCCTAAACTCGACTCCCAAGCTATAGTTCAGCTCTCTAAACTCGACCCCCAAGCTCGAACTCCTCGTGCAAGCAGCTCTACCACAACTTGTATTCAGTAAAAGGCATATGAAACTCACTCCCGGAAAATAGCAACGGTTCCTAAAACATAGGCTAAGCAGCAAAGAAACAGTGTCCCTACGAAGAAACATCTACCTTAAACCTATCTAAATGCACCATAAAAAGACCCACGCTCGGTAACAGTCGTGAAATCCAAGGAATCATGAGAACATGGCATCCTCCAATAAATCTCTATAAAAAGATATTTTTGACCCCACAAAGAGGTATGGGCGAAAATCCTGATTAATTCTTAATACGAGTCATCCTTGAATCCATCTCTGACTTGAGCGTCAGAGTAACTGCACGGAACCCCTCCGACCGACCTTCTAACCTGTTTTCTCTTTTCAAATCTCCTAGAAGAAATCACATTAGCCACCTTATGAAGCTCATCCTCATCTTCGCGGGCAGATTACCGTTGAGTTGCCTGCTAAGGAGCTTGGGCAACATCAAATTGGCATCGTCTATGAGAACCTCTGAGTTAAGAGTTGACTCGAGATCTGCAATGGACAACACCAGCCGACCCAACATCGAAGAGGAAGAGAGATGAGATCTTGCCACCATGACTAAGGAAGAGTTTAACCATCTAGTAGCTGCCACGGTGCAAGCTGTGTTACAAGGACATGCGCCACCCACTACCCTGTCCACCCCTCCCTCCATTGAGACATTACCAGCAGTGCGGCTCAGGATGGCTCCTCTAGTGGAGGCGTCGACAGAAAACTCTCCTCTTCCTCTAGGTACTTCAACCATGAGGGAAGAATCTTCAGGTTCTTCTGGAGAGGAGAAGTCCTCCAAAGAACACATCCGTCGTGAACAAGACCAACAGCGCCCGAGGCACCCCTTTTTCTCCCAGTGTTTTATAGGAGACCTCGCCCTAGCATTTTAGGGCATTAACAATAGGAAAATATAATGGCATAGTCAATCCAGAAGACCATCTATATAAATTCAAGAATGCATCGTTGTTACATCAATACATGGACGGGATCAAATGTAAGGTGTTCCTAACCACTTTATCCGGACCATCACAAAGATAGTTCAATCGCCTCTTGCCCTCTTCCATCAAAACCTTCGAAGGCTTCAAGACTGTCTTCCTGCGGCACTTCACCCCCAGTCGAAAGTATTAAAAATACTCCCCATGATATATTCGCCCTCAAATAGAAGCCTAAAGAATCACTGAAAGAATACCTGCAACAGTTCAATCGGGTAGCCATGAACATCCCTTTGATCACTCCCGAGGTCTAAGTTAGTGCTTTCTCACAGAGATTGGTCAACGGAGATTTTTTTCCAATCTCTAGTCAAGAAGCCTCCCCATAACTTTAATAGGCCACAAGAGAGGGCCCTTAAATACGTCCAAGTGGAGGAGGCCCAAAGAATAAAAAGAAATGAGGGGCCAGCCTGTTGGGACCGGGTGCATGTTGACATGGATACAAGTTCGTAATTTTAAAGTTTAATTACGTGCAGCGGAAGGTTTAGCATAAATAATTTCTTAAATTATTTTAACCGCGTATCTAGCATGCGACCTTATGGTGTGTGAACATGATCATAAATTAAAATTTTGCAGAAAAAGTAAACTAATTTACTTTGTACCTCGCGTAACTCGAAGAAAGGGACGAGATCCAACCGTAGCATCCCTTGGAAGCTTCGCCTCTATTCGCGTCCACGCCGAGTTCTCTTCGGGATGACTTCGCAAAGCCACGAGTTTTGTGCCGACAAGAACTACTAGATTCTCCAAAGGCACAACTAGAATATCAAGAGAGAGAGATGGAAGACTAACCACCAAGTAACGGAATCAAGATCCGGGAGAGGAAGAAGTTGCGATCCGCTTCTTCTTCTTCTTTGTCACCTTCTTGGTGGAGGAGGCTCTCGGGAACCCTAGGCGGTGCGCCGGCCCTAGAGAGAGAAAGGGGCGCCGGCCCTAGAGAGAGAGAGGGAGAGAATAAGGGGGAGAGAGAGAGCTTCTTAATCTCTTGGATTAATTGGAATTCAAGGCTTGCCTTTGGTTCCTTTATATAGTAGCCTCTCCATTGCCAAGTCTCCCTTTTAACGGAATAAATTTACATAAGAAATTTATCTTATAAATTTTCTTATGAATTATTCTGTTATGCCAAGTTTTATTATAACTAAATTTATAATAAAACAAACACATCTCCCAATTTATTATGGAATAAATTTTTACAAGAAATTTACTATATAAATTTTTCTTATCAAGGAAAAATCAATTCACAATTGATTTTATAAAATAAAATAAACCATTTAAAGTTTATTTTAATCTCCATGAAAATAAATTTATTTATATAAATTTATTTATATAAATTTCTTTATATAAATTTATTTATCCATAATTTTATAAAACAAATCGAGCTTGATTTATTTTATAATTTAAACCAAATAAATTGGTTTCTCTCCTTTGTTGTGGCCGGCCAAACCAAAGAGGGTGGGGACTCTCTTTGGCCGGCCAAACCGAGCTGCCTCCTCGCGAATTAAACTCATTTTATTCGCCTAATAAGCCTTCAAAAAGACTTAGCCATTTTAAGCTTCCGATGCGCCTCTGATAAATTCAGATTCGACTTATTTCTCTTGATCGGAAAATCTAATTTTCAACTCGTTTTAAATCCCTCGGATTACTCGTTGTGCGTGTGACTAAATAGGCTTTCGATTTATGTTGGCCGTCTATAATTAACCAATTATAGAACGATCATGAGTGGCACCTAGTAATACATCATGACCCCCAATTAATCGAAAGATCAACGGTTGACCTCAGAAAGAATTCTGAAACCCTTCAGCAGCTATAATGAGTCGTGCCTCATTCCCTTCACCATCTTATACCCACTTGGTTCAGGACACGGTCTATGTGTGTCAGTCCCCACTAGGCTGACTACGTCACACCTAGCCCAATAATGTCTTTCTCGTCCAATGGATTCTAATTACTCACATGTGTCTAAGAGATTCATACTCTGAACATGTCATGCTCTGGCCAGAGGCTTCGAGTAACAATCACTAGTGGAAAAAAGGCTTTTAACACCGGTTATTTTCGACTTTTAACACCGGTTCCGGAACTGGTGTTGATCCAGCCGGCATTGTAAGTATAGACTTTTAACACCGGTTAACAAACCGGTGTAATATATAGATTTAACACCGGTTAATAACCGTTGTTAAAAGTTCAATTATGAGGCGGGAAAGCCATTTTAGACACCGGTTATTTTAAATAACCGGCGTTCAAACATCATTTTTAACACCAGTTCTGGAAACAACCGATGTTAAAATATCATTTTTAACACCGATTCTGGAAACAACCGGTGTTAAAACATCAATTTTAACACCGGTTCTGGAAACAACCGGTGTTAAAAATGATGTTTTAACACCGGTTCTAGAAACAACCGGTGTCAAAAGTCTTAATTTTTTATATAAATTTCATATTTATTTTTATTTATAATTTTTCTAGACATATAAAAGAACACAATAATATAATAATTTATCCATAATCAATAACACACCATGAATTAAGTAAATGCAACATCCAATTAGTTTCAAAAACAAAACAATCCATGTATTTTACAACTATCCATTTTTCTTTCAACAAAAGCAAAATGTAAATCAAATAACACATTATACTCCTACTCGCTATGTGATTTTCCAAGCAAAGACAATGTAGAAGCTTGCCACACGAGTTTGCAAGTAAACGGTCTAGTCCAAGATCAAATAGTGAGGAGTACGTTGCAGAACTTCGACCAGCTTAGCATTCCATCTCTTATAAGCGTCTTGCATATTTCCATACAGTACTTGAGTCAAGCTTGAATTTCTTTTCATGCTTTGGCATGCAGTGGCTACCAGTCGATTGCGAAGCAACTGTGAGAAAATTCCAATGAAAAAATATCAAATAATGCTACGGAGAGAGAAGCAATATAATCAATCATTCACAATTTGGAGCTTACTTGGTGTTTGAGGGTGGCCAAACTTTTCGTGTGCATTGGAGATTGTGGGATGACACCATTTGAAGGTGGAACTCCAATAAGACCACATAACAAGGTCTGGCCAGCAAAACCAAGTAAATGATTCAGGAGTCAGATGCCATTTGAGATTTAACCAAAGAACTAGCTAGAGGCAGATAGATTAAGGTATAGTACCAAGAATCCCAAAACCAGTAAATCATAATGAATGATGGGGGCTTTCTCAGATTGAACTCCTTCTGTTGAGCAATCCTTTGGCCCCAGTAAGAACATGCAACAAATTACATGCTCCTGTATCTTGTTCACTGAACATCAAAAGCTATGTGCCTTGAGAAGCAAATCCAAATAAAAAAAAATTGCAAAATGAGACCTTCACTTCCAGTATGATCTTCATGCATAATACATATACAAACTGTTCAAGGCAGCACAAGTAATTAAATTTTCTGTCGGGTGCCACGCTAAATGAAGCATTTTGAATGTGAAATCATAAGAATTCCCATTAGCAAGTGAGTATATATGCTCCTGTGGCATTTAAGCTAACATGAGATGGCATAGAACAGAATATTGCAGGGATGAAAACAAATATAATAAAGAGGTCACAACCTTCAGAATTTAAGAAAAAAAGTAGTTATCACAAATTTGACACAGATCAGGGTAAAGCTTTCCTACTGACAGGTTTCTTCTTCTTTTTCTTCAAGCCAACTAAACTTGGTTCACTTATTTCAGTAATTGCACCAAGGAAATACTTTTATTTTTAAAATTCCATATAAGATTTACCAACAAGGATGCATAAGATTTAAAGAGTAGAGTTTTCAACAATAACCATACCAGTTAAATTTTCTGTTTTCTCAGTTAATTTGTCTAGCACTTCAACAGGATCTTGAACCACAGGCTTCTTCTTTTTCTTCTTTTTAGTTGGATCAAAGGGCAAAATCTAGATCCATTGTTTCCAAACAAGAAAATAATTAACAGAAAATCAAAAAAGAAAAGATAAATAATAATGAAACAACATTGCTCCGGAGAAGGCCGAAATTGACAGCAGACCAAAGTGGTCAAATTAATTATAACGATACATCATAACGATCCTACCAAAGAAACAATGCAACCAACAATTTAATAACAAGAACTAGCTAGGGAAAACCCAGTAATCGAATACCTCAGGCACCTCTTCCTTCAGCTCTGTAGTATCCTCGCCCGTCATATTGTTCTCGACTTCAAATGCTCAAATCTGAATCTGAAGAAACCGTAAACAGCAATCCAATTAGAGCAAAAAACAACAACCAGAGAAAGGAAGCATCAAATCAAAGCTCTGATACCAAACGTAAACAGAAAACGAAACACATGAGGCGACAAGGAACAAATATCGAACAAGATCAGCTACACACCACATCCCATTTACCCCCAAACTAAAGCGTGCTACATCTCCTTCGAATCGAATACAACGAAATCATCGAGCAGGAATCTCAAGCACCTGGGAACCACTCACGATCCAAACCACCACGGCGAAGGCAGCAACAAGAGCTCCGTAGTATCCCTCCCTTGACGGACGCTATTGTGACTTCAGCTTGCTGGCTATTTATAGTAGGGTTTTGCTGCGATGCCGCTGCACTCAACCCATCGATCCGGTCCATTGAACCATTACAATTCCAGTGGGTTTGATTCGGTCTAATAAAAAAAACGAAGCCATTTTCGTACCTTAAGTCGCGTCTTTTTGGTCCACGAAATGTTCGTATCTTAGAAAGAGAAACCTTGTGCCGGTGGGAAACAACCGAGACCGGTTCTTATGCTTGAAAGATCTGCCATCGTCTTCCTCTTCCATGCCCGATCGATATCGTTTAGGGTTTCTCCGTAACCCTCTCCGCGCCTATCATACTCCTCCATCGAAGTTCTGCGAGGATTTTTTTTTGAGGTTCTTCTACAATTTGGTCGCCGATGATGGAGTCGTCCGGCGGAGTACTGGGGTCCCAACGGAGCCGGTCTACTTCTCCCAGTAGAAGGTCGTCGAGAAGGTACCATCTGCAGCTTGCTCCGTCGAGTTTCATCCGCGCGCGACTTTCGGATGCGTTGGAGCACTTGGGGGTTTTGCGGGCCGCGGCGAATCACAGGGAGGAGGATAGCTTGATGGCGTCGGCGTTGAGGAGTCGTGGTTCTGGCCGTGCGACCGTTCAAATTCTTACAAGAAGTCAAGTTCTATGTCACGTTCTAGGTCGAAATCGCAAAACCTTCAGAGCACCATTCAACCCCTGTCGCAGCATCGTTCAACCCCCGGCCCCACCCCCCCCAACCCTACTCGAACTTACAAAGTAGAATATACTTGCCTTCCCTTGTCGTCTCGAGCTCTCCTTCAGCCGGGGATGCAGTCGTCTGCGCGCCTTCCTCCTCCTCTCCTCGTCTGCGCACCTTCTTCCTCCTCTCCTCATCTGCGCGCCGTCTGCGCGCCTTCTTTCTCCTCTCCTCCTCTGCGCGCGCCTTCCGTGTGTCGCACACAGCCTGCTAGGGTTGCAAGAAACAAATTAAGCAGAGGAAATATATGACCGACCAAAAGTTAGACTATTATAATTGACATGTATGACTTAATTAAGAACAAGGCATGCACGCGAAAAACATATGGTCACGGTTATTTACAAAACCATAGTCAAATATATTTTTAACACCGGTTGTTAAAAGAACCGGTGTTAAAAGTATTTTAAAGTTTAAATAATTATAACATATGACTCCGGTTATTTATAAAACCGTAGTTAAATATATTTTTAACACCGGTTGTTAAAAGAATCGGTGTTAAAAGTATTTTAAAGTTCAAATAATTATAAAAATGCCACCGCCTTTTTTTTTAACACCGGTTTTAATACAACCGGTGTAAAAAGCCGTTGTTAAAGGTCTTTTTTGTACTAGTGAATCCGACGATAGGCCTCGGGTATACATCTCCTCGCAAGGAGTGGTGAATCCTTTGTAGGCTGTTCAAACATCTTCGGGAACTTCGACTTATACCCAACCATCCTGGGTCCACACCTCCATGGAGATGCTTGCTTAAGATGTCAAAGTATAAGTCTCCATGACCAAGATGACTTGAACACCGCAAGTCAAAGGAACATCGCACTTAAGCTGCAGTAAGAACTTCACTGACATGTCTATATGTAGACTACCATATGAAGTCTTACAGCCAGTCACTCCAATGAACTAGTTCTCTTAACTAGCATCCATGTTTATCTCCGGACATTCCAATGTCACCAGCCAGTGAGAATCAGCTGATTAGAGAATAACCCATGCTAGTCTCAACAGAATTGATAGTGTCCGTATTTATCAATTCATCGACTAGGGATAATTTCAATACTTCACAATTGCACATGTAGAGATTATCACTAGTTGTGAATTCATCACAAATTCTCTTATGCTGTGAATTGTATTGCGGACATTCAGTAAATGAGTTCAAGATCTCAATCAAATACATGAACATGTATACTCAAATAGTGAATATTCATTTATTAAAGTAAATGATTACAATCATAAGGCGATTGCCTTAGGACACTTCTCTCATATTACTAACAAACTCCCACTTGGCCTAATGCCAATCGCTACGGTATCCAATACCACAGGCTCTAACATGATCCTCAAACTTGCTTTGAGGCAAGGCCTTAGTTAAAGGATCCGCTAAATTCCTTTCAGTGGAAATTTTCTCAATTTGTATATCATTCCTACTTATAATCTCTCTGATCAGATGATAGCGGCGAAGCACGTGTTTGGATCGCTGATGAGACCTTGGTTCCTTTGCTTGTGCAATAGCTCCATTGTTGTCGCAGTAAACCGGTATTGCTTCATCAATGGTTGGAATCACACCAAGTTCCGAGACAAACTTCTTGATCCAGACTGCTTCTTTTGCTGCTTTCGAAGCCGCAATATATTCCGCTTCCGTGGTAGAATCTGCTACAGTGTCTTGCTTGGAACTCTTCCAACTTATTGCGCCTCCAGTCAAAGTAAATACGTATCCAGACTGAGATTTGGAGTCATCCTTATCTGTCTGGAAACTAGCATCTGTATACCCACATATTACCATATCTCCTTCTCCATATATTAGGAACACATCCTTAGTTCTTCTTAAGTACTTAAGGATTGTCTTGACAGCCGCCCAATGATCCATTCCTGGATCAGACTGGTATCTGCTCGTGACGCTCAGAGCATACGATACATCGGGCCTAGTACATAACATAGCATACATGATAGATCCTATCGCGGATGCATAAGGAATCTTATTCATGCAAATCCTCTCGTCTTCTGTGCGCGGACACATAGACTTTGAAAGGTTGATCCCATGCCTGATGGGAAGGTAACCTTTCTTGGATTTCGACATGCTAAACCTTTTTAGCACTCGGTCTATATATGTAGACTGCGAAAGACCAAGCAACCATTTTGATCTATCTCTATAGATTCTAATCCCAAGGATATAAGTTGCTTCTCCAGGTCTTTCATGGAGAATGTTTTGGACAACCAAATTTTAACCGACTGTAAGACTGATATATCATTTCCTATAAGCAATATGTCATCGACATATAGTACTAGGAATATGACTGCACTCCCACTAACCTTCTTGTACACACAAGGTTCGTCAGGATTTTGTGAGAAGTCAAACTCTTTGATTGTCTCATTAAAACGGATGTTCCAGCTCCTGGATGCTTGCTTCAGTCCATATATGGATCGTCGAAGCTTGCATATTTTGGTTTTATCAACCGATGTGAAACCTTCAGGTTGTGTCATGTATACATCCTCAAGCAGGTTTCCATTAAGGAAAGCTGTTTTCACATCCATTTGCCATATCTCAAATCATAATGAGCTACTATGGCCAGGAGCATCCGAATGGATTTAAGCATAGCTACTGGCGAATAGGTTTCGTCATAATCAATTCCTTGTTTCTGACGATATCCTTTTGCCACTAATCTAGCCTTAAATGTAACAACATTACCTTCCATGTCGATTTTCTTCTTGAAAACCCACTTGCACCCTATGGGCTTAATCCCTTCAAGTGGGTTAACCAAGTCTCATACTTGATTTTCGTACATGGAATCCATTTCCGACTTCATGGCTTCAAGCCATTTGTCCCTTTCTGAACTTTTCAGAACATCTTCATAACTGATAGGTTCGTCATCGCTTATGAGTAACACGTCGTTCGATTCACTTATGAGAAATCCGTATCTCTCTGAAATATTGCATGTCCTATTAGACCTACAAAGAGGTGGTGTTGTTTTAGGTTCAACTGATAGCTCATCATTATGAGTTATTGGTTGTGGGTCTAGACTAGGTGTCTCTGTAATGTCTATTGGAGTTTCTTGAACTTCATCAAGTTCAATGCCACTCCCACTGTTTTCTTGTAAAAAAAATTCTTTTTCCAGAAATACAGCATGCCTTGAAACAAACACCTTTTGTTCCAAGGGATGATAGAATTGGTAACCCTTCGTTTCCTTAGGGTATCCAATAAATAGACATTTATCAGACTTAGCATCCAATTTGTCTGATACAGTCCGCTTCACATAAGCAGGACAACCCCATATCTTAAGGTGAGTTAAGTGAGATTTCTTACTATTCCACATCTCATATGGAGTAGTAGAGACTACCTTGGTCGGGACTCTGTTTAGCAAGTAAACAGCTGTCTTAAGCGCATAGCCCCAAAAGGATTTTGGAAAAGTTGCATGATTCATCATAGATCTAACCATGTCCATCAAGGTTCATCATAAATCTAACCATGTCCATTGAGACAATATCCCATTGTCCCTAAGATAATCTTGAAACTCTTGACTCAAGTATTCACCACCCCGATCGGATCGAAGTATCTTAATACTTTTGCCAAGCTGTTTCTCTACTTCATTTCTGAACTCTTTGAATTTCTCAAAAGCTTCAGATTTGTGTTTCATCAAGAACACATACCCGAATCGTGAGTGATCATCGATAAAGGTAATGAAGTAGCTATAGCCTCCTTGTGCAAGAGTTGACATTGGTCCACATACATCAGTATGTATTAGACCAAGGAATTCTCCCACTGGATTACCTTTTCCGGAAAAGGGTAATTTGGCCATCTTGCCTTTTAAGCATGATTCGCATGTATCAAATGAACCGGGTTCAAATGATTCCAGAATTCCACATCGGTGTAATTTGGTGAATGCGTTTCTTACTTACATGGCCAAGACGACAATGCCATGTGTAGGAGTCTATTCGATTATCTATTCGAGCACGTTTGTTGCTAACTTCGATATTGAAAACGTCACCGGATAAATCTAACGTGTAAATACCATTGCACAAAGTTCCGGTCCCATAAAGAACACCATTTAAAGTTATGTAACAACAATTGTTACTAAAAGTTAAATGATAACCCTTTTCATTCAAACATGAAATAGATACAATGTTCTTTATTAACGAAGGAACAAAATAACAATTATCCAATTCTAAGACACGTCCAGTAGGGAGCTTTAGCAAATATGTTCCGATGGCAACAGCAGCAATCTTTGCTCCATTTCCAACTCGCAAATTCGCTTCTCCCTTGACGAGTCATCTTCTATTCCTTAGCCCCTGTATGTCATTACATATATGTGAGCTACACCTAGTATCAAGTACCCAGGTGGTTGAGGAAATAGAGTGACATTTAATAACGAAGATACCTGAAGAGGATGGGGCATCGGATGCCTTCTTCTTCAAGGACTCAAGATAAACCTTGCAGTTCCTTCGCCAGTGACCCTCCTTGCCACAGTGATGGCAAGTGCCTTTTGGTGTCTTTTCAGTCTTTTTGGCCTTTTTCTTCTTTCCCTTATTCTGTTCTTTGGCCTTCCTCTTAGAACCTTTCTTTGAGGAACCAACTAACAGTACCGTCTTTTGATCCTGCTTCACAGAAGGCTCTACAGTCTTCAGCAGGTTGAGCAACTCAGGAATGGTAGTCTCCAGCTTGTTCATCCGATAGTTCATCACAAATTGTGAATAACTTTTGGGCAAACAATGCAGAATTAAGTCAATACTTAGTTCATGATCCATTGCAAAACCGAGTGTGCTCAGTCGCTCAATGTACCCCAATATCTTTAACACAAACTGTAAGGCAGAAGTGTCTTCCTGCATCCTAGAGGTGAAGAGGAGTCTGGAGACTTCGAACCTTTCGGATCTCGCCTACTCTTCAAATAACTCATGAAGATGGAAGATGATGGTATAAGCATCCATATGCTCATGCTGCTTTTGCAGCTCAGGTACCATAGAGGCTAGCATGATGCAACTCGCAAGTTCAGAATCGGTCACATGTTTCTGATATGCCACTAACTGGTCTGGAGTTGCATTTTCTGGAGGACGGTCGGGAAGTTGATCTTCAAGGACATAAGCAAGCTTCTCTGCCTTGAGGACTATCCTTAGGTTTCGAAGCCAGTCCATGAAGTTTGGCCCAGTCAGTTTATTGGTTTCTAAAATGGAACGCAAATTCAGAGAAGACATGATCGAGTGATTATCCTAGAAATACAAATTGAGCTTATGTGAGAAGAATGATAAAGAATGCATCAACATACATTAATTAAATCCTATTTATTTTTCGAATTGAATAACCCTTTTTATCAATTCGGGAGATCGTAGGAACACCTCTAAATAGGTTGATATCCAACCATAGATAAGAACAACCATGGCTGTGACCATCAAGTTATTCTTAGCTATGAAAGTAGGTAATTATACCGATTACATATCATATATATGTAACTATCACTTTATGCTATCAACTAATTGAATGTTTGCATAAATCATTGGGTTGTTAACTCATTAACAAGTATGTAACAATATACATAGCACCCAACTGCACCTCTATTTACATCGACCTTGGCTGTGGCACAACAAATCGATGCTCCAAGCTTAAGGCTGACCCATTAATCAAGAAATAGTTTTAATATGGTTGGAGCTCATTCAACCGTTTAGTCAGGCTTGGATGTGTCCAACAACCAAAACTAAGGATTGACCTCTGACTCCAACTATATTATTCATAAACTAATTCCATGGTTTGAACATGTTGAGGTTCAAGCCGGGCATGGATGTGCCCATCAACCCAAACGAGAAACAAAACTCCGGTTCTAACTATATTAATGGAAGGTGTTAGCCTTAATATTTTGTAAGGGGTTTTGGGTCTCATTCTTTCTTTTTAAAGCACCTTCATGACATATAATTATGTCATGACTAACGATTTCCTTAATAAAGTATGTACGTGACTTAATTTATCAAGTCTCATTAATTGAATTAGGAACCGGATTTCCTAATTCTAATTTCATACTTTATTCAAGGAATTGTTTTGGGAAACAATTTCCTAAATTGTCATAATCAATTTCGGAAATAATATGTTTAAGACTTTGATTTGACAGATTCCCTTAATTCAACCACATATTATTTTCATGAAAATCTCATTTAAGAAAACTCTATAGGAAACCATTTTCCTAATTAATTTTGGAGACAACAATATGTAAGAGCATCACCTCTTAAATCAAATTTCCAAGATTTGATCACATATTTTATTCATGGATTAATTAATTACAACAAATTATTTTCTAAGGGTGGCTCCCCAAGGCTCAGATACCCAAAGAAAAGAAATTTGTCGTAAATCCAATTTGGTCCGCTCCCCGAGGCGTAACCAAATTAAACATGACAATTTTATTCAAAATGGGAAATTAAATTACAACAACTAACTTTAAATTGGACGGCTCCCCGAGGCTCAATCCAAAATAAAGAATTTTGTTAATAATTTAAAACCAATTCGAATTTAATTGTCAATTAATGATCCATAAATTTGTCTAGACTTTCTTGAAAGAAAGTGCCCAAAATTGCGAGATTTTATAATAGGTTTTCAGAATAATTGTAAGTTTCTGGTACAAAGAAAACTTACATATTTCCAAAATTGGAAAATTTCCAAAATAGGAAATTTCCAAAATTGGAAAGTTTCCAAAGATGGGAAGTTTTCACAATTATCATAAAATTTCAGAAACTAGGATATTTCAGAAGTTTGCGAAATTTCATGAGGATTTTCAAACTTTGAAATTCCTAAATCTAAAATTTATCATAATTGGAAAGTTTCCATATTTGGAAAATTTTCCAAAATTGAGATCATGACAAAGTTTTCTGCAAAACAATTATATGATTATGTCTAACACTAACCGACTCTGATACCACTGTTGGGACCGGGTGCATATTGACATGGATACGGGTTCGTAATTTTAAAGTTTAATTACGTGCAGCGGAAGGTTTAGCATAAATAATTTCTTAAATTATTTTAACCACGTATCTAGCATGCGACCTTATGGTGTGTGAACATGATCATAAATTAAAATTTTGCAGAAAAAGTAAACTAATTTACTTTGTACCTCGTGTAACTCGAAGAAAGGGACGAGAATTTACTTTGTACCTCGTGTAACTCGAAGAAAGGGACGAGATCCAACCGTAGCGTCCCTTGGAAGCTTCGCCTCTATTCGCGTCCACGCCGAGTTCTCTTCGGGATGACTTCGCAAAGCCACGAGTTTTGTGCCGACAAGAACTACTAGATTCTCCAAAGGCACAACTAGAATATCAAGAGAGAGAGATGGAAGACTAACCACCAAGTAACGGAATCAAGATCCGGGAGAGGAAGGAGTTGCGATCCGCTTCTTCTTCTTTTTTGTCACCTTCTTGGTGGAGGAGGCTCTCGGGAACCCTAGGCGGTGCACCGGCCCTAGAGAGAGAAAGGGGCGCCGGCCCTAGAGAGAGAGAGGGAGAGAATAAGGGGGAGAGAGAGAGAGCTTCTTAATCTCTTGGATTAATTGGAATTCAAGGCTTGCCTTTGGTTCCTTTATATAGTAGCCTCTCCATTGCCAAGTCTCCCTTTTAACGGAATAAATTTACATAAGAAATTTATCTTATAAATTTTCTTATGAATTATTCTATTATGCCAAGTTTTATTATAACTAAATTTATAATAAAACAAACACATCTCCCAATTTATTATGGAATAAATTTTTACAAGAAATTTACTATATAAATTTTTCTTATCAAGGAAAAATCAATTCACAATTGATTTTATAAAATAAAATAAACCATTTAAAGTTTATTTTAATCTCCATGAAAATAAATTTATTTATATAAATTTATTTATATAAATTTCTTTATATAAATTTATTTATCCATAATTTTATAAAACAAATCGAGCTTGATTTATTTTATAATTTAAACCAAATAAATTGGTTTCTCTCCTTTGTTGTGGCCGGCCAAACCAAAGAGGGTGGGGACTCTCTTTGGCCGGCCAAACCGAGCCGCCTCCTCGCGAATAAACTCATTTTATTCGCCCAATAAGCCTTCAAAAAGACTTAGCCATTTTAAGCTTCCGATGCGCCTCTGATAAATTCAGATTCGACTTATTTCTCTTGATCGGAAAATCCAATTTTCAACTCGTTTTAAATCCCTCGGATTACTCGTTGTGCGTGTGACTAAATAGGCTTTCGATTTATGTTGGCCTTCTATAATTAACCAATTATAGAACGATCATGAGTGGCACCTAGTAGTACATCATGACCCCCAATTAATCGAAAGATCAACGGTTGACCTCAGAAAGAATTCTGAAACCCTTCAGCAGCTATAATGAGTCGTGCCTCATTCCCTTCACCATCTTATACCCACTTGGTTCAGGACACGGTCTATGTGTGTCAGTCCCCACTAGGCTGACTACGTCACACCTAGCCCAAGTAATGTCTTTCTCGTCCAATGGATTCTAATTACTCACATGTGTCTAAGAGATTCATACTCTGAACATGTCATGCTCTGGCCAGAGGCTTCGAGTAACAATCCGACGATAGACCTCGGGTATACATCTGCTCGCAAGGAGTGGTGAATCCTTTGTAGGCTGTTTAAACATCTTCGGGCACTTCAGCTTATACCCAACCATCCTGGGTCCACACCTCCATGGAGATGCTTGCTTAAGATGTCAAAGTATAAGTCTCCATGACCAAGATGACTTGAACACCGCAAGTCAAAGGAACATCGCACTTAAGCTGCAGTAAGAACTTCACTGACATGTCTATATGTAGACTACCATATGAAGTCTTACAGCCAGTCACTCCAATGAACTAGTTCCCTTAACTAGCATCCATGTTTATCTCCGGACATCCCAATGTCACCAGCCAGTGAGAATCAGCTGATTAGAGAATAACCCATGCTAGTCTCAACAGAATTGATAGTGTCCGTATTTATCAATTCATCGACTAGGGACAATTTCAATACTTCACAATTGCACATGTAGAGATAATCACTAGTTGTGAATTCATCACAAATTCTCTTATGCTGTGAATTGTATTGCGGACATTCAGTAAATGAGTTCAAGATCTCAATCAAATACATGAACATGTATACTCAAATAGTGAATATTCATTTATTAAAGTAAATGATTACAATCATAAGGCGATTGCCTTAGGACACTTCTCTCATATTACTAACACAGCCTTGGCTCTTTCACATACTTGGATTGAGAAAAAGGCTCCACCTTCCCCTCACAGTTGAGGTTTCATAGCTCCAAGGGAGCAAGAGGTCTAGATGGTAAACTCACTGAGCCATGATGCGAAGTCTGGGTCTCAGGCTAAAATTTATTGCAATTTTCACCAGACCAATACTCATTTCACCCGCGACTGCCACCAATATGTACGAGATATGCGCATGCTAGTAGACAAAAGGAAGGCTACTCGAAACTGTCAACTCGTAGCTCCTCTGAACCCTAACTTCGGAGGCATAGCTCGGGAAAGGAGGAATATCAGTCCCAGGCTGATCAACGAGGTCACCCCTTGGAAAGGGGGCCTGACTCGCGATATCAAACTCAAACACTACCCAAGTCTAAGCAAAGAAACGAAGACAAGGGCAAACAAAAAGTAAAGCTGTCAGGAATGATCAATATTATATCCGAGGGCCCCATAGATGAAGATTCTACTCGGACTCATAAATCTCATGTCCGTCGCCTAGAGAGCTATGGGATTAGGTCAAGAGAGAACTCTGCCTGTACTACTATTTTTTTTTTGTGCTCATGAATCAAAGAGACTTTTTTCTTCTTCAGGCTTGCATATATCACCTACGTGCTCCTCAGAGCCCAAACTCCCCAGACTCGGACATAATTGGGTCGAGATCCTCGAATTGTGGTAACAACCTCACCTTCCAATGATCAAGATCATATCGTATTAGATGGACTCTCCCAACTCGTACATAGTCGGGATCAAGATCCTCATATTGTCGTCACCTTCCCTTAGTCTCCCAGGGGATTTGCTTACTAAATAAGGATAGACATTCCACACCAAGCCCAGGTCGGGACTGAGTCCAGGTCGGGACTGTGTACCTTGGCGAGTACTACACCCGAGTACGGCAACCCAGAATCTCGATAGGATACACCTTTGAATAGATTTCTTTTTCATTAACATTTTGAAAGTTTACAGGGTCAAAAAAAAACATTTTCAGAAGTCTGCCACATCTACGTCCGGGAGGTTGTCAATGATCTGCGCTAGGGAGATCTGGGATAGGGGTTGATTTGTAGGGAGGACGTCAGCCTCAAATAATTGCTGTAGAGCCCTCGCCACGCTATGCTCTACCATCCGGTGAAGGTAAGCCCTCACCAAGTCATAAAAATCCTTTGAAGAGGGGATGACCTTTTTTTGCATCGTCCAACGAGCTAACTCCCCCACCTGGTACTCCAGCAACTCGGCCTCCTTCCGCTCCAAAACTTCACATTGCACCCCTAGAGCCATTTGAAGCTCTGAGATAGAAGAGTAGAGGATCGCCATCTCGGCTTAAGCTGCCTGTGTTACCCCCTGAAGGAATTCCAGCTCAGCATATTGAGCCAGACCCAAGTCCTCTACCTCCCAAGTGGATGCTCGAGATGATCGCAGCTCACCCTGTAGTGCCGTCAACATTGCTTTAGATTCCTCCCACACCGATTCTAGTTCTTGCAATCGGTCTTCTGCCATAGATCGGTAGGACTCGCATCCTTCTAAGTCGCCTTCAGCTCCACCCCCAAGAGGTGTAGCTGCTACTAGCAGGTCTCCAGCTCAGCACCAGCTACCTTCCTGGCCGCCTACGATGAAGCCCATTTTTGGGTTCCTTACTTTTTTTTGGCCTTCAGACGCTTGACCTTCTTATTTTTCTTCTTCCCCTCCGCTTCCAAAAACTTGACCCGAGCCGTCAAGGAATCGATCTCGTTCTGGCATTACTCAGGATGTACTTGGTGTCTAAGATCAAGGCCTTGTTGGCATTGGCCAGCCTCAAGGAATGGTCTCCAGACATATACTTTAAACGGGCCACCTCCATCTTGCAATTGGTGATGGTGTCCCGGCAGGAAGGCAGTTGCACGGACAAGACGATCACCTACTCCCGCAGTTCATGATGGCCTTAAAAGAGCTCCGAGTAGCGACGGTTGAAGACCATCAACTTGAACATATGGTTCGCGCCGATCCCTATCAGCTCCTCCAGCAAGGCCCACACAAGCATAGCGTCGACTGTCACCTCCCCGTCCTACCACCGTGTAGCTACGGGACCCGGTAGGGTAAGGTCCAAATGAAAGTATGAAGTGTTGGGAAGAGAGAAAGATTCCTCTTCCGACAGATGTGAGAGACCAGCCACGGCCTCTCCTCGAGCAACCAAGGGCAGTGAAGCTTCCAGACCTTCTTCAACTTCTAGTGAGGGACAGGCCGCGACCTCTCCTCGAACAACCAAGGGCAGTGAAGCTTCCAGACCTTCTTCAACTTCTACTGGCGCTGGCAAGTTTGGTTGTGGTAGGCCATACAAAGGTAGGCCTAATTAAGGCAAATCCGGTTAACGCAGGTCGGACTAACGTAGGTTTGGTTGCCGTAGATCTAGCTGAAGTTGAGGTTTCCTTGGGAGATATGTCTGCCAGTGGAGACAGATTGCTTAGCATGTCCTCTGTCTCATTAGGTGGGGACGACAAAAGAATGGGCAACAGCAGGGGACCCTCAAAAGTAGCTACTCTTGGAGCGTCGGAATGGTAGCTAAAGGCGTAGCAGAGTGGGAGGCCTCTGGAGGGGGACACTTTCTCTATCGTGATATCCACAGAGGAGAATTGGACTGCTCTGCATCCGATGTCGTCTCCACCGGGACCGCCCTAGACATCGCAACAATAGGAGCCGAACTCCTCATCGGGGGAACTAGAGCCTCGACCTCCCGAGTGAGGTTGATGATTTCTGCACTTCGAGCCTCTAGCTCCTCCATGGATAACCGAGTCAACCAATTTAGAATTGATCACAATATGGCCTCAATTGCACAAAAGGAAAAAAAAAATACTCAATCAGATATTATTATTTTCTCCAACACAAATAGTCTTACCAAAAGAGTGCTCCAAGATGGCTAGGATGGGACTCAGGCCAAAGAAACGCAACACACCCTCTTCCAATAGGGAATTACTGTCAAAAGCCAAGCCTGAGAGCTATGTCTGGGCCCTTGAGTACCCCTTTTCCCGGTGAATATCTTTCATGGAAGGTGAAGCCAGTAGTTCCCTTTGCCATCGAAGAGGTGCTAACATACATTGGGGAAGCCGGACATAAAAAAATTGAGGCTTCCACCTCTTATGCGGCGAGGGTATACCTTTGATCACCCCTTGGCCGGTCTTGGACGAGAAGTAAAAACCCCCTCCTCTATATGTTTCAGATAAAAGAAATAGTGAAATAGGCGAGGGGAGAGAGGAAGACAATACAAGTGGAAAAGTATAACCATCCTAGAGAGAATGCGAAAAGAATTTAGACCCAAATGGGTGAGAGGAATGTGAAAATATGCAGAGATATCGACAAAGAAAGGAGGTATAGAAAAACAGAGGGCGCTGATTAGGTGGCTCTGGAAGAAGGTCATGCAGCTTGGCGAAGGCTAATCAAGGCGATCGTTCCCATTGGGCACAATCAAAACATGATCCTGTGGCATCAGGTAGGCCAGGTGCAGCCTCTCTAGTGAGACACTAGTAAAACTTGAATTAATAGAACTATACCAGGGGAAAAATGAAGATTCTATGGCCATTCTCTCGATAGAAGCGCGGATGCAAGGACTTAATCAAAGGAGGAAGAAGACCCACAACTTACTTGCAAACTTGACACAAGGAGATGGTAAGCACAGATCCTCTGGGGGAGATGAAGATGACGACGCTCGAAATAACTTAGGAAGAAAATTGATGCAGCCAAAACAATCCCACATCTGTGGGTTCATATACCCTAGCAAAACATAGAAGGATCGTTGGATCTAGGTTCCCCCCCCCCACCCCGAGGCAGAAAACCACAGATGCTCGATC
The DNA here is from genome assembly GCA_024364735.1 of Boesenbergia rotunda. Taxonomy (NCBI): domain Eukaryota; kingdom Viridiplantae; phylum Streptophyta; class Magnoliopsida; order Zingiberales; family Zingiberaceae; genus Boesenbergia; species Boesenbergia rotunda. The sequence goes on from JAGFNQ010001232.1 coordinate 156,904, forward strand.
CAAGACAAAAAGCCTTACCAACAGCTATACAATCATTATGCCACAAAATGGCGCTTCGTACTGTGGCTCGCGATCTTGTCACCATTAAGGAAACATGACCTTAAAAGCAATAAAGCTATCCCAAGCGTGGCAAACAAAGGTAGCAGATCATACCCTCATCAATGCAGGCTTGGGCAGAGTCATTAAGGCACAAAGCCTGACAATCTCAAACCTATAATAAACAACGGATGCGTAGTCGCTCCTCCTTGGCCACATTTCTAAAAAAGTCCAGTCAGTCGAACTCTTTGAGCCTTCTCCGACTAGACTAAAGGGGAGATCAGTGATGTCGGTGTGACGTTTGCTGAGCCAATCAAGGAGGCCACATCATCCTAGATAAAACAGGTACTTCACCCAGGTCACATCCCCAGCTTAGATCACTCCACATAAACCCCTGGGTGAATCGAGCTCCCAACCTAAGTGATGGGGCAGAGTTCTCATCCTAAGGATAACAACTAACTCAACTCTTCGAAGATCGTGTTGGGATCTTTATGTGACAACAACATAAAAACACAGCGGAAAATAAGATCCCTTGTGTGATCCATGCGAAAAATCTGTACGAAGTTTAATCTATCTAATAGATATACCTTTGGAGCGTATTGGGTTAAACTTAAGTTCAGAATTGGATCCGGATCAAAGTGATCAAGCATCGGATTAATATGGGTCGTCCGATCAAAGAACGGCTAGATCTGAGCCATCGGTCAACTTCTGATCAATCCGAGTTCAAGATAGAGCCAATCATGACCACAGATCAAGATCTAAAAATTTCATCCAAATCAGAAGCAATTTGACCGTTGGATCAAGTTCAAGATGTTCTAGACCATCCAAGCAAGAGAAGGGATGATCTGAGCCATCCGTCACAGATCTGGTTGATCCGAGCTAAGGACATGTAGATCAGGACCATTGATCAAGATCTAGGAAGTTTGGTTCAGATCTGGAGAAGATCCGACCGTTGGATGAGTCCGAAACAATCACAGCCGTTCAATTTCAAAAGGAATTAGTTTAATTGGGAATTCCCTCCGCTGGGCTTGTCGTCGTCGCGTGGAGTAGCAGAGTAGTTTCAGATCGCATTTTCTTTCGTTTTCTTCATCAGTTCTTCATCGTTCTTCCTTGGATCGCATGCGCGACCACATCAAGTCGATTTGTCTTCAAGATTTCAGATCACGGAGGTAAGATTTCAGGTTTTCGTTTGCTAACTATTCTCGCAGCTGAAGGAGCAACAGCGAGGGTTTCGCCGGAGCTGTTGTCATCGCCGATTGATCCTTGTTGATCGCTGGATTCATCGTCCGGAGCTGTCGAAGCTTGAGAGGGGTTCTTGAAGGTGTGTTGACGGATTCTGAGTTCGATCGCCATCCAGCAGATTGAGAAGGCAGCGATCGAAGACGGGTTTTTAGCTACTGACCGATCTCATGACCAATCAGAAGAGTACCTGATCGGTCGGTTGACCGATCAGGAAGGGCAGAATAGAGCAAGCTGAGCTAGGAAGTTCTTCTTCAACGGTTTTTGAGCTAGGGGGTTCATAGTTCAACCTTTGTGTGACGGCAAAGGGAAGTTTTGAGTAGAACATGATTTGATGTTTAATTTAGGATAGATTTTAGTTCCAAGCATTTACTTTCTTCAATTGTTCAAGCTATTGCCAACTACACTTCAAATCAAGTCTTAAGTATCATTTTAATCTAGTTTCTATTGTCTAGTAATTAATTCTCTGCAATTAGTTTCTGCAATTTATTCCTTGCATTGAAGTTTAGTTCTTGAATTTTAATTCCATTGTTTGAATTTAAGTGTTTAGTCTTCCACTTGGTTAAGTGTAGCTTTCTCAATTTCCTACTTCAGTTCTGCTAGTTCAGTCTATTTCTTTCCAACTTGTTATCTCATACTGTCATTTCTTTATTGCCAAAACCCCCAATTTTATTAGAAAACCCAAAACATCAAACGACAAATAACTTGCAAGCTTGAGTTAAACATTCATTCAACTAGTCCTTGGAAAAATACGACCTGAGGCCCCTCTACTACATTTTAACTTTGTTAGCCAAGAGTTTTCAGTTTTATAAATATCTAAATTTGAGTGCTCATCGTGACACATTGTCCTTAATACAAGATAGAATGCTTGCATCGCCGATTGATCCCCGGCAACGGCGCCAAAAATTTGATAGTACCCAATACTATGCCCAAAAGCAATGTGTCACGATGAGCACTCAAATTTAGATATTTATAAAACTGAAAACCCTTGGCTAACAAAGTTAAAATGTATTAGAGGGGCCTCAGGTCGTATTTTTCCAAGAACTAGTTGAATGAATGTTTAACTCAAGCTTGCAAGTTATTTGTCGTTTGATGTTTTGAGTTTTCTAATAAAATTGGGGGTTTTTGGCGATAAAGAAATGACAGTATGAGATGACAAGTTGGAAAGAAATAGACTGAACTAGCAGAACTGAAGTAGGAAATTGAGAAAGCTACACTTAACCAAGTGGAAGACTAAACATTTAAATTCAAACAATGGAATTAAAATTCAAGAACTAAACTTCAATGCAAGGAATAAATTGCAGAAACTAATTGCAGAGAATTAATTGCTAGACAATAGAAACTAGATCAAAATGATACTTAAGACTTGATTTGAAGTGTAGTTGACAATAGCTTGAACAATTGAAGAAAGTAAATGCTTGGAACTAAAATCTATCCTAAATTAAACATCAAATCAGGTTCTACTCAAAACTTCCCTTTGCCGTCACACAAAGGTTGAACTATGAACCCCCTAGCTCAAAAATCGTTGAAGAAGAACTTCCTAGCTCAGCTTGCTCTATTCTGCCCTTCCTGATCGGTCAATCGACTGATCAGGTACTCTTCTGATCGGTTATGAGATCGGTCAGTAGCTGAAAACCCGTCTTCGATCGCTGCCTTCTCAATCTGCTGGATGGCGATCGAACTCAGAATTCGTCAACACACCTTCGAGAACCCCTCTCAAGCTTCGACAGCTCCGGACGATGAATCCAGCGATCAACAAGGATCAATCGGCGATGACAGCAGCTCCGGTGAAACCCTCGCCGTAGCTCCTTCAGCTGCGAGAATAGTTAGCAAACGAAAACCTGAAATCTTACCTCCGCGATCTGAAATCTTGAAGACAAATCGACTTGAAGTGGTCGCGCACGCGATCTGAGGAAGAACGATGAATAACTGATGAAGAAAATGGAAGAAAATGTGATCTGAAACTACTTTGCTACTCCACGCGACGACGACAAGCCCAGCGGAGGGAATTCCCAATTAAACTAATTCCTTTTGAAATTGAACGGCTGTGATTGTTTCGGACTCATCCAATGGTCGGATCTTCTCCAGATCTGAACCAAACTCCCCAGATCTTGATCAATGGTCCTGATCTACCCGTCCTTAGCTCGGATCAACCAGATCTGTGGCGGATGGCTCAAATCATCCCTTCTCTTGCTTGGATGGTCTAGAACATCTTGAACTTGATCCAACGGTCAAATTGCTTCTGATTTGGATGAAATTTTCATATCTTGATCTGTGGTCATGATTGACTCTATCTTGAACTCGGATTGATCAGAAGTTGACCGATGGCTCAAATCTAGCCATTCTTTGATCGGACGACCCATATTAATCTGATGCTTGATCACTTTGATCCGAATCCAATTCTAACTCAAGTTTGATCCAATCTGATCTAGGTCCATGATCATTCAAAGCCTATAAAATTAGATTCACATTTTAGTGCCAAAATATCTCAAATATATAAAGATTTGAATCAAAAGCCAAAATAGAAAGAATTCATGAAACCTAATGTAAATGCAAACTTAAGCATATAAAAGTGGATCAAAACATGGATTTGAGAGCCTAAATTTATCAACAAAATGGTAGTTATCACGTATCCCGCTAGTCCTTGGTTTGTCGGATCTCTTGCATGTTCAAGTGTCCATGCCTCTAGTAGTATCCACACGAACATGATCTACGCCTCAGAGATGAACCACTTTAGTTGTGCTAGCAACTTGGGATGGTTCACAAAGCACAAGAACCTCCACTAGGGAGTTTTAGACAAGGAGAAGAAAGAAGAAGAAGAGAAATGCACCCACTAGTCTTTGACAAGAGGGGAGGGTATTTATATCATCTAATGAATACCAAGGGTCTTTATCCCTTGAGCTCCTTTCATCTTAATGCTAATAAACCCCAATAAATATCAAGTCTTTTGGTATCCCTTAAGACTCTTAATATTTTATTTATCTAATGAATAGAATATCTTTTAGTCTTCCTCTTAAATAATATTTTATTAAATCTTTTAATGAATATTATCTATAATTAAGTGGTTGAGTCTAATCTAAATGAGTCTAACTCAAATTAGACTCAATCCCATAATCCAATTGGATTCATTTGAGTCTAACTCAATTAATTCAATTTCAAATCACTTTTTTTTTTACAAGAAGAAAAATTTTATTTCAAGAAATAAAGAAAGACCATATTAGAAGGGGGGCCAAACCTAACCTTCTAATATGGAATTACAAAGTAAAGACAAAACTGATTTTACACTTAAAGAATTCGAAAGAAATTGATTAGGAATAATTTGTACTACTCTTCATTTGTAATTCATCATCCAAAGCCATAAGCCTCTTGGAATTTCCAACACCTTTTTGATGAGCATTTCATAAAATTCTGAGCGCTTGCAAAATTATCCACCTTTTGTGAGAGATATAAAGAATATTCAAAGACAGTTATAAGCATTCATAAAATTCATTGAGCCGTATTTTGCATTTTGAAACCCATGTCACAGCCTTTAAAATATCAAGCAACATTAAGCTTTTGTTATTTTCAGACTCTGAAATTAATATCATAGCAGCATCCTTCAGCCAAGCAAAGTCAATCAGATTTTAAAAAAAACCTTTAATCTTCAGATTGGTACAGAGCAGCCTGTACCAAGCAAAGCAAAATCGGTCAGTCAAGCAAAGTCAATCTTCAGATTGGTACAGAGCAGCTAAGCAAAGTCGATCAACACTGAAGCCAGCCCAGCCCCTTTAGCGTATAGATACACTGATAGAATTCTAACAAAATTTTCGATAAGTATCAGCATACAGCTAATCTTTGAAAAATAACCCATAAAACTCTGTTCATTTACAGTATTCAGCCTTGCATATCTGTACCATATATAGAAAACTATCCGAAAACTATCTGAAACCTTTCATATATTAGATAACCCTTAATTCTGATACCATCTATGTATCCGAATTGGCATTTCAGAAAACCATCCCAGTTCCATATCAAAGACCATCACGGTGATACATTTCAGAATTTTACAACAAGAATACCATCTAGTTCCGTATCAAAATTCAGTAGTTTTCAGACTCTTCAGACTTGCTTTTTTTATATATCAGAAGTTAGCCAAGATGCTTTACTCAGATTCCATCAGGAATTGCTAATGGCTATCCAAATCTTTGCAGTCCTACCAACAATATTTCATCTCATCATATCAGAAAATAGTGATTTGAAAAGCCTCCAGAATTTCAGACCTCCATTTAGCATGACAGGAAATTATATCAGTCTATCAGGAAATATATAACAGTCTATCAGGAAATAGAAAGACCAGAAAATATATCAGAATTCATCAAAAAAACTGATATATCAGTAAAACCAAAGAATTGAATAGTTTATAACTATCAGCTCGCAACAAATAGAAAGACTAGAAAAGGCATCCATAATCTGAATTTCAAAATACATTTGCAACTATTTCAAAAACATTGCATCCAAATATAGATCATTTACCAAAACAATCTATTGAAACATTAGTTTGAAAATCATCTCTGAAATCTGCAGATTTCCCAAATATTTCATCTCCTCATGTCAGAAGATAGAGAACCAGAGAAAATACCATTTCATTTGAATAAAACTCAAAGGTTCAGAAAAATACGCAGGGGATAGAAAACCAGAAAAAATTCCATTATAGCTTCCCCTATTCCATTAAAGACCTCTGCAAACATTATATCAGCATAGTAAAATATGAGACAAATAGCAATGACATTATTTTGATAGAAACTCCTGAATCTGAAAAGCTTTTCAAGTTTCTAAGCATTCAATTTCTCTAAACCATTTTCCTATCCATTCGAATATAAGGAAGCCCTAGCTTGTCCATCTTACAAATGCCATATAAATTTTTGTTTATTTCCTGTCTTCTCAAGACTTTGTCCCTCGCAAATTGGAAAGCTTGATTAGCCAAGTAATCCGCAGCCATATTTCCTTCCCTAAAAATATGCGAATAAGTCACCTTATATCTTCCCATGATAATTTTGATTTTAATCACTATATTTCTATAATCCCAGCACACATAAGGGGATTGTATAATCTTCAAAGCAGTCTTTGAATCTGATTCTAACCATACTGGAAAAAAGTTATGGGCAACACATAACTCCAATCCAAATAAAATAGCCGACAATTCTGCTTTAACATTAGAGATAACTCCCAATGTGCCATGCTTCGCTATTACAAAGTTTCCTGTGTGATCTCTAATGATAAACCCATATGATGATGCACCTGGATTTCCTTTTGAGCAACCATCTGTATTTAATTTATAACCACCAAATTCCGGCTTCTTCCAATGCCCCACAAAGATAGTATTTTTGATGTTTACTTTAATAGGAATCCCCCAAGCCGTAGCCACTGAAGAGAAACCTTTCCAATGCTTCCCTTTCAATATACTTGCCGCTTCTCCTAGGAAAAAATACTGAATTATATTCCCTTTAATCTTTTTTGGATCTTGTTTTATCCCTCTATGCTTTGCATCATTTCTAGCCACCCATAAAAACCATAATACTAGAAAAGGAATGACTTCCCTAACATGTCCACCATGAGACCATTCTTGACCAATCATCCAATCTCCCATTAAGAAAAATCTGTGTACCCTGAACAAGTTTGCAAAGTAAGACCAAACTTCCTTTGCTATTGGTCCATTAAAAAACAAATGATCCCAAGTTTCTAAATCATTGCAACAAAGACATTTAGAAACCAGTGTGATTCCCTTTTTTTGCAAAATGGTATCAACAGGTAACTTAAATCTTAAGAAATGCCATGCAAAAATGGAAATAGAAGGGTTGAGTAATCCACTCCATATTGCATAATTTATGGGCATCATTGGTTGAGTTTGTCTAACATTATTCCATGCCATTTTTAAAGAGAATTTGCCATTCAAGGATATTTTCCATATGATATGATCTATATCTTCTATTTGCGCAGGAACTTCAACTATTTCTGCCACTATTTCTTCCGGGAGCATCTTACTAATTTTGTCCATTCTCCATTGAGATCCTTCCAAAAATTCTGCAACCCTTATGTCAATATCTCCAACTGGGGCATAGGAATGAAACAGTGGACCCCTATCCAACCATTTATCAAACCAGAAATGCAGTTTTCCTTCACCCAAAATCCAGCATATATTTTGTTCTGCTAAGCTTCTAGATTTAACCATTCGGCGCCAACAAGAAGATGCTTTACTTTTCAACTGAACTATGGCCGGATGAGTATTGTTACAATACATTCTTGATAGGAAATTTGCCCAAAGTGTTTTTTGTTCTCTGAATCTATACCAAAGTTTAACCACCATTGCCACACTAAAGTCAGCTAGCTTCCTCACTCCTAACCCTCCTTCCAACCTTGGCTTACTAATCGCTTTCCAAGCAATCCAATGAGTCTTCCTTTTAGTGTCTATAGAGCCCCAAAAAAATCTCACAAAGATCATTTCCATATTATGTAAAATTGATAACGGAGGTAGAAGGACCTGTAACAAATAAAGAGGTATTGAAATTAAGACACTTTGAATAAGCAAAAGGCGGCCACCATAGGAGAGTCGTGAAATGGTCCATCCCATGAGTTTCCTGTAGGACCGGTGCCGTCGATAGAGGGGAGGGGGTGAATATCGATCGTGAAAAATCTTTCGGAATTCTTCGTAAAACTTTCGTTCGTTCTGGACTTAGAGTATTGGTAGCGCAGCGGAAAATAAATAGAACGAAAAAACAAAGCAAAGGACACAGCGGATTTTTACTTGGTTCCCGACCCCCCAGGGTCAGTACATCCAAGGTCCATGCACGGGAACGCCCGTCCACTATTGGTCTCCTTCTCGGACTTTCCGGAGGTGGAGAAACCCGACTTATAGTGCAGGATTACAAGCAATAATATAGAAACTTAAGTATGATAATTAAATAAAAGCAAACCAACAAGACAAGGTCTGAAGCTCGGCCGATCTGGACCTCCGAAGTGCCGCGCACCTCCTCCTGGAGCCTCCCGGTCGTAGAGCCTCGTCTCTAGCGTGTTTTCATCGGTCAGAATGCTTGGAATCGCTCTTGGAAGTTATTGTTGAAGCAGAGGGGTCGAAGCCCCTTATATAGGCCTTCTGGGGGCGCCCTGGACGCTGGGGGGCGCCCCGATAAACCCGGTCAACTCTTTTCCCTGCGCTGACCTCGCCGCAGCTGATAAGACCTTTGACCAGGGCGCCCCGGATGCTCCGGGCACCCCCATGAAGGTTTATCTGTGTTTCAGACTCAAAACTGCCAAAACAGCTTTGAACCCGGGCGCCCTGGACGCTCCGGGCGCCCCGCTTGACACCTGTTCTGCCTGCTTCAGTTAACTGCATGTTTTAGCTTTGCTTGGGGGCGCCCTGGTTGCATGGGGGCGCCCCCAATGATGGGGGCGCCCTACTTTAGGCTTCCAGCAGCTTGCAACATCTTTCACTCTTGGTACCTGCAAGATACATAACCACATAGCACATATACATGTAATTTTAGTCTTAAGGACTTGGTTCGGACTTCGGATCTCCACGAAACCCTAGGTCGAATCGGTGCAAGTTCCCATCCCCCGAGAACGCGCCTTTCACCTACTCCTTTCAGGAGACGGTTGCCACCCAGTCCTTCGGGTGGATTTTTGCTTAGCCTCCGATTACTCCGGATCTCGAGACACCCGAACCCCGACCCGTCTCTACTCCTGTCCTTAGTCATCGCTCAGCTAAGTTGCTCAGTCCCTTGGACCAAGACTTCATTACCTAGCAATCCTTCGCCAGGTGCCTAGCAGTCCTTCGCCAGGTCTTCATTCCCTAGCAGTCCTTCGTCAGGTGCCTAGTAGCCCTTCGCTAGGTCTTCTATGCCTAGCAGCCCTTCGCTAGGTCTTGGGGTTTTGATACCTAGCAGCCCTTCGCTAGGTGCCCAGCAGCCCTTCGCCGGGTCTTAGGGTTTCGATGCCTAGGTTAACTAGGACTTTTCTTCAACTTGGTTACTTCTCTCCTAACTCCCCTTTGTTTGTTTACTGTATCACTGACTTAAGTGTATTGTCAAACATTAAAACACTTTAGAGGAGGACATCCTTGATGCAACTTGCACCAACAATCTCCCCCTTTTTGATGTTTGACAATAACTTAAGTTAGATTGGTTTAAAGGGGTAACTTACTATCCTTCGAAAAAAACAAAAAAAGATGATATAAGTTTTGAAACTATATTTTTGATCTTTGGGAGAAGAAAATTTTTCTAACTCTTAAGCACACCTCTCCCCCTTTGTCATATATAAAAAAAAATAAAAAAAACTTGCACCAACAATGAAAAACCTGTGGTTCTTAGTGCAAATTTTTGAAAACATTGTATTTTGAATATATTGCATTTTTGAAAGATGCATAATTTTGAAAAATGCTATGAGCTTTGAAAAGTATAAGTACTTTGAAAATTATTATGATCTTTTAAAGAATTCAGGTACTTTTGAAAGATTATGTAATTTTTAAGAAACATAAGTACCTTTGAAAAATGTATTGAATTTTTTGAAAAATTAAGTACTTTTTGAAAAATGCATAATTTTTGAAAGAATGTTTTTCGAAAAATATAAATACTATGCATATTTTGTAAGTACTAACTATTTTTGAAAAAAGATGAGACTTTGAAAAATATAAGTAATTTTTGAAACATAATATTTTACTTGACTAGGTTTCTTTTCCAGTCTGACACAATCCTAGGAAACCTTGTTAACCACAAGGACATTTTCCTAAGTGTCCTGGAAATTCTACATACTCAAGTGAATATTAACAGAATTTTGCCAAAAAGAAAAATAATAGTACTTTTGAAAATATATGCTAGTGCATTTTGAAAAATGTGTGAACTTTTGAAGACGCAATATTTTACTTGACTTGGTTTATTTTTCAGTCTGACACCATCCTGGGAAACCTTGTTGACTACAAGGACATTTCCTAAGTGTCCTGGAAATTCTCCAACCCAAGTAAATATTATTTCAAAAATAATTTACAAGTCACACAAATTCTAACAAATAGAATAATAGTATTTTGAAAGACTTAGATTTTTATCAGGATTTTGAAAACATGTTATTAAATTATTCTTTTAATTTGACTTCCCCCTAAACTTGACCCAGTCCTGGGAAGCTTGTTGACCACAAGTAATCTTCCTCTGAGTCTTAAGGTTTGATTCAGATTAACAAGAAATATTTAACAAAACAAAAAAAACTTTTCTGAAATTCTTCTTTTGACTCAGACTCCCCCTAAATTTGACACATCCTAGGAGTCCTTGAAGATCATGAAGTGGACCTTTCCTCTGTGTCTTTAGGGTTTATCGAAGTCAAAGAAACAGGTAAATTTTTGAACATATAAGTTTTACAACATAAACCTTTTTTGAAAACTCAAGTAATAATGTTTTAAAGTATAGTTTTCGAAATGTATTTTTCAATTAATGTTTAAAGTGTAGTTTTCGAAAACAAAAAAAATTGAAAAGCACTCCCCCTGTACCCGATACCGTTTGACTCTATCTAAGTGCCTTAAGGAACTTTAGTGTTGTCCTAAGAGGCTTGTGTCTAATTATGTGAGTCAAACAATTTTTGAAAAGATATTTTTGAAAACATATAATATGTATATTCAATCAGACAAGCATGAATTCCATAAAAACATTATTATGTTGAAGCACTATTTTAAAAATATATTTTTAGGAAAATATTCTAACAGTTTTGAAAAACAATTTTGAAAAATATTTTTCAATTCATTAGTCCTTAACATCTCACCCATTTTAGATGTATCAATACAACAAGCATGGTTGCCTTATAGGTGTATTGTGAGATGCTTGAATCATTTTTATTATTAATTCTAAGATTTAATTGAAGCTTGTGTTAGATTTGAATTTGACAAGAAGTAACTTGAATTTGAATTTCAAAAATTGGCTTCCAGGTTTTGGCGAGGCACTAGGCCTTCTTTGGCCGTAGCCTTATTGGATCATCAACCCTTTCCTTGACAAAGCCTTTTAATGAAATTTCATTTTCAAAATTACTTTTTGAAAAATTCTGGTCTAACTAGTTTGGATCTTGGATCGGTAGCTTCGGCTAGTTTCACCAGTCTAAAGAGACCAAGTAGAGAATACTTGACCTTATTAGAATTGGCTTCCCTAACGTACTATCATCTCACGCCACCCAATACTAGGTTAATCAAGTTTCAATTATTCTTTTTCCTATAGACGTTCTAAATTATGCATAAGAATTAAATATGAATGCCATAAGATATATTTAAAAGAAATAACAAATGCATGACATGACAATTATGCATGAGTCAAACAAGTCCAAGGCATTTTAATTATGTTTCTAAAAATGTATCAAATTCCCGATTTGATACATGTCGTGTGAACCCGCGAATATGTCAACCCACTTTGACATATTTAATTTTATTAAGTTGATTGTTGCGGTTTGGGTAAGATTTTAGTTTAGTTCAAGTTTAATTTATTTAAGAGTTAGTTGGATTCAAGTTAATTAAGAATTAATTGAAGTTTAAATTAATTTGAAATTGATTGATTTGAATTAATTAAACTTAATTTGAATTATTTGAATTAAGATGATTTAATTTAATTAGAATTAATTTGAATTAAGATAATTTAATTTAATTAGGATTTAATTGAATTTAATTCGAATTAATTAATATTTAATTGAATTTAATTAATTTAATAGAATTTAATTGATTTAATTAATATTTAATTGATTAAATCAATATTTAATTAATTTAATTGATTTGTATTTAATTTAATTTGAATTTAATTTAATTTGAATTTAATTTGATTTGAATTTAATTTGATTTGAATTTTATTTAATTCAAATTTAATTTAATTTGAATTTAATTTAATTTGAATTTAATTTGATTTAATTTGGATTTAATTAGGATTTAATTTGAATTAAATTTGGATTTAATCAAGATTTAATTTGAATTAAATTTGGATTTAATTAGGATTTAATTAATTTTAAGTTGAATAATTAAGATTTAATTCGAATTTGAATAATTAAGATTTAATTAATTTGAATTTGAATAATTAAGATTTAATTACTTTGAATTTGAATTTAATTTAATTTGAGGTTAATTTAATTTGAATTTAATTTAAATTAAATTTACTTTGAATTTAATTAAATTAAGATTTAATTTGAATTTAATTAATATTTAATTTGAAGTAAATTAAGATTTAATTAAGATTTAATTTCGAATTTAATTAGGATTAAATTAAAATTTTAAGGTTATAATGATTAATTAATAATTGTGGGTTTAAATTCATCATTTTCATTATTTCGAAAATTTCTTCTTCATCTTTATCTTTCTTTTCAAGTTTTTCTAATAATTTTGATTTATTTGAATTTTTATAATTTTTATTGATTATGACCTTTATCTTAGATAGTTCCATATCCTCCTTAAGATTAGATCTTTCTATATCCTCACAGTAGGTGGAGTAAAATGGGCCAGTAGTTAATTTTTCAGGATTATCTAAGGGAATAATTAAATTATTATCTAAAGAGATATCATCTCCACTGTCTTTAGAATTATCCTCAGAATTATCCTTAGATTTATCTTTAGAATTATCTTTATAAATTCCAGTTTCAAATTTGGGTTCAGGTTTGTACAAAGGGTTTTCAAATTTGAATTCATAATTATCTAAGAGATTTTCATATTTTAATTCAGAATTATCAGAGTTAAAATTAAGATTAATTTCGGAATTATCATCAAGAATTTTAACATTATCTGATTTAATTTTATCAGAATTAAAGTTATCAGAATTACTTTTATCAGAAAAATTATCAGAATTAATTTTATCAGAAAAATTATCAGAGTTAATTTTATCAGAAAAATTATCAGACTTAATTTTATCAGAAAAATTATCAGAATTAATTTTATCAGAAAAATTATCAGAATTAATTTTATCAGAAAAATTATCAGAATTAATTTTATCAGAAAAATTATCAGAATTAATTTTATCAGAATTAATATTATGATAATTTATTTTAGAAATTTCTGAATTGATATTCTGAATTAAACAATTAATTTCAGATATTTTGGTCATATTCACGTTTTGTAATTTAACATGCGAAAAGTTAATTTTACTATGCAGTAAATCTAATTTATCAGAAAAATTAACTACTTTATCACATGGCAGTGCAGGAAATTTAAAGATTTTTGGAACATAAATCTTGCGTACCTTCGCCGGACATTTGTTCTTGTAGTGTCTGGATTTTCCGCACTTGAAGCAGTGTACGTGATCCTTGTTTTCCGGACTCCTGGCGCTGGTGCCTCCTTCGCCATCGGTGATGTAGACTGAATCTTACGAGTAGGGCACTGATTTTTATAGTGCCCTCTCTCCCTGCATGTGAAGCATGTAATATGAAATTTAAAAATAGACATTTAAATAAAATATACCTGATTCACCCAAGGCTCCCCCTTAACTCCTGGCGTCGTTGCTCCGTCGGCGGTTAGTCCGGTGAAGAGCGGCTCGGCTCTGATACCACTTGTAGGACCGGTGCCGTCGATAGAGGGGGGGTGAATATCGATCGTGAAAAATCTTTCGGGATTCTTCGTAAAACTTTCATTCATTCTGGACTTAGAGTATTGGTAGCGCAGTGGAAAATAAATAGAACGAAAAAACAAAGCAAAGGACACAGCGGATTTTTACTTGGTTCTCGACCCCCCAGGGTCAGTACATCCAAGGCCTATGCAAGGGAACACCCGTCCACTATTGGTCTCCTTCCCGGACTTTTCGGAGGTGGAGAAACCCGACTTACAGTGCAGGATTACAAGCAATAATATAGAAACTTAAGTACGGTAATTAAATAAAAGCAAACCAACAAGACAAGGTCTGAAGCTCGGCCGATCTGGACCTCCGAAGTGCCACGCACCTCCTCCTGGAGCCTCCCGGTCGTAGAGCCTTGTCTTTAGCGTGTTGTCGTCGGTCAGAATGCTTGGAATCGCTCTTGGAAGTTGTTGTTGAAGCAGAGGGGTCGAAGCCCCTTATATAGGCCTTCTGGGGGGCCCTGGACGCTGGGGGCGCCCCGATAAACCTGGTCAACTCTTATCCCTGCGCCGACCTCGCCACAGCTGATAAGACCTTTGACCAGGGCACCCCGGATGCTCCGGGCACCCCCATGAAGGTTTATCTGTGTTTCAGACTCAAAACCGCCAAAACAGCTTTGAACCCGGGCGCCCCGGACGCTCCGGGCGCCCCGCTTGACACCTGTTCTGCCTGCTTCAGTTAACTGCTTGTTTTAGCTTGGCGCCCTGGTTGCATGGGGGCGCCGCCAATGATGGGGGCGCCCTGCTTTAGGCTTCCAGCAGCTTGCAACATCTTTCACTCTTGGTACCTGCAAGATACATAACCACATAGCACATATACATGTAATTTTAGTCTTAAGGACTTGGTTCGGACTTCGGATCTCCACGAAACCCTAGGTCGAACCGGCGCAAGTTCCCATCCCCCGAGAACGCGCCTTTCACCTACTCCTTTCAGGAGACGGTTGCCACCCAGTCCTTCGGGTGGACTTTTGCTTAGCCTCCGATTACTCCGGATCTCGAGACGCCCGAACCCCGACCCGTCTCTACTCCTGTCCTTAGTCATCGCTCAGCTAAGTTGCTCAGTCCCTTGGACCAAGACTTCATTACCTAGCAATCCTTCGCCAGGTGCCTAGCAGTCCTTCGCCAGGTCTTCATTCCCTAGCAGTCCTTCGCCAGGTGCCTAGCAGCCCTTCGCTAGGTCTTCTATGCCTAGCAGCCCTTCGCTAGGTGCCTAGCAGCCATTCGCTAGGTCTTGGGGTTTCGATGCCTAGCAGCCCTTCGCTAGGTGCCTAGCAACCCTTCGCTAGGTCTTGGGGTTTCGATACCTAGCAGCCCTTCGCTAGGTGCCCAGCAGCCCTTCGTCGGGTCTTAGGGTTTCGATGCCTAGGTTAACTAGGACTTTTCTTCAGCTTGGTTACTTCTCTCCTAACTCCCCTTTGTTTGTTTACTGTATCACTGACTTAAGTGTATTGTCAACATTTCCTTCTTATTTTTTGTATCAAAGGTTGAAAATATACTGATTTTCGTATCCCAACAAAAATGGGAACCCCTAAATAATTCATAGGCCATATACCTTCTGCAAAATTTGTGGCAGCTAAAATTGAATTTTTACGGGCTGAAGTAATGTTTCTAGAAAGATAGATCATACTTTTTCCAGCATTTACCAATTGTCCTGATTGCCTCTCATATTCATTAAAATATGCCTTTACCTTTTTTACACAATCAATTGATCCATTCAGAAAAACCATAATATCATCTGCATAAGCTAGGCGAGAAATCTTCATATCACATCCCGTATTATATCTCATCTTTGGATTTTTGAGAAAAAAATTCTCCAAACCCCTCGATAAAAACTCAGATGTTATAATGAACAAAAAAGGCGAGATAGGAAACCTGCAAGATGACCATTAACCCGAATAGATTGAAAGAAACCTGCAAGATGACCATTAACCCGAATAGAAAACCAACAAAAAGCAATACATCTCTTGATCATATTTATAAAAGAGTCTGAATAGCCAAAAGCTTCCATAATCCTGAATAAAAAAATTCCACTGTACTCTATCAAAAGCTTTAGCCATATCCAGTTTCATAATGACATTTCCTTCTCTGACATGAATATTTAGCTTATGAGTCAATTCTTGGGCTAAAAGTATATTATCAGAGATTAATCTATCTTTCACAAAACCACTCTAAGCCGGAGAAATAATCTTGTGTAGAGTATTCACGAGCCTATTTGCCAATATCTTTGAAACAATTTTATATGAAACATTACATAAGCTAATAGGGCGAAAATCTTGCCACTTTTGAGCGTTATCCTTCTTTGGAATTAGCACTACAGTAGTTGCTACCATTCCTCTTGGAAAAACTCCTCCCTTAAAAAAATCCGTCATAGCTTGGTGCACATCATCTTCAATAATATCCCAACAGGAAACATAAAAGGCTGAGGAAAAACCATCTGGCCCGGCTGCACTATCTTGATCCATTTCCCATATAACTTGCTTTATTTCCTCCTTAGAAGGCAAAAGCATAAAAGATAAGTTTTCATCGGTAGTGATCAGCTTGGGGATATGACTAACATTTGCCTCCATATGATTAAAATCTTCTCCCGTAAGTAATTGTTCAAAAAATTTAACAGCTGAAGCTCTAATAAGTTCTGGCTTTTCCAAGCATTTTCCTTCATCCCATATCCGAAAAATTCTATTAGTTATTCTCCTGGTTTTCACCATATCATGAAAGAATTTAGTATTTCTTTCCCCCTCTGCCCTCCATTTAACTGCTGCTCTTTGTCTCCAAAAGTCTTCTTCCATTTGAAGTGTCTTAAAGAGGTGAGCTTGACATTTATTTTTATAAATTCGATTCTCTTCAGAGGGGTCTAAATCGAATTGTTTTTCTTCCTCAGAGTACAATTGTTCAGCTTTTTGAATATTGTCATGAATGTTCCCAAATACCTCTTTGTTCCACCACTTTAAATGTTCCTTTAATCTTTTTAATTTCATCTGCAGTTTCTGAAGACCGAAACTTGAAATAGGAAGATTCCAATTTAATCTTACCGTCTGTAGAAAACCATGATGCCTTAGCCACATCTTTTGAAATCGAAAGGAAGCAATTGCTTTATCAAACATAGGAAAAGATATTAACAGTGGACAATGATCTGAAGCAGCGCAGCTAAGATGTTCAACCCGAACTGAGAATTCATGTCCTTGCCAAGATGGGGAGATTAGAATACGATCTAACCTCTTCCATATTCTGTTGTTGGTCCAAGTGAAACAATCACCCACATAACCAGCATCTATCAATCCTGTTGCCATTAAAAAATTATTAAAATCTTCAATTGCTCCCAGACTTGTTATGTTCCCTGTGGATTGTTCAAATACATTAGCTATCACATTAAAATCTCCACCTACCATCCAGAAATCCTCATCATTTGGTTTAATGTCTTCTACCTTCTCCCAGAGTTCATATCTTCCAACTCTTGTGCACTTTGCATATACGATAGTCAACATCATTTCAATTGGTAACATGACAGATTTCAAACTCAAGTGAAGGAATTGCTCATGATCAAATAAAACATCACAAACAATATTAGAGTCATAAACAAACCATATTTTTCCTGAACAATTAGCAACTACTGAAGAAAATCCCAATCTTCTAGTAATAATAGAAACATCAAGCGAGATCATTTTCCCAAGAAATTTAAATGATTTTTTTTTTCAAATAATGCAATCTTCTAATTGATGCAAGATTACCTATTCCCCTAATATTCCATATCATACCTGACATTTAAAGCATTGAAGAAATAGATAGCCTTTGTGCTTGAGATTTACTTCTAGTGACCCTTTGAAAACCACCATGAGGAACATTCTTGTTAACAAAAGATTTTTTTGGAGAAGCAATCTGATTATTCTCTGGATATATCACCATAGGTAGTGATGAAGACCTTTGCAACCGCCCCACTTCTTCATCATCCGAACCTTGTTCCTCCACAAAGATTTATTAAAAACAGCTTCATCAGAATCTTTTTGAAAAACTGTCACATTGGAATTATCCCATTTTTCCATATATTGATCTTGTTTAGAATTACCGCAGTCCATCTGATCTTTCAAAATAGTATCTTCTAAATTCAGAACATGATCTTCTTTACTAGCTGCCGCAGTTTTGTCAGATAAAATTTTTTTTCCATAAGAACAGATTGAGTAGAATTTGATACCTTTGGCACAAACTGCCCCGTTGAATAAATATTTCTTTTTGATCCTTCCTTATGTATAGAGAAAAACTTATTCTGCTCAGATTGGTTCATTAATGTAGGTGCCGCTGATTTATCTCTATCCTCTTGTATTTCTTCATCCCCGGAAACAACTTGTTCAGCAATAGAACATTTATTCATACAGTCATTTTTGATCTCCTTTCCAGCTTCAGAGTCTTTACCATCCTTTACGTTTTTCTCTTTCATTTCCTCAGTAAAGAATTCATTCAAATCTTCTTGCTCTTCTTCCTCTAATGCAGTCAAAGAAAGAAATCTGTTGGTAGATACACCTTCTAACTTGTCTACGGGAGCAGACTTGCCTGGCAAATTTCCTTTTTGAATCCAATTTTGCTTGACTGTTTTTTGCATATCTCCAGCTTGCAAAGTTCCAGAAGCAATTTCATCTACCTTGCCTATTTCCTGTGCATGCTTTTGATTAAGTCTACCGCAAAAATCTTCTCCAGGAAACAAACCATCTGCTCTTTTCTTTTTCCAATCCGGCATTGGTTGTTTACCATTTGCATAACATTCGCTAACACAGTGCCCCAAATGCAAACAGAATTCACAATATTTAGGGAATTTTTCAAAAACAACTTTTTGGAGTCTCTTTTCCTCTCCAATCCCAATCCAAAATTCATCAATCACTGGTTTTAGCAGATCTATTTCCACACAAACTCTTGCCATGTACAACCTGGTTCCATCTGTTGTGCCTCATCTATTTTGATTGGTTTCCCAACATTCCGGGCAGCCGAAAATAAGCAACTCTTGTTAAACATGTGGATAGGAAAATCTGGGAATTGTACCCATACAGGAACTACTAAAGACTCTGCCTCGTATGAGAAATGTGGCGACCATTTGAAAATTCGTAAAGGAACGCCACCAATATACCAAATCCCGCGAGACCAGATTCGAGCCATATCTTCATTTGATGATAAGTGCAAAAAAATATGTCCAGATCTAAGAAATCGAACATTGTAGAAGCTGGATAACCCTAGGTTTTTGAAGGCTTGAACAATTATCGCATAGCTAGGTCTTTTCCCGGAAAACTTCCCAATGAGCGCAAATCTGTAAGCATCAGCCATGGATGTTACCTCTTCCTCGGAGTAGAAGATACCAGGCTTACAATTGTAAATCGTCGCCTCCTTAAAAGCATCCCCGATATCATCGAATTCTTTTTTCAATGCTCGCGGCGAACTTGGTCGAAGAATTTGAGCATACGACTTCGGATGCTCAGTCTCCACTCCTTGGTTTATTTGGGATCCCTCCAGAGGCTTAAGAGTAGAGGAGGATAGAGGAGGGAAAGTAGAGATGTCTGGCGTCGGCGGTTTGATGGCGCCGGCGACCATCACCGCGGGTGAAGAAGACGCGCGGGCGTCTATCGCCGTAAATCGCTTTTTGAATCGCCCAGAGCTATAATTTTTGGATGTGCATAGGCTAACTTTGTGTTGCAGGCACTATTTCAAATCACATTTTAATCAAACTAAAATCATCGTATCTCCGAGACATCATTTCCTTTGTGTGTGACCCAATAGGTTCTTGAAACATTGGGAATATATATAAACAATAAGCAGCATCTAGCAATGCATCATTGCTACTCAAGTGATGAGAATGTCGAGATCCGACATAACCATTCTATGTCTATTATGTTGTATGACTTTGTCATTCTATCCTTGATATCTAGATTGATCAATGAGGCATAGGTCGTGTCATCCCCTTATCAATCATTGTGTTTCTTGATCCCCAAGTAGACTCACTCAAGCAAATGATCTCAATATCTCATATTGACTCATTTGAGCATGACCATGTATTTTAGTAGTCCTACTCAATCAAGGGGTCCACAGATATCACTCCCATCATATGGGAGGGATAGATCCCATCTATTTCACTCACATCCCTCCACATAATTTGTTACATACCTAGTAATCACTTTTATAGTCCACCCTGTTACGTTTGACGATATTAAATTACATAACTCCTTATGTAGGGAACCGTAGTGATTTCAGGTCTAAGGAATATTCATACTAATAGTCACATAAGAAAGTCCATGATACTCATATGACAATCTATGAAACTTTCTCATGGCGGGTCAATTCAGTATATATTCTCTAATATATACCCACGTGTCAACTTGATATCACATATCCATGACTTGTGAGCTCAAGTCATCATTGACCTACATGCTAATCTCCATGTATTAATATTATCCCTGAATATTAATGCTTGATTAGAAATAATTAGTGTAATGTTCTCTACTGTTGGATCCCGGATGGCTAGAGAGCAGGGGGGTGAATATAGCCAAACACTTGGACTTAAGGCACTTATCGAATTTTTCAATCAAACTTATCAGTAGCACAGCGGAAGAAACGATTGAAACAAAGCAGTGCAGAATACAACAATAGAAAACGAAGGCAACCAAACACAACTAGCAAGATCGCTAACAAGGAAGGTTTACAAGGTTCGGGGATAACTTGCCCCTACTCCTTGGCGTGCCCTTAAGGTGGGCGATCCCTTGATCGTCGGTAGATCAAGCCCCGGTTAGCACCGGATAGAAAGCAACCTCCTTCTCAGTGGAGAAACTTCTCCACAGCGTTTCAGTCACAGATATAGGTTTAAGCACAATGAAACACAAAGAAAGATCTTACTTAGCACTTAGCAAAGACAAGAACACAGCAAGCTCCCTCAGAGCTCCACCCAGCGACGATCTCACGCAAGAGCCTTCTCCTCGTGTCTTCTCGCTGTTGGACTCGGAGCTTCTTGTTCCTTCCTTCTAGCGCTCAAGTAATGAATGGTTGCTTCAAGATTGCAGTAGCTTACTCAAGGTGATGAAACTTCAGAACACGCAAGCAAGTTGTGGAGAAACCAAAGGCGCAGCAAGAACTCAATTCGCGAACTCTGCTTCAAAGAAGCTTTCTTCCGCCCTTTTGTTTCTTCACTCAGCATCAGGTGACACCATCTCCTGCAGCCTCCAACTGCTTCCCTGCCAACGCCAGCTACCACTGAGCTCTCCCTGGACTTCCTGAGCCTCCCTCAGCCAAGCTCCAGTTTGCAGCTCCAGCCGTTGCAACCTGAGATGGAAAACGGACAAACCTGCTCCAAGGAAAGGCCACCATTGACTCTCCTTGAGTGTTTGAATCCTTCCCTGTCACCTGCAGCTTAATCAGTGTGTTAGAGCAGCATATCACACAGCAAATCATATATCAGATGTTAAGCGCAGAGAATCAGATACATTCAGACGCGATCAGAGCGTCTGACAGTGCATTTTGAATTAAAGTGATCGGTCACCTGACCGATCAGAGAGTCTCCTGATCGGTCACCAGACCGATCAGGCTGGGTCCAGACCGATCAGGCTTCGTCTTGATCGGTCCCCAACACTTAATTAGAAATCGTGATTTCTTTGGGACTCTCCTGGATCGATCACCAGACCGATCCCAGGTTATGGATCGATCACTAGACCGATCCACCCCTTTATCGGGCGATTTCTGATCTTCGCAGTCCAAACCTCCTGATCGATCACCGGACTGATCAGGGAGCCTCCTGATCGGTCACCAGACCGATCAGGTCATGACCAGACAGATCAGGCTCCGTCCTGATCGATCATAGAGAGGAACCCGCGACGCTGGATCGTTCTCCAGAATGATCTGCACAGTGATCTTGATCGGTCACCAGACCGATCAGGAGCGGGTCAGCAAGGGAACTCAACCTCACTGTTTGCTCCCTGATCAGTCACCAGACCGATCAGGAGCAAAGCAATGGGTGAAACGCATACTCCCTGATCGGTCACCAGACCGATCAGCCATCACTGGATCGGTCACCAGACCGATCCACGAAGGAGCACTGTGCCAACTCCCTGATCGGTCACCAGACCGATCCAGGGTCTCCAACCACCTTAGCCCTCCAAGCTAAGGATTTTTCTCCTAACCCTCCAAGTTGGGAATTTGCACCTAACCCTCCAAGTTAGGACTTTTCACCTAGCCCTCCAAGCTAGGACTTTTCACCCAACTCTTTAGGATTAGGACTTTTCCAAACCTAGACCTCCAAGCTAGGATTTCTCATACCCTGCCTGATCCCCGATCAAGACTTAATCATAATCATCATAATCATCAACCTAAACTAAAATCGGTGTCAACACCAAAACAACAATCAAGGTCAGACTGCATCAACAATCTCCCCCTTTTTGTTGTTTGACAATTCAATTTTAAGTTTAGGGATTCTCAGTCAATTTCTCAACTTTCAGAATCATAGGGGAATCAAGATCCTCCCCCTACAATATAATCATCCTAAACTTAACCAACCAACACTCTCCCCCTTTGTCGAACATCGAAAAGGGTCTAGAGGGGCTGTTAAGTTTAACCATACTCCCCCTCAATCCTAGGGGTATCCCAAAACCATAAAGATTAAATTGATTTTTGAAACACATATGACAACATGTGAAAAGATAGATCAAGATATAGCATTCATATGCAACATATGAACATTGCATCATAAGCATAAGCATGACAATGTAGCAAACATGCAGATAAATTGTTCGATGTAAGTAAATTCAGTAAAGTTAATATCATGCCATAACAGACAAAACTCAAGTCGGACGCATCCGTCAAATAGTCAGAATTGAGCAAACAAGAACATAGAGCAGTCAATCGTCAACTGGATCATCGTCTGAATCATCAATGTATATGATATCCCCTGGTGAAGTGCCATTGGGGGATGCACCATCCGGAAATGTATGATGATACCACTCCTCATACCATCTGTCCTGTAGTGAGCTGACCTCAGAGATGTTGGATGCTAGAGCATCTAGACGGCGATCGAAAGACTGAAACTCTGAGCGGACCTCCTGTCGCCAGAGCTCGGAGATATGCAACTCGCTCTCCATCATCCGCTCTAGCTCCACAACCTGCCAGCGGAGGTCAGGAGCCCACTCATCATAATCTGCAGCATCAGCTGGCGGCTCCGGATCATGGGCTGCTCTCGGTAGCTCCCCTCCACGTCTCCTATCCTTCCACCTTAGCCCTTGTGGCCCAACAACAATGCCGGACTGAGCGAGCATGCGACGATCCAGGCGCAGTCCTGTCGAATCATGGGCACAATACGACCTGTGAAACATCGATACCCACTGACTCAAGCCAAGCCGTAATGATATGGCCAAATGCCATGTGAACTGTCTGGCCGTACCTCAGACTATGGACTATGATGGAGAAATAGATGGATGGCACGATATCAAAGTCTAACTGTCGATGCATCCCATAGAGCATCAAGCAGTGGAATGGATGAATCTCATCGAGGTGCTTTGTTGTAGTAGGAAGAAGACAATTTGTGATAATTTTAAACAAAACATAATCACTGGGAGAAAGATGGAGAGCAGGAAATGTGGGAAAGCCACGGTCACGCTCACTGGAATCCCTTGGCCTGGGATGGCCTAGAAAATGCTCATAGATGGAGTCAGGAGTGATTCCATCAAAAGGAACTGGTAAGGGATCCGGAAGATAGGGATAGAGTGAGAAGGCATTCTCGGACCGGCGACATCCAAGAAAGGCAGTGAAGGCAGATAGAGTAAAGTCAAGATCAACGCTAGCGACACGGGTCCTCCACCCCGTGCCCTCTCCACTAACCATATTATTATAGAATTCAGAGACCAAATCAAAGTTTATTGGCCTCTCTAAGAAAAGGATGGTTGAAGCTCATAGTATTCAATAATTTGTCGTATCGTTGGACAATGTTCGTAGATAAATGTTTGGTCTACTATCCGACATGGCAAGAGTTTGAAATTGTGCCATTGGAAGTTTAGAGCCAAGGTAATATTCTGAAATCTAGTATATGGAGGTGGTGGAGGCCTTGAGAGAGGGGTAGATGATGAAGGGGCTTTCCCCTTTGAGCTGCCCTCAACGGCTTCTTTACCCTTCGAAGATTTTCTAAAGATTGAATAAATCATGAAGATAGATTTGATCATGGCACGAGTTCGAATCAAGTTAATCATGACACAAGATTAAGAATTGATCGAAAGACAAGAGGTAATTCAAGACCCAATCAGTGAATATAAGATAACACATTTGATCAACAGAAGGACAATTATGAAATGAGAGAGAGATTTGGTCACAGATAACATAATCATAAGATGAGGCATGGAAAGATAGGGTTACGGCCAACACAAGAAGGTTACGGCACAACAGCAAAAACAAACACCAAAACAGGATTAGCTTCATATACATATTTTATAGACTGATTTGTAAGGAAAACTGAGACAAAAGCTTACTTAGGTGCCATTGCCGAATTACTTGAAGATTGAAAGAAGAGGTTACGTAGGGAAAGACTCTCGGCGACAGAGATGAGCGCAAGAAAACCTTCAGCGAAGAGAGACTCGTAGGAAGAAGAAAGAACTTGCAGTAGCCCTTCCCAGGAACACACGCACGGAAGCTCTCTCGAGGAAGAAGAGGACGCAGGGAGGTTTCTCGCTCAGGATGAAGTGCGCGTGTGGTGATTCGGCGCTAGGGCTTGGGAGAAGAAGGGTTTACACGACGAGTTAATCGGTTGGTGGATCGGTCCACCAACCAGACTTTAATGCGTTTGAACGGATCACCGTTCGATCTGATAGCGCCCAGCCTGATCGGACTGACCTGGTCCTGATCGGTCGGGTGACCGATCAGGCGCGCTCCTGATCGATCGGCTGATCGATCAGGACACGAACAGTAGGGTTCGGAGGGAAACCTGTGAGCCCCCTGATCGGTCTGTGGACCGATCACCATAAGGTGCCAGATCGGTCGGGGACCGATCCAGGCTAGCTCAGTAAGTTTGGTCAGGATTTCGTAAAGTCACTGCTGCTCCTCGGATCGGTTTGTGGACCGATCGTTACAGGATGGATCCAGATCGGTCCGGGGACCGATCAGCCTTACACCTGATCGGTCCAGTGACCGATCAGGGTTCCTGAAACTTTCAGATACGATCTGAAACATTCTGTCTCAGATTTTCAGAATCTTTCCAACGAGATCTGATGAAGTATATCGAACTTGGACATGATCTCATGACTAAAATTGATCCCTAAACAAAGATCAAAGGTCCTTATAGGGTCA
The DNA here is from genome assembly GCA_024364735.1 of Boesenbergia rotunda. Lineage (NCBI taxonomy): Eukaryota > Viridiplantae > Streptophyta > Magnoliopsida > Zingiberales > Zingiberaceae > Boesenbergia > Boesenbergia rotunda. The sequence continues at coordinate 182,048 of JAGFNQ010001232.1, forward strand.
ACAATCACTTTGCTCCACCCAAGTGGAGTCAAACTCAAACAACAATCATTCAAACAATTTGTGCCAAATCCAAGTTTCCAATCAAGTTTCCTTGATTGGAATGTCCAAGTATGATCATGGAGCCAAATGCACATATGTTATGCATTGGTTTTCCCCATACTTGGTCACCGAAGTGATTATTATCTCGTCAACATAATTTCTCAAGGGATGCATTGACATTTTGAGAATTTAAGTTGATCCTAACATCTCACCCCATATCTAGCAAACAAAAATGTTTTGTTGAACCTTATAGTTTGTGTGAGATGTCCCCAAAGTTACCCAATTGTTTCCCAACAATTTCGAAATAATCATGAAGGGTTTTGAATGCATTTTGAAAATCAAGAAGCACGACACATTCCCAACTCCCTCCTTAGAAAACTAAATTCATTTTCGGGGAGTGGTTTAGTGAAAATGTCAGCTAGGTTTGATTTGGACTCTACATGTGAGAGTACAATATCTCCCCTAGCAACATGATCCCTAATGAAGTGGTGACGCACTTCAATATGTTTGGTCCTAGAATGATGGACTGGATTTTTGGTTAGGTTAATTGTGCTAATGTTGTCACACAACACTTGCACACCCTTGTAACTCAATCCATAGTCCTCTAACGTATGTATCATCCACAACAATTGTGATACGCTCTCTCCCATAGCGATATATTCTGCCTCGGTCGTGGAGAGAGCAACACAATGTTGCTTCCGACTTGACCAACTTACTAAGGACAAACCTAAGAATTGGCAACCCCCACTTGTGCTTTTCCGGTCCAACTTACATCCAGCGTAGTCGGAATCGGTATAGCCAATTAAATCAAAAGATTCGGTACGGGGGTACCAAAGACCGACACCAATTGTGCCTTTGAGATATCTCAAAATTCGCTTAACAACGATCAAATGAGATTCCTTGGCACACACTTGATACCTAGCGCACATACCCACAGCAAATAGGATATCCGGTCGACTAGCTGTGAGGTATAGCAAGCTACCTATCATGCTTCGGTATTGAGTCAAATCAACGGGTTTACCACTCTCATCATTGTCTAATCTTGTATTTGTAGCCATGGGAGTGGTTACCTCTTTTGAATCACTCATGTTGAATTTTCGAAGCATTTCTTGTGTATACTTTGATTGGTGCACATGGATACCATCGTGAGTTTGTTTGATTTCAAGTCCAAGGAAGAAAGTCAACTCTCCCACTAGACTCATTTCAAACTCACTTTCTATGTGTCCAATGAATTAATTTAAATAGCCCTTATTATTCGAGCCACAAATTATGTCATCGACATATACTTGAGCTACAAAAATATTGTCACCATCTCTCCGTAGAAATAGTGTAGGGTCTATTTGGCCTCTTACAAAGCCTTTTTCAATCAGAAAAGTTGACAACCACTCGTACCAAGCTCGGGGTGCTTATTTAAGGCCATAAAGTACCTTTTTGAGCTTGAACACGTGGTTTGGGAATTCAGTACTCTCAAACCCCGGAGGTTGTTCGACATAGACTTCTTCCCTAATCAAACCATTTAGAAAAGCCGATTTGACGTCCATTTGATATAATTTGAAACCACGATGTGCTGCAAATGCTAGCATCAATCGGATGGACTCTAATCGTGCCACGGGAGCATAGGTCTCATCATAATCAAGGCCTTCAACTTGACTGTAGCCCTTAGCTACTAAGCATGCCTTGTTTCTAATGATTTCTCCCTTATGGTTCAATTTTTTCTTGAAGACCCATTTGGTTCCAATGATGATGGTCTTCTTAGGTCTAGGGACTAAGTCCCAAACTTGACTCCTTTCAAATTGACCTAGTTCATCTTGCATTGCAATGATCCAATCGGGATCATTTAATGCTTCATCAATTTTTCTAGGTTCAATTTCTGAAATTAAAGCAACTTCATTAGCCTCATTCCGGAAGAATGATCTAGTCCTAACCCCATGGTGGATGTCTCAACAATTTGGTCTTGGGGATGACTAGAGGCTAATCTAGTTTGCCTAGGTGTTGGTGGTGCTTCTTGAACAGGTTCACTAGACATAAGCTCAGTCTCAGGATCCGGCTGATCAATGGGTTGTCTAGGCTCACCGTCATCGGATTCATCACCATCAACAAAATTTGGACTCTCATTCAAACTTAGTCTCCTAAGTTCGAATTGGACCTCATCTTCTGATTGACCATTGACTTTTGGAATTTCTTCAAAGACAACATCAGAAGACTCTTCAATTAATCTAGACTTCTTGTTGTAGACTCGGTAGGCTTTGCTAACGAGGGAATACCCGACTAGTATCCCTTCATCAGCCTTTGTCGTGAACTTTCCAAGATGGTCCTTGGTGTTTAGGATGTATACCTTACAACCAAACACCCTAAGATGTTTAACCGTAAGTGGTTTCCCAAACCAAAGTTCATTGGGAGTCTTTCCTAAAAACCTATGGATGAGAACTCAGTTTTGCACATAGCAAGCTGTATTTACCCATAAGTAACTCGGGAGTGAGTACTCATTAAGCATGCTTCGTGCAGCCTCTTGTAGAACACGGTTCTTCCTCTCTACAACACCATTTTGTTGTGGTGTTCTAGGAGTAGAGAACTCGTATCTGTAACCTCTATCTTTACAAAATTCTAAAAACCGTTGGTTTTGAAATTCACCTCCATGATCACTTCTAATTGTCTTAATTGTTGATGATTTTTCATTCTTAACTCTTCTACAAAAAGAAATGAAAACATCTAAGGTTTGGTCCTTATATTTTAAAAAGTAGGTCCATGTATATCTAGTGAAATCATCAATGATCACAAAACAATATCTACTTCCATTCAATGATATGATAGTACTATAATCAAATAGATCCATGTGAAGTAAATCTAAAGTTGTAGAAGTACTTACAGTGCTTTTACCTTTATGTGCAGATTTCGTTTGCTTACCCATTTGACATGCATCACAAAGTCTGTCCTTTTCATACTTGATGCTCGGTAAGCCACGAACTAATCCCTTGTTGGCCAACTTCCGGATGTTCTTCATGTTCACATGTGCAAGTCTCCGGTGCCAAAGGGTGGACTCTTCTTCTTTTGACATGAGACACTTAGCAAAAACATTAGTAGCACTTTTAAATGAAACTTGATAAATATTGTCTACTCTTGCTCCTACTAGTACCGTGTCCAAGGTGTCATGTTGTCTAACTAGACATTGACTTGGTTGAAAATCAATTGTGTAACCTGTGTCACACAATTGACTGACACATAGGAGATTAAATTTCATCCCCTTGACTAGAAGGACATTTGAAATTCTAAGATATTCGGATATTTGAATGTCTCCTATTCCTATGACCTTGAGGCTACCATTGTTACCAAATGAAACATTACCTCTACTTTTCTTGTGAAGTGTGGTAAACAATGATCTATCCCCGGTCATGTGTTTGGAGCATCCACTATCAACGAACCAAGTTGATAGATACTCCCCCTCAATCATAACCTACACAATTCGAAAAATAGAAGTTTTAGGTACCCAAACCTTGGGACCTAAAGCGTCAACTAAACATGACTTAGGCACCCATGCCTTGACAACTTTCTTTTGGACTCTAGGTGTCTTAGATTGTCTCATATCAGTCCTAGACATAAGAGACACAAATGAGGGTTCTTTAGGACGGTAACCAATACCGACCCTATTGTAGACTGCCCTTTGGGCATTCAAGATCATATCTAGGGTCTTAGAGCTAGTTGAGAACTTCTCAAGAATATTCTTGAGTCTCTCAACTTCACTCTTTAATGATTGGTTTTCTTCTACTAGCAAATCATTATGGAAATCATCTACATCCTCAACCTTAGAGGATTTCAAATGTTCAACCTCAAGTTTTAATAACTTAATCTCATCTTCTAACAATTCAACATGTAAGTCATCTATGTTATCATCCCTAGATAGTTTCAACTGATCAATTTCTAATTGCAATGCTTTAACCTTATTTTTTGACTTCTTTAGCATATTGGTTAAACATGCAATTGCTCTATAACACCTTTCAAGTTCGGGAGAAGTTACCTCTTCATCATCCAAAGATGATGAAGCCGCGTTTGAGGAGTTGGAAGATTCACCACCGCTCTCTTACCCAAGAGCCATGAGTGCCACATGCCTTGTGCTCTTCTCCTCCTTCTCTTCATCGGATGATCTTGAGGATGACTCATCCCAAGTGGCCTTCAAGGCCTTCTTCTTTTTCTTCGATTTCTCCTCTTTCTTTTTGGATTTCTCCTCCTTCTTCTTTAGTTTTGGGCATTCATTCTTGAAATGCCCTTTCCTACCACACTCAAAGCAAGAAGCATTAGTCTTATCAAGTTTGGCTTTACTAGAGTTACCTCTACTCTTGAAGTGTCGACCCCTTCTCATCATCCTTCTCACGAAGTTGGCCATCTCGGAGGATGAGGAGCTGCTGCCATCTTCCTCGGAATCGGACTCGGATTCGGAAGAGGATGAAGATAAAGTGATTTCCTTCTCCTTCTTCTTCTCCTTCTTCTTCTTGTTGATCGGTCCCCTGCAACTAAGGCAATCCCCTTCTCCTTGGGGCCTTTGTTAGCCATTTCATGCAATTCCATTTCACAAAACAAATCATCTAACTTAACAATGGATAATCCTTGGATACTTTGTAGGCATCCACCATGGATGACCACAAAGCATTCCTTGGAAATGCTTTTAGTACATACCTCACAAGGTCGCGATTCTCGACCTTTTCATCAATCGAATGAAGCCCATTGAGGACTTCCTTGAACCGGCTATGAGCTCACTTACCGATTCATTCTCCTTCATGGAGAGATTTTGAAGTTGATTGAGGAACAAGTCCCTCTTGGCAATTCTTGAATCTCGGGTGCCCTCGTGGAGTTCGATGAGCTTGTTCCACAAGTCCTTTGCACTTGTGAAAGGACCAACCTTGATGAGTTGGTCTTTGTTCATGCCATTGTAGAGTGACAACCGCCTTCGCGTCGGCTTCACTCTTCCGAGTTTGTTCGGCAGTCCACCGCCATGACTCAAGTTCTTTGCCTTCATCATCCTTAGGAGGGGTGAATCCAACCTCCTGATCGGTCACGGACCGATCAGGGAGCCTCCTGATCGGTCACCAGACCGATCAGGTCATGACCAGACAGATCAGCTCCGTCCTGATCGATCATAGAGAGGACCCGCGACGCTGGATCGTTCTCCAGAACGATCTGCACAGTGATCCTGATGGTCACCAGACCGATCAGGAGCAGGTCAGCAAGGGAACTCAACCTCACTGTTTGCTCCCTGATCGGTCACCAGACCGATCAGGAGCAAAGCAATGGGTGAAACGCATACTCCCTGATCGGTCACCAGACCGATCAGTCATCGCTGGATCGGTCACTAGACCGATCCACGAAGGAGCACCGGGCCAACTCCCTGATCGGTCACCAGACCGATCCAGGGGCTCCAACCACCTTAGCCCTCCAAGCTAAGGTTTTTTCTCCTAACCCTCCAAGTTGGGAATTTGCACCTAACCCTCCAAGTTAGGACTTTTCACCTAGCCCTCCAAGCTAGGACTTTTCACCCAACTCTTCCGGATTAGGACTTTTCCAAACCTAGCCCTCCAAGCTAGGATTTCTCATACCCTGCCTGATCCCCGATCAGGACTTAATCATAATCATCATAATCATCAACCTAAACTAAAATCGGTGTCAACACCAAAACAACAATCAAGGTCAGACTGCATCAACATCTACATCATCTCACTATCGATTCAACCAATCAATATGATGTAGACAAAAACCTACTACCCAAGGACATTATTATACTTAGTTATTTGACACAAATATAAAGTAATTATAATAATTAATCTTTGTCTTTATTAATAATAGAATATGATACAAAAGTCCCTAATCGATCATCAC